>BMAU01003401.1:0-522500 GCA_019973935.1 Trichonephila clavipes | reverse complement strand
TGTTTGAAGTTCATTTAAGTCGCTTTCATCTAGATCAGGGGTTTTCAACCTTTTTTTCTGCTGGGCCACATACATATGTCAGCAATTTCCCGCGGGCCACAACATGAGATTAAACGGGGGATGAGAAATGCTTAAGGGGTCTGGCACGTCCATAGGAGCCCATGTTAAATAGTGCAAGTAAATGTACCTTTTTCTCAGAAACTACTTACTTTTCATAAATACACTTTTTACAGCGGGTTGTGTGTACTATCAATAACACTTTAACGGAGGGTTTGTCTTTTTGTTAAAAATTAAATTAATCATGAATTGTTTTTTTAAATTGTCCAATTTTATCCCCTAAAATTAAGTTTAAAAAATTATATCTAAAAAGGTTTGATAGATATATCTAATTCCCTCCGATAAAATGTGTAAATATATTAAAATTTGAAAATTATATGATAAGTAGTTTTTGAGAAAAAGATACAGAACACGAAAAATATTACATTTTGAGAAAATCGCTTTTCAGTAAAAATTTGTAATTTTTTGATCGTTAATATTTTTAGTACTTTCCAGAAGCATGTGAAGCCTTTTTTACTCTATGCTCACACAAAAGACTCTTTTAATTTTCTTTTTTCCATTATTTTTAACAATTTTGCCTTTTTTTTTAGAATCTTAAGATGCTTTCGTTGGGCTATACCAATGTTCCCCAACATTTTTATCGTCGCGGATCGGTCAACGTTTGTCAATTTTACCGCGGCCCGCTAAAGGGGAGGACGTTGACTGTTTATATTTTACTGTTTTGATTTAATAATTTCAATTTAGTTGAATAAAATTGTGATTTCAGAATAAAATATAGCTACACCAAAAAATGAATATAAAGTGATTTAACAAGGAATATAAAGTGATTTTCATAAAAAGTAGCTCAAACCCAAGGAAAATATACCACAGTTAATAAAAGGGAAATTATTTAATGTTTCTTGAGCGGACCGGTAGTATTTGATCTACGGACTGGGGGTTGGAAACCACAGGGCTATCCCAATCCTACGTGCACCTAGTTTTTTTAAGCATGGCACACAGTTATAACTTTGTTCAATATCAGAATGTTTTAAGAACATTAATTTTGCTACATGACTCATACTGACCTGTGCAATAGTCATATGTACCCCTAATATATATATTTTAAGAGTTTTGAATTCCACAAATGTAGAACTTGTGGAATCACTGACATATGATGCTATTAACTGACTCATTTGGATTCAGAGGCTTTCCAAGTAAACATTTTCTTAATAACATAGGATCATCTAGATCTATAAAAATTGGATTCATTTAATTCATTATCGTATATAGCACGTGAGTATATGATCATAGCACCTTTTGTTACATTCAGCTCCTGTCTTTTGAAACTTGCATTAGACATTTTTACCCACCGGACACAGTCCATGGTGAAAGCTCTTATTTGATGACAGAAAAAGAAAATAAACAGCCCAAACAGAAGTTTTCATGCTGTGCAGTCGGTTACAACCCCTTAGACGTTTTCTATCACTTAACCTCCCTATCCAAAGAGATATTTCGCTTTTAAGACGTGTACCCATACACTTTTGGATAAACCCTATTCAGTCAAATTTTTCCACTTGAACATCATATGGATTCGCGCTCATCAGAAAGTTATGCACGGGGAAACACAGGTACTTCTAGTAGAGCACATTAGATGCTCGTCAAGGAGTAACTTATTTTAAAAATATATATAAGAATACTTCTATAATTATAGCGTCTCCTCATATCATATATAATTTTAAACATAAATGTTTTAACTTTTAAAAAATATGAAAAAGTCAAAATCGATAATTTTTTGAAAATCCATGTGTCGAACCACCTTAAGACCAAGATAACATTGGAAATTTAAATTATGGCTTCTGTTTTGCATTCTTTAATTATTATTTTTCTTTATTTTTTTTATTTTTTGTCACTAACACTAAATTAAAAAGAATTTAAGAAACACTCCTTCACAATTTTTGATTTAGTAAACGGTTTTGTACGATTACCAATAATACAGAGTGTTTTTTTCCCAGGTATAGAAGTTTAAGTTGGCATTACTTTCCAAGATGGCGACCGATTTAACAGCTGTCAAGTGATTTATTCTCAATTTGGTTTGGCAATTCATCATGAATAGACTCACGCCTGAACAACGCTTTCAAATTGTGCAATTTTATTTCGAAAATAATGGTCGATTTTCATAAGCGAATTTTGTTTAGCGATGAAGCGCACTTCTGGTTGAATGGCTACGTCAACAAACAAAACTGCCGCATTTGGAGTGAAGCTAATCCACAAGTGTATGTCGAAACACCGTTACATCCAGAAAAACTGTTTGGTGCGCTTTATGGGCTGGTAGAATCCTTCTTCAAAAACGATGAAGGCCACAACGTTACAGTCAATGGTGATCGGTATAGAGCCATGATTACTAACTTTTTCATTCCTGAATTGAACAATCATGATGTCCAGAAGCTGGGGTTCCAACAAGACGGCGCAACATATTACACAGCTCGTGCCACAATCGATTTATTGAAAGACACGTTTGGTGACCGCCTAATTTCACGTTTTGGACCTGTGAATTGGCCTCCAAGATCTTGTGATTTAACACCGCTAGACTATTTTTTGTGGGGCTATGTAAAGTAATTGGTCTATGCGGATAAGCCACAAACGCTTGACCATTTGGAAGACAACATTCGCCGTGTTATTGCCGATATACGGCCACAAATGTTGGAAGAAGTCATCGAAAATTGGACGTCCAGATTGGACTACATCCGAGCTAGCCGTGGCAGTCCTATGCCAGAAATCATATTTAAAATGTAATGCCACAAGATTATCTTTCGAATAAAAAAAATTCATGTCAATCGAATAATACATCGTTGTTTTATTGCAATTTAAAGTTCTATACCTCTAAAACAAACACCCTTTATAACAAACTTCTTAAGATGTCTTTGTTACTACTGTAGCATTACCATTGACGAAACACTTTGTTGCTGTTACAAAGTATATTCAATAAAGGCTAGTTATCACCTCTTGAAAAATGTCATTAAATAATTCCTGTTTATTGGTATTTTTTAAATACAGCACTTTCGTGACAAATTAAACAAGTACTGATACATGTTTGTGTTTTTCACTGCAAATCAGTCAACCTCCAAATCATTCGAATATTTTTCGCTTGCAAGGTATGAAAGAAAGTTCAAAATTTTTTAGTTCCACCCCTAAAAGTGCCGCTACTCCACTGTTGTTTGTTATCACTAACCGTAACCGTTAGAAATAGAAAAAGAATATAAATTCGCAGCCGTACTACGTCGACAGCAAAAAAGCAAAATTGATATATTTGATTTCTTGTAAGAGACTTTTCCACCCAATTTTTAATACATTGTCTTAAATAAAAGAATTTCTCAGAGCAATGGGTCATGACCGGGCCACTTAAAAAGGCTCGGAGGGCCGCAGGTTGAGTATCTCTGATCTAGATACTCTTCAAGCAGGGGCTAATCGCATCTTTTTATGAAGAATTTATCACGTTTCTCTTATTCCTCATGAACTATGTTCGTTAAGATTTTCAGTGTTGTTGCTCTAATTCCTATAAATTCATACCTTCTGCGAAAATACAATTTTCCGTACATCTCTTCAATTTGTAATTCACAATTTTTCCTAATCGATATTTTATTGTGGACGTCGAGTTTTTACAAAAAAAATTTTTTTAAACATTTATAACAGTTATACAGTGATTTTGCTAGGCCTGCAGAAATTTCTAGTATTTCTTCTTTTAGCCTTTCAACCTGTGGGATCAAATCCTCTGATAACTGAGTCACTCCGTAATTATATTTTGAAGTAATTTAAAAATAATACATATACTGTGAAGTTGTAGGCTTATGTTGAGGCAATCACATGACGTCTTGGATGACAAAGTGTTTGAAATTAGCAACTTTGTGTGTGTGAGAATGTATCTAAATTGTTTGAACATCAAATTTTAGGAATTTTTAGGTATGTTATCATTGTGTGTTATATGATTTATTTTACTGTTAAGAATGATTTCATTTCATTTTATTTCCCTGTAAAAAGCAACTAAATTTCGGAGCAAGAGCTATTTTTTTTGGACTTAAAGCTATTGTTACTTTGCGTTTCTCCAAATATTTAAGAACATTTTTCAAATTTTGGGGATCGCCTATGCATTAGAAAGTTACTGCGTTAATCTATATTCTGATTTTAATTTACAATTTAAAGCATCAAATATCACAGTTACAGAATCCTAAATTAAAATACTCGTATATTAAAAAAAAGTGTTTGAAATCCTAAAAATTCTAGGTGCACAGAATGAGTTTATGAGCCTTGTATTTGTTAAAAAAATTTGTTTTTCAAATAATAAAGAACTCTTTGAAATGTCAAAATAATGAGATATTTAAAAGATTACTTTGGTTTTAATCTATAAGAAGAACATATTTTATTATAAATATTTCAAATCCGTGTTAATGCATATTCATTGACAACAATGGCACGCACAAAAATTTTTTAAGGAGGAGGAGGGGGGTGCAGGGTTGAACGTCCACTATTCTCGTATCTTACCTCAATAAACCGCCAAACAAATTTTTTTGATTTTGTTGATTTGGGGAACAAAAACAGTAAAAAATAAATAACAGAATTAATAATTAATATTAATTAATAAAATAAATTGTTGATAAATAAATTAAATTTTATGTACTATATACATAGAACTATCATCAATCAAAAAAAATCAAGGGTTTTGAGGGGTTCATACCCGTGAATCCCCCCCTCTTGTGTGCGCCACTGATTGACTAAGTATAAAACTGTTATAGTACTTTTGATGCGAATTATACTTCAAGATAAAGTGTGAATCATTAATAACTAATAGAAAAATAGGCTTTGATTAAATCTTGTTATTTGTCAGTCAAAACTTCCGATATAATAAATACAGTTTGACATTCAAAACCAAGATGTATGGAGAAATGATGAGATATTTAATTTAAAAGGCACATACATAAATAACTATGAATATTTCAGATCAAAAAGGATGTTTTTAGAGGTTTATGAATTTTCATAAATTTAAAATTCAAGTCCTGATTTTGCGCGGAGAAGAAAGACTCCTAAGCTTCATTCATCATTCTCCCCTAGGAAAGTGTACTTAAAGCAACCTTCACTTTCAATTTGAACACAAAATGAACGTGAAGCGTTTTCGTTCAACTGTTATCCCTCTACACTGAGTCAACGTTACAAGAATGCAAATTTTACACTGTCTGCTATTATCAATTCATTACCAGATGATATATGTGGGAGCTAATTGTCATGTTATAAATCATAGCATGTGAGTTGGTTGCCATAAATATACATATATGTGTGTAACTGACTCTATATAAAAGAATAATACTTAAAACTGCATATTTTTTAATTAATACTTGAAGGATAGCTCGAGGTAACTTGCAGAGATTTCTTCTTTAAGAATAATTAAAATTCTGGACCCAATTGTATGTACTTATAAGTTCTTGAAATTGACAGTTTATAATAGAACAGAATTTCATATTCATTTTTAAGGCTTATAAAATTTTAATTCTGATTCATTAAGTTTTGATACAATCAGTATAGAAATTGTGCTCGAAATTCATTGAATGAAATCTTTGCATATGTTTGAGTTTTATTTCTACAACTAATGAAATAAATCCATATGTTTCTTATATTAAATAAAAAATTTAATACATAAATTCTCTCTTATATTTAATTCTTGAGTGTTGATTATATGCTAAATAAAGTTTTTTAAACAGACAAATAATTGAACAAATGTAATTTTTGATGCTTTTAATCATATTCAATAAAATCCTTATTTGATTCTAAAGGATAATAATCCACAAAGACAAAGAATGTTAAAGCAATTGCTATATAAACTTCTCAAAATTAGAACCTGTCACAAAATACCTTAAAGAGCTTTTTCACTTACATGAACTTTAGACATATACACGTTATGCAAAGAAGAAAATGTTTCCTTTTATTTCAATGAAATTATTTATGCATATATATATATTTTTCAATTTCAAGAAAAATGGAAATTTGGTTATTTTTTCTTCGTTTTTTTCCCCCATTCAAATAATAATTATAATACAGGTGTAGCAAAAGCTTCTTCTCGGTTAGTTCTCTCTCACGGAAAAATGTAATACAAATAAATGGAAAACAATAATTGGGGTGAGATCAAATGTACTTACTAATTTCATTAACATTAAAGCAACTACTACACAAAATACATACAATAACTTTATATAATTATTTATAATTAAAAAGCAGTTATAAATCGAAGGGCTCGGGGAAACGCGTTTCACCTCGCCATGTCCCTGAGTTCTACTAACTCTTGATGGAACTAAAGTCTCACAGGGGATAGGATTGGGCTATGAGCGTTTCCTCTGTAACTCATCAGAGGACGTTTCATCTCACAGGTAATTTATATCTTAAAAATAATATTATTATCACTCGCTTTCCTTATGAAACCGAATGATACCTAATTAATTATTCATTAGAATGTGCGAGAAAAAAGTCATTTATATTATTCTCAAGATACGCAACATAAACATACAAATATTCAAAGAATAATATTAAAGTCAAATCCAAAAAACGCAAGGTTTTCTAAAAGAAAAAGGGAGAAATTTAATGAAACGTATACTATGTCAGCATCAAATATATTATACAATATGCAGATTTTATTAGGTGAATTCTTATTTTGAATAATAACCTCTAAAAAGAATTTAAAAAGATGTTTGGTGTAAAGAAAAATAAATTAGGAAATTAAAGACTACTTTTAAAAAAAATGATATAAATTATTTTAATTTGTTAATATTTTGGTAAAAAAAAACTGTTTTAAAAATATTATCAAAGCAATTAAAACAGCGTTTCTCGAACTGTGGGGTGCACCCCCTAGGGAGCGTGATAACTCTACAAGGGAAGACGCGAGCCTATTGAAAAGTCGAAAACAAAATATTACTTTAAAACATTAGTAATTTAATGAAAGTAAACAGACAAAATACATTGTGACATAATAAAAAATCAAATACACATTTTCAATGATATAATATTCTTATCAATGTATCAGTACTGCACAATGTCTTTTATACTAAAATAAGAGCAACATTAATAATTATCAATAGCTCCATGGACTTGTAAAATTATTTTCAAAAATTAACACTAATTTTGATAATTTGTATGGTTTATATGATTTACCTTTTAACTGCCGGCGAGCGTATGTGATGCATGGGGTAGAAAGAGGGATACGCCGGTGGCACTTAAGAGGCTAAAGTCGTATGGCAGCTTTAACGTCAAAGTGCATTATTGAATTAAACATATTTTTTATTGTGTGGAAGAGGGGGATGAAAATTATGATTGAATATTGGGTCATAAATATTGAAACTTTGAGAAGCAATGGAGTAAAAGCTTATCTTGAACATATTGATTGAATTTTTAATTAGGTAAAAATCATGAACTTTATAGGACAAAAATTAAAAAGACTGTTCTACATTTCATTCATGATCATGTGCACATCATAAATTGAATAACATGGCTGAAGTCGAAAATCAACTCTCCTCTTTTTAAAAAAGTATCATTCAAGAATAAGAAACTAATTCCGATTTTGTTGAGTTTTATTGTTTGATATGGTTACGAATGGTCGATATGGTTGCTATTCAAATGAACATTCTTTAATTTAGCAAAATAAAAAAAAAAGAAAAAGAAAATTTCACCAAGTTTTTTTCTCCTTCTCAAAATTAGCGGAACTTTGATCAAGGTTGAATAATGAAACCTATAATAATTCGAAAAAACTTATCTCATTTTTTTCCAGGAAAGTAAAACAACTATAATTTGCAACGAACTCATTAGAAACCCATTACATCATTGCAAAAAACCTGTACCTAACAAATTCGCGTTCATGCCGTAGCTAACTTTTTTCCGAAGGATTCATGCAAAAAATTCGAAAGCTTTAGATTGTAAATAGTACTATGTCATTAAAAAATGAAAATACCAAAAGTATCGAAAGATTAATAAAGTATCATAAATATATATCTCTCCCTAGTAAACTTTTTTCGTAATTTTGTTCTAAACTACAAAAATATACAATCTTAAGAAATAATTGTGAATTAGAAGAGACAACGACAGAACATAGCTATCATTTTGATTAATTTGCTATTTTCTATTAAAGGCAAAAATTTGAATTTGTGTGTGTGTGTGGTCCATATAATTGGGAAGCTTGCCTCCAAAAATCAACTCTTTCAGTAGGAAATGGTTATTAACTTCAAATTTCCTTATTAAAATCGTTTCTGTTTGCTTATGTTTTGAGTTTTTTGATTTCGCATAGTTATTTAATTAAGATTGATTAATAGAAAAATCTTTGTATCTTATATAACTTAGAAGTTTTTTCATTATTTTTTTTTCATAAAAACGTTCTCCAGTTGCTATGAGAAACAATATTTTGAAGAGATGGTATTCTACTGAAAATAATGTACCTTTAAAAAACAGCCTTCAGCTGATACTGCAATTAAATTTCCGAACAGAAGTATTCTGAATACAGATATTGAAGTTAAAACTGATTACTTCCATGATATACCAAATAAAATTATAGTAAACACTATAACACTATATTAAAGTTTTTCCAAGCCGCACAACTAAAACTCAAAATTGCTAAATTGATCCGATTTAATACTAAAAAAATGAAATTTTATGTACAAACTAGAATTTTTCGCTTAAGTTAGTATCATTAGTTTTTTGTACATAAAGGCTTGATGTTTCAAAACTTTTGTAAAAATACTGGGATTTGGATGAATAATCTGTGATCGTAACAAATGTTATCAAAATGCAAAACCATACTTTAAAATTAAAAAAATTCTTAAGTCATATTTAATTAAAGTGGTGTTTTAATGTATAACCTAAGTTGGAAAATAAAATATTAAGAAATCAGAGTTTTGCAGGCATTATTAGCTTTTGTTTTATTCCTTTACAAATTTTGAATGTGTTTTTCTCTGACTTTAAATTTTGAAGATCTAACAAGGGGAGGGTAAAACTAAGGAAATTCATTTGGGGTCGAGAATTGGTGTAATAGTAGTTCTACTTTAGGGTGTTCAACCAGTTGCATAACGTGCACCCCCGCATCGTGGGGGGGGGGCAGGATTCTAAAGGGGCCCAAAGCCTGACTGACGCAAGTGCCTACCCTTTGTAAAATTCAACATGGGGGCCCCAAACCTGACTTTGCAGGGGGGCCCAAAAGTTCTCCGTTACGCCACTGTGTTCAACCCTCATTGTAATTCCACCGAATGGCCAGTCCATTCAGAGAAAATAGCCTTCGAAATTCATGCTTAGCTCTTATACAATTAAGTTTCCATTTCCTCCAACGAGTCCGTAGCCTGGTTGGCAGCTTGTCTGCTTACTATATGCGAGGTTAGGGTTCGATTCACGCGTTGAAGTTTTTTTTTCAATTCATTTAATTAATTTTTAAAATAAAATAAATTTATTCATGAAAGGATTATTAAATATTAAATTATATTTCATGTAATTATTTTGTATTTCATAAATTAAAAAAATTACTGTAATTATATAAATATTTATATTAAATTTATATATATATATATATATATATATAATAAATATATTTTTATAATAATAAATAATATTTCAAATAAAATATATAAAATAAATATTAAATGATATTTTACATAAAAATTAGTTACAAATAGTTTTATAATGTGAAATACAATATAATATAGATAAAATATTACATCTTTATACATAAAAATCTTCTGTGCGTGTGTTTGTCACTAAACTCCTCCTAAACGGCTGGACTGATTTCGATGAAATTTTTTGTGTGGGTTCAAGTAAATTCGAGAATGGCTTAGATTCACAATTCGGTCCGATATCGCAATTAGTTAAAAAGATATTAATTAAAAACATTCAAAAAAATACAACTCAACATTCACCTGCATTGTTGTAACAACGCTATTGTTATAAACAAGTAATATAAAAAAATTAAATCAATTCCTACTTAGATCAACCAAGAAAAAATTTATTTTAGCTACTTTTTATTAAATAGTTTCAATTAATATAAATATGTATATACATATGACAGAATCACAACATTAAGGGGTAATTAATTCTTATTAATTATCATTAAAGTATCGTATTGTCATCCAAAACAATCGTGTATATAAAATTTCCTATCAACTGAATGTTTTAACGCGTGAGAAAAAAACCTTTTCAAATTTTGACATAAGTCATCAACGTGGCTGTATTTGTAATTTTTTAAATAATTAGTTTTAATCAAAATTAATTTTTATTAATTATAATTAAATTATTATATTGTCATCCAAAATAAGCACGTACATTACATTTCAGCTCAATTGAGCGCTTTAAAATGTATTTTGTTAACGATTGAAATTTCACCAAGATAAATAAATAAATAAATAAGCAAACAAATAAATATGTATAGAGATCGTGAGCTAATAGTAGGAATGGAAAAAGACGTAAGTTGACGTCGAAAATTGATTTTCAGCCAAACTGGCCAAACCCGGTCTTTATTGTTTCGAAAATGCCGACGATTCACGCTTTTTAACGCTTTTTAATTAATATCTTTTCAAATAATCTTTTTATATGTAATTCTTCTGTGCGTGTGTATGTAACTGAACTCCTCCTAAACAGCTGGACCGATTTTGATGAAAGTTTTTGTCTGTTCCAGTGGACTCGAGAATGGTTTAGATTTATAATTCGGTCTAGAAATGCTTATTTAATTAATTTTTTATTTATAAGTTGTTGATCTTGGAATGTTTTACATTGGATCCGGCAGACTGCGCTACGATCTTAGTATCGAATATTCAAAAATCTTTTATTATAATTCAAGTTGGTCCCGACAGTTGGTGCTGTGATCATTTCAGGAAAATATTTTGTCACTTCATGTTATTATTTTGTTGAAATAAATCGTGTGTTAATTAAATTATTACATTCATATGTAATTAGTGTTTGAAATTTTACTCAATTTTACTCAAATTTTACTCAAAACGGTTCAGATTGTTAAAGTTTATTCATAAAAATTTGGAATTTTTGAATTTAAGATGTCTGTACAGGACAACGTCTGTCGGGTCCTCTTGTATAATGTAAAATAGTTTAGAAAATATATTATTATTATTAATATAATTACTTAGTAATTAATATAATAAAAAATGTCTTTTTTATATATTATACATTTAATTATATTATAATTTTATAAAACATTTAATAAATCCTTTTTAAATAAATTTATTTAATTTTAGTAAGTTTATTTAAATAATTTTAATAAATTTATTTAAGTAAGTTTAATAATCAATTAATAATAATTTTAATAATAAATTAATAATAATTTAATAATAAGTAATAATTTTAATAATAAATTAATAATAATTTTAATAATAAGTAATAATTTTAATAATCAATTAATAATAAATTAATAATCAATTAATAATAAATTAATAATCAATTAATAAAAATTAATAATATTTTTTTAATAAATTAATAATAATTTTAATAATAAAATAATAATAATTTTAATAATAAAAAATAATAATAATTTTAATAATAAAATAATAATAATTTTAATAAAAAAACAATAATAATTTTAATAATAAAATAGTAATTTTAATAATAAATTAATAATAATAATTCTTAATGCTAATAATTCATTAATTAATTTAATTAACAATAAGTCATTAATTAATTTTAATGAATAATAATTAATAAATTAATTTTAATTAGCAATACTTAATTTTATTTATTAATAATTAATTACTTTCAATTATTAATAATTTTACATATTTTTAATTAATAATTGTTTGAAATATTTTTAATTAATAATTATTTTAAATATTTTTAATTCATAATTATTTTAAATACTTTTAATTACTAATTATTTTAAATAATTTTAATACTAAATAATTTAAGTAATAAGTATATTTAATTTTTTTACTTTATAAAAACATAATAATTGCATAAAATATAACTTAATATTTAATAAATCTTTCATAAATAAATTTATTTAATTTTAAAAAATAATTACATGAATTGAAAAAAAAGTTAGACGTGCGCGCAGGCATCGAACCCTAACCTCGCGCATAGTAAGCAGACGATCTACCAACCAGGCAACGGAGTCTTCGGAGGAAATTAAAGCTTAGTTGTACAAAAGCTAAGCATGAATTTTGAAGGCGATTTTCTCCGAATGGATTGGCCATTCGGCGGAATTACATTGAGGGTTGAACACCCTAAGGCAGTGTTTCTCAAAGTGTGGGGCGCGCCCCCCTGGGGGCGCGATGACCCTACAAGGGGGGCGCGAGCGTATCGAAAATTTAAAGATTTTTTTTTAAAAAAAATAACCGGAAAGAGAAGTAAAACAAAATGCTTTCTTCCATAATAAAAAAAAATACACACAACAACACACTGACATAATTTATATTTATTATCTGGCTTTTTTGCGTCATCAAATAGCTATCTTTGATCCCAAAACCAAATTAAAGGAAAAAAAACATTTTGTTTTATTTGCTGTTTTTCCTCAATGAGAGATTTTTTTATTACGTTTTAACATAAAATATTACTCGTTAAAAGAAAAAACGAAACCCAGACCCTGAGAAAAATTCTAAGAAGATAAACAATTCTCCGCTGTAATTATTATTGAAATACTGTACATTAGTTGTAGAAAAAGAAAAGGAAGTCATGATTCACTTTTCAGCCAGGCTGCATAGTACGTTTGCTAACCATTTGATTGACCTTCAATCTTATGGTATGGTTATTATCAATATTAGTTCCCTCCCATCTTTTATGCGTTTGCTTTTCGCTTAGGGAAATTGTAAATAATTGAGTTTTGCGATATTTGGAAAAGAATTGATTGGTTTAACATTTCTGTAGGATAACTGAAAAGTGTCTGATTTGCGTCCTTTATTATGGTCTTGTACTTTTGAATCATTTTAGTTCAGTTTTATTGGATTTTTCTCAAATCATCAAAGAATTGAATAGTCCTTGAAAGAAGGTAAGTATACTTTCTATAAATTAAAATATTCACTAGAATTCCGATTTGTATCGTGTACAGTAAAAATAATTCTAAACAAATGATTGGGGTGACTGAGTCCCCCCGCACTACCATTAATGTTAGTATCGAATACGCGCCTGCTCCCGGGTTAAAACATTTTGAAGTCTTCTCGCTTTAAATGTTAAAAAGTAACACAATTATTCTTCATCGGAATTTTATATTCTTTTCATAATTTAACATTAATTCTAAATGCTAATTGTGTGAGGTTTAAAATTACAGTTTTTTAAACAGTTATTTACAATTATAGCATTTATCTAAAAAAAAAAAAATCATTTTACATTTTTGTATACAATGTCGTGCACACAGTTTTACTCTCCTTACAGTTCAGCTATTATATCAAGAATAATGTTTTATTTTTTTAAAAAATGAACTCGTGCGAAGAGTCGGTGTTTCAGCCAGTATACGTTTGATGTATCAGTACTGAAGAAGGTATTTTATAAATAATTTCCTATTACTGAATTTGGCCGCGGTAGCCGAGTGGTATAGATATCGGATCGTGACTTGCCTTGTCACGAGTTCGAGCCCAGTACCACTAAAGACCCGCCATGTAGGGCAACGATGCATGTTAAATCTGTTGAGAGTTGAAACGTTTTCCCGTTGGTGTGGTGTGGTAGTTAGGAGAGAAGGGTGCCAGCTCAAGTGTCATCCACGTCACTTGACCATGGTTCAAAATTACGTGGTCCGTCGTCAAAAGCCCTCGTGCAGCTGAACAGTGCGACGTTAATATTCAATCAATCAATCTTATTACAAAATTAAGAACAAGTTTAATAATTATTAGGGACTTCCACGGGCTTTTCTTGTAGAGGAAAGTTTTTCAAAGGAAGGTTTTAATATCAGAAATTGACACTTAAAGAGTTATTTTTCTATATTTAGCTGAGATCTATATTTTGTCTTGAAGGCATCCACTGCAGAAAATCCGGTTTGAAAAAGGTAGGATGTTGAAAATGGTAATAGTATACGAAGTGCTTTTGTTTTCAGTACAGAAAATTCCGCATCCACCTCTACCCCAAATTCAAAGAGCGATTTATTACAAAATTGCCTTTTAATTTTTCACTGGATGTGAAATCTATGAAGATTTCTTCTTCGGAAGTTGAGAGCCCTTCTGGAGTATCTTGAAATAGATCACTAATCCACTCGTAACTTGCTACCAAGCTGTCCTCATCCAGAAAATATTTTTAAAATTCTTTGCCAACATAGCTAAATGATTTTACATGTTTTAAAAACAACTTTCACATGTTGTTCTACAGATTTGTAAGTTTTAACACATATGGAGCTGGGGCTTTTTTTTTCATCATTTACTTCAGTAGTGGTAAATCCAAAATTTAAGTATTTTTGAGAGATCGCCTTGATTTAATTTTCGGAACCATGCTCGTTCGTCTGTGTACTTGTTGATTCTTTATTATGGTCGAATGTTTGCTTACGACTTAAAAATGTATGTATGATATTGTTTTAATCTACTGCCGTAAATACTTAATGACCGTGAATTACAATTAACGTGGAAATTTAAAAAAATGTACATTCAAGCTAGATTCGGTAGCTATAGGAGTATCGAGTCGACCAAAACTGACTGGAATTGTACGAGGAAAAGCATTTTTACATGTTTTGCGCAGACGTCCGATAGGTTGCCCAGACTCACGCAAACGTACCTTATAATGCCAGATGTGATGGATATGATAGAGAGCGACATTGACTAGACTATTTTTCTAATGACATTTGTGCTTTGAGAAATGAATGCTGAAGGAAATAAATCTTTAATTAAATACATCATTTTGCGATCTGTTCCAATTTAAAAATTAGAGAAAGAAAAATAACATAATTCTAAGTAATATATATTTTAAGTAATTTTCTTAATATATATATATATTACTTAAAATATACACAAAATTTAATATACTTATCGTATTAATTTGTACGCTTTATAATTAAGATCGTATTGTAACTTTAGCGTCTCTCTCTCAAAGTGCATTTTTATTGCAGTAAATACATTATTGTTGTACAGGGGGCGAGACAAAAATTATGATTGAAAATTGGTTCGCCAGTATTGAAAGTTTGAGAAACACTGCTTTTAATGTATGAGTGGTGCACAGAGTATTTTATGACTAATTAATTAATACTAAATTAAGAACAAGTTTAATAATTATTAGCTACTTCCATGGGCTTGTCTCACAGAGCAAAGTTTTTGAAAGGAGTTTTAAGATAAGAAATTGACCCTCTGAGTTCATTTTCTATATTTAGCTGATATCTATATTTTGTCTTCTAAGCAACCACCGCATTTTGTAATATGTTCCAATTTAAAAATCAGAGAAAGGAAAAATAACTTAGTAATTATCCTATTACTTAACTTTTTTTTGCTTAAAAGTAACATATACAAAATTTAATACTTATGTCATGAATTTGTACGGTTTATAATAAATATTGTTGCTTTATCGTAAAAGTGCATTATTATTGCATTCAGTAAATTATTATGTATAAGGGGGCGCGATAAAAATTGTGATTGAAAAGGGGGCGCCAGTATTGAAAGTTTGAGAAGCACTGCCCTAAGGTAGTACTACTATTACACCAAGTCTCGACCTTAAATGAATTTCCTTAGTTGTACCCTCCCCTTGTAAGTATTTTCTATATCCTAAGGCTTTTTTACTGTACGACATAGAGTCGTGAAATTATTTGTGGATACTTTCATATGTATATTCCATAAAAGTTAGTAAGGATTTAAGTCTGAGATATATGGGTTTTTTTAATTTTGAAATTAATATTTTAAAGAATTTTGTGTTTCTTAGAAGTTTAACTATAAAAATAATCATTAACAATCAATGAAAAAGATTTTCAAATCCATACTAACTTTTGTTTCTAATCGTCCGAGAAACATAATTCATTTAAAATAATTTAAAAATTTTAATAATTGAGTATTTTATAAATATTTTTTAAAAAACACTTCAAAAATTCTTACTTTTTTAAAATTGAAAAATTATAACTTTATGTACTGACTTTTTACTTTCTGAATTAACTTAATAATATAATCTGAATGTAAAACATAAATTAATTTTACTATTACTGTCTCCAAAAAATAAAAAAGGTACTGTATGGTCTTTAATATACATAAAATCATGAACTAAATTCTCAGGAATTTAAACAGAAATATAACAAGATGGTATAGGTCAAAAATAAGATAGCCTCAACAGATAATAAAGAACAACTATTAGACTGTAAGGTTAAGCATTTTTTATAAGGCCGCACACACAGTCAACTAAATTTATTTGAACCATTGGGCTGCAAGGAGCTGTAAATGGTGTAAGAATAAAATGTCATTAATACTCAAGATAATAATCATAATGCTAGGAGATATTAAAGATATTTAAACTAAGTTAACAGAGTCAGATAACAAAGAAAAATAAATCTACATGCCAAAACTAGAAAATTAAATATATAAAAAAGAAGTATTTTCAAGACAATATAGAAGCACAAAGACGCGTCAGTACTACAAACTTAATGCTCAAAAGGAACTGCAACAGTACAGCAAAGCACATAAGGAAAAAAATCCGATATATTAGTTTTGATCTATAAACCTTTTCTTTTCATAATAGGTCGTCACATGTTCACACAACTCACATATGAATGTAAAAAATTATACTTATTATATAGTCCTCCACTGAAGTTGAAAAAATTTCCCAAAAATTAATTTAAAAAAACATAACAACTGCAGTAACGTCGTAAATTATATCAAAAGAATAATTATCAATAATCGAATATTCCATGTATATAGTTAAAATATCAATGTCTAACACACCGTACTCCATTCTCATGTCCAAATAAAATGGCTTTCCGGAGCCAATATGCCGAAAAGGGATTTTGAAATGTGTGAAGAAACTATTCCATTCATTAAGACAAAATTAAGATTTAGTAAAAATATTTGAAAAAATTGACATCATTCGATAAGCCTATTTGGGACACATTTTCAGCCTCCTGAATAAATTTATAATTTGTCGATTCAAAAACCTGATAGTATTTTGAAAATATCAAACAGGAAAAATATTAGCTGATGCTGAAAAAATTTAGATGATTCGGATGAGCAATTATAACTTGGTAAAGTTCCAGATGCTTAACGTAGTTATTTAAGAATATGAAAAATCTGAAATTTTGTAGTAAAAGTAATTCAGACTTTACAACTTCACACACATAAAAAAAATAATTTTAGAAAATTCAATTTTTCATAGACTGTGAAAAAATGTTTATCATCTCCTTCTATTAATGTCTTGTCAATATAATCAATTCAAATTTTTAATTGACAGTCTTGTACTTGTTCCTTCGTTGTAAAAGCAGGATACGAGGGAGTGTTTGAAACAACTCAAGTGCTATTAAAGACAGACTTCGTAATTTTCAAGTGATAGGACGACGCCTGAATTGGGTCTCGACTTCTAAAATATTAAACTACGCCGCAACGGGAGAAATTTGAACCTCGTCAGATTTAACGTGTATCAGCCCCTCTACAAGGCGGATCTTCGGTAGCATCATGGCTCGAAATGATGGCACGTTCGCCACGAGTTGGTGACCATAACCACTGAGCTACTGCGACCACAACATGACCAAATCGAATTACCTATTTAAAACCAATGAAATATTGTCCAGCACTGTATTTTTAATCTAAAACGTTAAGAAAACAAGAAAGTGAAAGTAATGGTAACAAATAGTTCTCTTCAATAAATGCAGTATTTCTAAATGTAAGAAAGGATTTATTAAAACTAACTTCTAAAAAAATGACCGAACGTTTTGTTGGTTTACCTTCCTCTCATTTGTACTTATTACCGAGCATGGATAAAAATATGCAGCTCACGTTTCATTTAAATAGTACATATTCAATCAACCTGTGACATAATATTAATTACTCTTTATATACAACAGTATTTTATCAACATAAACTATCAAAGACACTTCGAAAATTGAGCCGACAGCAACAATTTTCCTTTTCTTTTTTATTTCCTATTGTTAAGAAGTTAGTACCTAATTATTGAGAAGTCTTTCCTCGCATATTTTTATTCGACACGCAACAGTACGCATTTTTAAATATAACTATTGCACCTAATGTATGAGCTGAGCTGAAATAAACATAGTAATCGTAAAATATTCTTTTTCATTCGAAAAAAATTCTAAGAAAATTAAGTAGAAAATGATTGTTGAGGTAACGAAAATACGCACCTTATAGAGTATACAGTCTACAGATTACAAGATAGTACACTTTCAAATGATGTCTAAGATAGTCAATTTTATGAGCTCATTAGAAAGAAATCACCGAACCGAAGCCTAAAATATCAAGTTTTCGTAGAGGCTTTCATACAGGCTAAATATATGCATATCTGTTGTGTTACGCAACGTTCAATGATTTATACATGATGTGTCACACCTAAGTCCTTCGCTACTTTCTTTTATAAAACAATCATAACTTTATCATCAAGCTCGCCTTATTTGATCCCTCTCTCTAGGCATGGAATTTTCATTAAAGATCGCTATCTTTTACCTTAATTATTTAGCTTTTTGTAATCTGTTCCTTTTCTTTTACCAATTTTAAATACATAAATCGTTACGCTTAGAACATTGATATGGGAACTAATATACACGGATCATTCAAACGGTTGGATATTTTTTATTAATTATTTCATTTTATAGAATCTTCTATAGGTGTACATCACTGAAAAAAACTTGTATATTCACTAATTATAAATTAATGTGGAATACTTAAAGAATTAATTTTGCTAGAATGTGCATAGTTGCAAATTTCACACAAAACTATTCGATAGAAACAGGATAACACACACTCCACATGTTGAATATTACTGAAACAAAACGTAATATTAAAACCTCTATCCTCAAATATTCTCCTATTAGAGTTATTATCAATATTAGAATCTAAAGAATAACATTATCATGCATTTTATGCTTGAGTTTTGTTGCATGAAAGCATTCTTGAATAATGTTAAAACTAATAAAAATGAAAATAATTGGGAGTTAAAATACGTCTGTGATATATTTTGATGTACATTAAAATAGCATATGGTTTGGCTCTCTCTCTCTCTCTCTCTCTCTCTATATATATATATATATATATATATATATAATAAAATACACTCGTGAAGTGTTTGTACTACAAAAAAGATTATTGTGTGAGACAAATCCTTTCTTTCTCTCTGTCTGTATCTTCTTTCTTCCTTTCTTTCTCTATCTCTCTCCTTTAGTTTGACTCTATATGAGCATATACTAATGACTATTATTTCAAATAAGAGATATCTTAAAACCGCTCAAAGTAAATGAGGTCTAATTGATTATAAAAATAGAGTAATTCATATATATATATATAAATATATATATATATATATATATATATATATATATATATATATATATATATATATATATATATATATATATATATATATATAACCTACTTCAAAAACAAGGTAAATAAAGAAATTATCCGAGACAAAGATTGAACAAATAAGCTGAATTTTAGTTTGAAAAACGTATGCCATAGCAGTAGAATAAAAATTTAGAAGATCAAGTATAAAACGTTAAATTCTAAAAAGCTCATATATAAATGGTACATATTAATTAATGCAATTCCTTAAGTCATAAATAATCTTAAAAGTTCAAAGGAGTTTCCTGCATTAAAAAAATATATAAAACTACTATTTTTCTTAATACATACATTAATCTATAGAAGCAATCCTAACCACATATGGAGATTTGTTTCAAGGTACTTTTCATTCAGCCCTTTCACTAAATAGGACAAAGATGTATACAGCAACTAAAATTCATTGCAGCAAGATATATTTTTGAAAATGCAGAAAAGTTTTGATCCTGACCAAAATAACATCAAAATTCTCTAAATATGTATAACTGATCAACATATCAACTCTTGGTAAATGTATAATATAACAGTGCAAGAGCTAAAATTAAAGATATTTACTTACATTAAGTAAGATTAGGCAATGACGGGAGCTTAAAAACTATGAAAAAAATGCATACCCTCCACATCTTTTTAATTTGTTAAATATTTAATTTTTGTTGAATTTTTTTATTTATTGAAAAATTGACTTCAAATGAGATTATTTTTTATACTAATCAATGCATAATGTAAAAGAAAGTGTACATGGCACTAAATCTCAAAAACGAGTCCCGGTACGATTAAGGGATATGGTGTGGTTGTCCTCTGTCCCCCATCCATGTAGAAGTTTGCCGTTTTCACCTGAATCAACCCCCCAAGCGGGCTTTGTGAAGGCTTAAGTGGCTATATACATAAATATTCCTATTTTTGAACTATTAGACCTATAGACTTGAAATTTGGTGGGGATGTTATTTTCATAGAGTTGAGATCCTCTACAAAAGGGGTTTTGCGAAAATTGACCACTAAGGCTCGTTGCAAAGACTTAAAGGGGTTCACCCATGTGATGGGTTTAAAAAATCAATTTTTTTTCATAAATTTCTTCCTTAATTCCTTACAATACGGTTGTAAAGTAATTTTTTGAAATTCGAAGTCCTCATAAAGAAGCAGATGTTAGAAGAGCAGCTTCTCGGAGAACTGAGTTGGCGATCGAAGGCTGGACATATTGTGTACAGTCGGCTTAATACCATTGACCCTTCTACGTAAATATACGTTCATACAAATATAGACAAGTTTGTAGAGGTTTAAAAGGAAATATCTATAGTTGTCGAATATATTTCGTCTATAATTTCGTTTTAGTAATGGTTTAGCTTTGAAGAGCATCGCCGATTGAGGGTAAGTTAAGATTTTCATTGTTTTAATCTGACTTGAAACTTTTTAAACACGTTTTTCTCAAAGTTTCCTCCAACGTATCTCAAGAATGGTTTGACCGAATGACTTCAAATTTATAGGGTAGACTCAGCACATATATACGCACCAAATGGACTACGATCATTCCAAAATTCAAAATATTTCTATTTTCATAGCAAAAACATAACAAAGAAACCGTGAAATTCGAAACTTTTTCTTCAGAGGTCTTCCAAAAATCCAATTTTTGATATTTTCAATAGAGTATAGTCTATTCTGTGCATTTACGCTTATAGATTAAAACGCCGTTAATTTTTTTTTAATTAGACAAGCCTACCAGATGGAAGGAAGTGAGCGTCCATTTTTCCGAGGCGGGTGTGTTCAGAGCGCTATAACTCACGTTCTATTGGAATTTTTTGGCTAAAAATATATATACACATACTCTTAAAATACATAAAAATAAATGATAAAAAAACTTAAAGTTCTATCTTTTTACTGGTCGTCAAAAAATTCCCCAAAAATGCTTGAAAAACAGGCCATCACATGGGTGAACCCCTTAAGAAGCGTTATAGATAAATATTCCTATTTTGAACACTTAGACCAACAGACTTAAAATTTGGCAGGGATGTTCCTTTGATGAAGAACAAATGCCCTATAAAATACGATTCACTAAAATTGACCTCCAAGGGACGCTGTGAGGGCTTAAGGAGCATTATAAATAAATAATAAGTACACTCGTTAAAAAATTATTTTACATTTTTCTACACTTCGTTTTGGATCGGGTTTTACTCTCCTTACAATTCAGCTATCATAAATAAAATATATTGTTTTTTATTTTAAAAAATTAATCCATGCGAAGGGTATTAACGGCTGGTTATGATTAAATTCTATCTGCGTTTTTGAGTGTCAAGCGTTACAAATTTAATAATTAATCAATAATTAACTTTAAAAAGATGTTGTACATTTCCATCATTCTATATAATTCCATAATTGTTTCTAATTATTGTTTCCTTTATTATGGTGTCAGTTATTGCTTACGATATTTATTTTAATCTTTTTATAAATATATCTTTAAACAAATTTTATTCATGCATTCATTACAAAATATGCATGTGAAGAGAAAAATTATTTAAATTCTGTTTGGGAACACAGGATTGGCCCCAACAAAGTTAATTTATGAGACCGAATATTTTATTTATTGTCACACCTCGGGATAAAATCATAAGCTATGCGACCATCCTTGCCTTAGATTGATTAGTGACGTGAAACATTCGCTCTGATTCCGAGATAATATTTATATATAAATGATATCTTATTTCTTTTCAGTCGTATTAAAAAGATAACGTTTTTTTTTTGGTTTTTCAAACTCAGCTAGCAGCATAGGGCCTTGTGCATTTGAACCAATCGAAGGTCCTTCGGGACGACTTTGCAAGAACTTAAGCTCTATGGGTCCACTAAACAAAAATTAAGGTGCGTTGCTGTCTTATTTACACACTATAAAACACAAAAAGAGACCAAGAAAGACTTAGTTATCCAAATGGAACGAAAATGCGCATGCACATACCATATGACCGAAAAAGTAAATGATTAATTTTTGTCAACCAATGACTTCTTAAAACTTCAGCATTCGGACAGTGTAAAAAAAAAACAGAACATTTCAATAAAAAAAATTCTTATCAGTCTCTGCTCTTAAGATATAATGGCAACTAAGAGCTCAACTTTGGAGCTGAAAAAGTTAATTTAAATGAAAAGATTGTTATATAATCAGTCAGAATGTTTTTACTTCAAATAAAGCATTGAATAATTATGAATCAACGAAAGAATATATGATTGATTATGGTAAGGCATTCGAATGTGTTTCAGCGTCCCACGTAGGCAGTACCAATGTCTCAAAGATAGATTCACTAATAGTGTAAGAAGATGTCACTGCTTGAGAGAAAAAAACAATTAAACTATATATAAAAAAGCAGATCACTAAGAATTTAGATCGGAAAGTGTTATTCGACGACGTTGGGAAGAATGGGTGAACTGTAGCCGTATAGATCATCAAGAAGATAGTGTTAGACTGAGAGTGAGAATAGAGGGATCGTCCGATTGGCTCCCACAGCCCTTAATACGTCCTTAACAACGATCCGACGTTTAACCAGGATAACAGTGAAAGCAATGACCACAAATAGGCGACTCATCAGGGGTAAAGTCAGTACGGCCCTTGAGCTAATTGTCCTACATCGTTGTGTGCCTATTGCATACTGCTGGATGTATTCGACCTTGAAGATTAGATTAGAATTGTTTCCAACAGTGTCTTTCGCTTCACGCTGATTTCCGATGAAGAGCAAAGACGTGTCTGAAGATGCCCCAGATATAAGTCGCATATTCACCCTGACTGTTAACCTCTGCATAGCCCGACGACTAGAAGTTAGGATTCAGGGTGTCATTTCATTTAATAGCCAGCTTTCTTTGGTTGTCATCTGTCATAAGCATAATACGGCGGTATGCTGACGAGATCCTACGCCTTATAGTGTTGCCCTTTTCAAACCAAGAATTTCATTTCAACAGGTTAAGGCTCAGTCGTGCACTGTCTACTGTTTGGCTTTTTCTTTCCACAACACTTGTCTAGCTGGCGCAATTAGCAGGTCTCTCTCCAATATATGATGTTTGGATTTTGAATAGCAGTCGTCTCCATTCTTTCCTAGAACATGCCTATCTAACTCGCCAATTCGAATGCGTATGGTAAGCAATTTTGTAGGACATACGCCAATTCCAGAGAGTCGATTCCCAGCTATAATTTCGTTTTTATAAAGTACATCACATCTACTAATTTTTGTCCCATTCGATAACTTAGCTCTTAGCTTTTTATGTAATAGAATGTATATAGAAAATAGAAATAAAGATTTATTTAAAATTTTCTTATTCCTTTGTGAGCATCGGTTAAAATTTTTTTCAATCTTCTCATAAAAGGATATTATGGTCGAGGTTAATAGAAAATCATCTTTTTAAAAATTTTTATTTTTAAAAATGAAACAGACATTTTATTCAAAATCTTTATCCGTTATGTTCTTTTCCGAGATAATTTTTAATAAACGGGTTTGTGCTCCTATTCAGTGATAAGAATATATTATTCTCGAATATTCCATTTATAAGTTTAATTACTGATTCCAGAGGCGTTGTAGAGTCAATGAAAAATAAAAATAAAAATCTCAATGACAAAATTAAAAAAGGCCTTGTGAAAGTGCGTTGAATATATTATAAACCGTGATATGCAGACACTTTAATTCAGAATATGTTTAATTCAAGACTTAAATAGGTATAATCCCACAAGAGTTTTTTTTTTGCATTTTTTTTAATCCAAGGTGGGTTTTTCTTGGCCTGTTTTGAGCGCTAAACGGTTTTTAAAATAAATAAGAATAGTTTATACAATACTTATATTTTTCATTTGTGTAATAATTCTTTTCATTCACACTTTTCATAGCATTAAATCTGCAGGAAAAAAATTGAGCTATATTCTCGTTTTTCTTCAATTGACGCACTACTTTCGATTTTTTTTAAAAAAAATTAAAATTACAAAAAATAGTATATGTACTTTAAAAAGTGGTTCAAATGTGTCATATTAATCCTAAAATTCTAACTCATAATAGTTTAAACAATTTAAAATGACTTTTCGGTAGTAAAGACGTTCGATTGGTTTAGTTAAGAGTCAAAAGAAGATGGGTAAAAATAAGAAGCTGAACAAAAGTTTTGGGCTTCTAGTCCTTGGCATTCTATGATGAACAAACGTGATTGGTTTACCCAATTGACCGAAGAACCCAATGAATCTTCCTCTGAGCTGTCAAAAGTGATGGAAGTACAGTAATTACAACGAAAATAACCTGTAAGATAGCTTTTGGGGATTAATTCAAGAAACATAAGCTTCAAAGAAAAATTAAAGGTTGTCTAAATTGTAAGTAGGATATGTATGAAAGATGTGGTGGGGGGTAGGATTCTCATGTTATATGTATTTCGCACCATGACTCCAAGATGTGGCCACCCTTGACATCGAAAGTAAATTGAACAAAGACAGACTTAAAGATGAAAAATGAAAGAAAACTATACCAGGAAAAAATTCTAAAAAATTTAAGTGCTGTGGTAGCCTTAAGGTCACGGACTCGTTACTGGCTTGTCCTGAGATCGAGCCTATTGCCGCTGAAAACCTACCGTGTAGAAGGGGCCGATGCATGTTAAATCTGTTGAGGCTCAAACGTCCTCCTGTTAGTGTGGTGTGGAAGTGAGGAGAGGGGGATGTGTCAGCTTAGATATCTTTCTCAACACTCAACTATGGTTCATAATTACGATGTCCGTCGCTAATAGCTTTCGTCGGACGTTAATAAAACATTCCTTCATTCTAAAAATTTATCATTTTTCATTATTCAGACAATGAACTTTGAAAATCCCTTCCAATAAACTTGAATTTTAATCTTATATTTCATCTGCCAAAGACTTAAGTAATAACTAGAATGAAATAAAAATTTACTAAAACGAATTAATTAATTTATACCAGCGTTTTTCAACTCTTTCCTATGGAACATAAACTTGGAGAAAGGGAATGAGAGTTATATGAACGCACTACCAAGCAATATGTGGGCTGTTGGCGTAATTTTGGACCTCAGTCAAGTGACGACCTCCCCTTCTCCTAACTGCCACACAAACTCAACGAGAGGAGATTGAGCCTCGACAAATTTAACGAGCATCGGCCCCCTCTACACAGTTTGTAAAATAAGAAAGAGTTCCACCCTAGTTTGAAAATCAGTATGCACCTTTAAGAACAAGTTTGGCTTTAATTCAATAAATATTTTGAATATTTCGCACCATGACTATATATATTTTTTAAAAAAATAATAAAAATATAAATTTTTAAAAAAAAAGTAGTTTACTGATTCTCTACGGAATTTGTCTTAGTATTTTAACCTAAGTTACGATACTAAGTAGTTAGTTAACCACAAACCTTAACTTGTTAAAATTTTCACGAAGAAAAAAATTTTTTTTAAGAGCAAGTAGTGCTTGATAATGAATTATAAAATCCTGTTAAAATCGGAAGATGGAACACAGAAGACAGCAAGCACATATATGTGGTTCATATATTTAATTATTTAAGTAATAGGAGTATTGATAAAAGTTAAACGAAAAAAAAATTCTCACTACTGCTGGTTCTGTCAGCATTTAAAGAAACAAATTCGGGAGTTAGCATAATTCAAGAGAGCTGAGCAGACATGGTTCTTTCACTTCAAAGTAATGAAACAATATATGAAATTTTTTAAATAGTAATTTTCAAATATTTAATTAATAATGATTGAAATAATTTAAACAATAAACCATAATATTCTTAAGAAAAAATCCTTTACATTATAGAAAAAAAATTATTGTAATTTTTTAAAGTGAAATTTATATAGTTTCCTTTAATCAATTAAGACAAAATTCAGTGAGTAAAGAATTGTATAATATATATTTCTCAAAAAGTATAAATAAATAATATTAATGTTTAATTCAGAAAAATTGAAGATACATACACTAACAAAAGGTAGAAAGTAACTAAATTTCAATCAGATTCTAACAGAAGAATATCCTCAAGAACTTATCTTTCCATGTGTGTATTACAAATAATTTTTCTAAAAAATTTTTAATCTCAAAATATAATCTCCTATTGGTATTCTAAAAAGTTAAAAATGGTTTACTAAAAATCTGACAGGCAAAATAAATTGTAAGACCATGAGACACTGAAAGCATATGTTAAAGAAATTATTTATGATTCATGATTTTCTGAATACATTGAGAGAAAAAACCAATCATTAAAACTAAAATATGAGTATATTATGTATCTGATTTTAAATTTCAATTTATTTAAAGTACTTCTATTAGCACATTTTACTCTTGTCATTTTTGTTCTGAAGGTCAAATTTTTTATTTCTTTTTTAGAAAAAAAATATAGTTCTAACTGGATTTATATATTCTGTCAACCTTTACCGTATACTTCTTTTGATTACGGCATTCATAACCAGATGGCATTCTTTCATTTGGTTTGAATTTTACTAACGCCGTGAAAACTATTTGGGTTGGACCTCATAATTTTCAGGTATAATCAAGTGATGAGGATGACAAACGAGCTGCCACTCTACTCTCCAAACTTCCACACCCCGCAAACGGGAAAATTTTGAGCCTTAAATATGTTAAATTAGATTAACAGAAACAACTATAGGAATCCTTTGATCTATTGTAGTGGTCTTCAAACGTTTTCAACTCATAGAACCCCTAGAACAAGAAGGTGTTTTCGTGGAACTCCTAGAACTAGAAAGTATTTTCGTAGAACCCTATTCCGCACGCACTCTTATAAGAATATATCTTAAAATAATATTTAAAAAATATCAACAATGGATCAATGTAAAGGCAATTACATTACAAAAGTATTGCATTTAAAATTAAAAAATTTTAATCTTCTTTTAATAAAGTTTACTAATTAACAACATTATTAAATGTGCCAAGTGTCACCGGCCCATGCATTATGTTTAGTCACTGAAATATGTGCTTGAATTTTTTCACACAAACTGTCAAAGTCTTGGTCTATTTAAATTAATTGCAATCGCATTACATATTCTGAGTTTCATTAGTTTCTATACTTTGTTTTTGTAGCCACACACATTGAGAAATATTTTTCAATTATACACATTTTTCTGAATGGCATTAAAATGTTTATAGTTGCGTGAGAAATACTGTGTATTTTGCATGAATTTTCAACATAAAATTTAGGAGCTGATCTTGCTTTAATTTAGATTTTTAAGATTTAATATGTTGATAAGTTGTGCCCTTTCCTTTACTGTAGGCGTTTTTTCCACAAATTCAAAAAGGTGCATTTTCCAATAGAAAACTATTTAGTTTTGCAAGAAGTTGTACTAACGAATATAGAATTATTACGAGGAAAGCGAGATAGTAAACAATAAAATATTCACAATCTAGTAGGTAATATATATACAAAGATAAAACGTTTTAATATTCTTTTATTATATTATAATAAAATTTTTAAAAAATGTTTCAAACTGAAGTATTATGAATAAATAAAATTTAAAGTTTCTTAATGATAGGGATGAGCTTTAAATTCTTGTGGGCATACAAACTTTATAGAACGTGAATCTATTTTGCATACACATTTATAAGTTTATTTCCGAATTATTTATTGTGACTCGTGGAACCCTTGGGTAGGCTTCATGGAACCCCAGGATTCCGTTATTATATTTTGAGTGTTCTTAAAACAATTTAAATAAATCTTTATGTCATTTTTCAAGTGTTTTAGGATATCTTGCACAATTTTTTCTGACGTTTTTTGTGTTTAATTAGAAGACTCCAAATACCTCCACATGCGCATCAGAATTAAATTGTCGAGCGATCTCCTACCTGGCCACAGCCGCCGGTTTTACTCGGACAACTTTGTGCCAGTCAATTCTTTTCCTTTCACAACATAATTCACTATTATCATAACTAAATCAAATATATTTTCATATTTGACTTATCATACATTCAGAGCACTTGTTATTTATTCGTTTTACAATATTGAAACGATTAATGCCAAAAAGGACGAAAAAAGCTACGACATTAATGTACACTCTATAACAAAAAAAAGACGGACCAAGAAGAGTTGCCCGATTGTAATGAAATTACGTATGCGAAGACATTTGTATCGAACATGTAAATGAATAAAATTTGGTATCCAACGAAAATGAATAGTGGGAGCTACAGTGCATGGTGTGCACTCAGCAGGTGTCTATAAGAAGCGATTTTCAATGATTGTCTCAAAATTTCTGTTGCATTGTGATTTAGGATACCTTGAACGCGAAAAAAGTTATTGGTGCAGGATTCGAGCTCATAACGAGCAACTGTACGAGTTTGAAAGAGGTCGTATCATTGGATTGAAATAGTCAGGTTTTTGGAAAATCAGAGAATCGCTCGTCAGATGGGTCGAAACGAAGTGGCCATTAGAAGATGCTGACAAGAATGGGCGGACAGTAGCAGATTTCAGCGTCATGATGATAGCGGTCGACCTAGGGCCACAGCAGATCGGGAGGCGAGATTGATTGTCAGATCAACTGTCACAGTGCCTGATTCATCGTTATCAACCATCAGACGTGTGACCTATACGTGAGTGTCCACCATGACCATTCACAGACCTCTGATAGTGCGAAATTCACGCTCGTACCAACCGCTATGCCACCTGTCACTTACGCCTGCACACTGTCGAGTCAGATTATGGTGGTGCTTGGCTCGATCAGGTTGAAATCATGCTGACTGGGGACGTATAGTGTTTAGCGACGAATCTCGCTTCCAACTGTGTCCTGACGATCATCGAAGATGCCCAGGGCAGCTTGCCGATCCTGCTTTTACTATTGCATGCCACACAGGCCTTCAACCGGGAGTTATGGTCTGGGGAGCCATTTATTTCAACAGACAGACCCGTTTGGTCATCATTAGAGGTACACTTACAGCCCAACGATGTGTCAACGACATTCAGAGAACTGTTTTGCTACCGTTCTTTTAGCAGTACCTTGGCCTTATTTTCCTGAAGATAAGACCAGATCACATGCGACTCGTGTTGCCATGAACTGTCTTACAGCTTATCAAACACTTCCTTGACCAGCCAGATCGCCAGATCTCTCTTCAATGGAGCATGTCTGGGATACGATGAAGAGGCGACTGCATCTATAAGGGAATGTTAATGACCTTTCCTAATGATTGGAGCAAATTTGGCAAGAATTGCCGAAGGAGACCATCGGGGTACTTTATCACTTTATGCCCCGTCGAGTGGCAGCTTGCATCCAGGCTAGAGATGGGTCAACACCTTATTGAGCTCGTTACTTTGTAACTATGTAACTCTAGAATAAATCATTCAATTTGTCTGAAATTTTAATCATTTTCTATTCCGTACATAACCTTTCTATCCACCAATTTTTGTCTTTATCGGACAACTCGTTCTTGGTGCGTCATCTGTATGTGTGTGTGTTTTGTTATAGAGTGTAGTTACAGAAAAACATAATACACCTACTGTATGAGTACGTGTAATTCTTCAATTTATTATTAAAAATATAAAATTTTTGATGGAAGATAATTTAAGTAAATCTAAAATTGAGCAGCAATTGCATGGATATTTCATGTTACATTGAAAGCAAGAACATTACGAATTCTAATCATGATGTTTGCTATGTGTGTGAGTGTGTGTGGCCAATAATAAATCTCAGGGTGTTTCCTCATAAAAGCGGATGAGTCTCAGTTGCAACTTCTTATCACAAAAGCATCTGAAAGAGAAGTGATTAAAAGTTTACGACACAAAATACAATCGCTAATACAAGACTTTTAGAAACCTTGGGGAGGAAATGTGATTCGTGTGAAGGTTAATAGAGCAATGGAAACAGGAAGAAATAGAGACAGTACTAAATTATAAATTTCAATGAAACTTGTAATTTTCTTTTGAAGAAAATAAACAAAAAAACATAACATCGCATTCCAATTTTGAAAATAATACGCAACATATATTGAAATATAAGAGAATTTGACATAAAATGATGTGTTTTCTTATGTAAATAATTGTATAATAATTTTGTCGCAATATTTGGAAATTTTTTAAAAGTCAGAGATTTTTTTTTAATCTCATTTTTAAAAAAAAATATCTACAGTACTTCGATAAACAATTTTTCTGAAAAACAGTGTAATGGTCTTAAAACAAGTCTAAGCATTTTGAATGGCTCTGGTCTTATCTTCTCTTTGTTGGACAGAATACTTTTTTTAAAAAATACCAACATGTAATACTTTTCATTACAGGGGAAATACATTTGTAAAAAGGGAAGCAGTAATTTTGCTTTTTTATACCATTCTTTACAAATAGAAACATTATTTCATAAAAAAAAAAAATTTAAGTTATTCTGCTTTTAAATTTCTTTTTGATTACCTAGATTAATTTGATTAAATTTCTTTTTGATTAGTCAACCTATTTTTCATTTTCAAATAAACTGAAATAAAGAGAAAATTCCCTTATACACAAAGAATGAAAAGCAACTGAAAATGTATCAAACATTTAACACTTAATAAAATTATGTCTACAAGTATAAAACCTTAAAAAAATTATGAATTTTTCTAAGTTATTTTTTAAATTTAACTAAAATATAAATTAATAGATAAAAAAAAGTTTTAAAGAATTAATGTTAAGATTCCTTCGTTTAAAAAAAAGATTTTTAAGTTCTTTGAGAAAAATGTGAAAAATGAAATACTTTTATGAGATTAAACTTGTTTAACGTTACTATAACATTCCAATGAATATGCTTAGTATTATTTAAATAAAATTTGTGCGCTAATGCCTGTATTTAACCATGCCGTTGTAATGGGGGATTATATATATATAGCGTGTATATCAAAATACACATTAAAAATATATGAAATCCAAAAAACTTGGGACTTAACGTTACTGCTTTTTTAAAGAGGAAAATAGCATTTCAATCTCCTTTTTCAAAACCTTTTTGAACACTCAGGAAGGCGATATTTTTCTGAAAAGACAAAGCACGCCTTTTTTAGTTTTTAAAGTGATATGTTTTTGTGTCTGATTGCAATTGCATATATATATATATATACGAGTATGTGCATATCTATGCATACATTACGACCTGTCACTAACTGAAGGCCAGCGTTATCGAGCAATATGTGCGAGTCCTGGTGCCAATAAAGATCCACGATGTAGAGGGGCTGAGACATTCTCAAAATCTTCACGATTGCATGGTGTGGTAGTTTGTAGAGTGGGGAGCCAGGTAATCCTTGGTCATCCTCGCCATTTGACAAGGGTTCAAAATTATGAGACACTCCACTAGTAGCCCTTACGTAGCTTTAAAGTGTTGCGCGAATAAAAATGCAATCAGAACTATATATATATAAATATATCAACACTTCAACTCCCTCCAGATGTTTCATTCCAATATCCGTGCTAGTTAACTAATCCATTCGGGAAACTGTAAAATATTTTTAATCGAAGAAAAAAGTGAAATAATTCTATTCCAAAATGCTAAAATAAATGATATCATGGCAATGTAACTTATTTGATATTTATAGAAAATTACAAAAATGGAAAAAAAATAAAAAAGAAAGTAAGAAATATTCTTTAAAACAAGTGTAATATATATTAAAAAAATTTAAGTCAATTCCTACTCAGATCAACAAAGAAAAATTTTATTTGAGCTACTTTTTATTAAATAGTTACAATTAATATAAATATGTATATACATAGGACAGAATCACAACATTAAGTGGTCATTAATTTTTATTAATTATCATTAAAGTATCGTATTGACATCCAAAACAATCGTGTATATGAAATTTAAGTTCAACTGAATGATTTAAAACATGAGAAAAAAATCTTTTGAAGTTTTGACCGAAGTCGCTAAAAATGAAGCCAACGTGGCTGTATCTGTAATTTTATAAATAATTAGTTTTAATCAAAATTAGTTTGTATTAATTATAGTTAAATTATTGTACTGTCATCCCAAATAATCATGTATATAAAATTTCATCTCAATGGAGCACTTTAAAATGTATTTTATTAGCGATTGAAAATTCCACCAAGATAAATAAATAAATGAATATACAGAAAGTGTGAGCTAATAGTAGGAATTGAAAAATGCAACCAAAATAAGACCATTGTTAAACATTCATTTTCAAACAATATACCAGTTTAAAATTTATTAATAATTCATTTAAAATGAAAAGGTTTATGAACTTGATTTATTCTTTAATAATGGGGCAACTGTGCCCTTGAATTCTGTTTCCCAATCATCACTCATTTGAAATTGACCATTAAAGGTAAGGCTCAAGGTTAATCTTCATGCAATATATTTTAACGAGGAATTTGAATACACGTAAACGGCCATTAGTATAGTTAAATCTTATCCCATTACCATTCATATCGTATACTGAATTAGAGGAGTGTGGTAGAATACCGGGATTGTCCTGCAAAATAGAATGACTGTGAATTAAATATTGTAAGGCCTATTTTCGCCTTGAATTGTATATTTTTTTCGAACTGTGAACTCACTGTTAGTTCCTATCCTTTTGCGATTAAATGTTTCATTCATATTGCTGCGCAGTTATATTTTTTCTCCTCTTGCCCATCTGTTCTGCATGTCAGTACATGAATGACATTGAACAAATAAATGTACAGAATCTTAAACCTTTTTCGCTTAAGATGACCCATTGTTTCAAACATGAAGGACGAGAGGAGTTCCTTCTGCATTCCTTTTTTCTCCGGGCCTAATCAGATTCATCCATTTCAACCTCTGGTTCCCGCTCAAGATCTTTGCTTATCCTCTTTTTAGAAGTGAAAACTATATTTCAATGAATCCTATCGAGAGATGCACTCAAACTATAGGAATCCTTTTACATTGAAACTGAGTGACATAAACTTCGCGCTACAAAGCAACACGAGAGCTGTTGGCGATAATTTTGAGTCTCGGTCAAATGACACCTGAGCTAGCAACCGCTCTCTTAACTACCACACCACATCAATAGGAGAACGTTGAGCCTCTACATACATTTAAACAGAAATTATTTAAACTACATTATATCAGTTTATAGAAATTAGCAACAATATTTAAGAAACATATTTTACAATCACAATATAATTGACGAGTGATGTGAGTTTTATTTTAAGCCATATTAACTTCAATTTCTATATTTCAAATTATTTTTATTCATATACATTACATTTAGATTGCCGTAGTCTTGAATTAATGTCACTGTAGAACTAAAGAAGAAATGGTGGACATTGTACCAGTGGCGTAACGTACACCCCTGCATTGCGGAGGGGGGCAAATATTCTCCGTTAGGCCTCTGGAGATTAGCTTCGTAATTTTTAGTTGTAATTCAAACGGCTAACGCAACACCTGAAACTGTTAACTTACTGTTCTAACTTCCACGCCCAGCATCGAGAGGTAATCGGAATCTAGTTGTGAATTTAACTCTCAGCAATACTATCCTCCCCCACAAAGGTTTGGGATGGAATTAGGACTTGAACATTTCTCTTCATGGGGCTAGTAATTTATGCGATCTAATTTTTAGTCATGGTACTAGTAACCAACACCTTAAGTGAATATTTGCACGCACTGTTCAGCTACTCGAGGGCTTTTGGTGACGGACCTCGTAATTTGAACCATGGTCAAGTGGTGAGGACAAAGCCTGAGCTGGCGCCTCCTCTCTCTCCTAACTACTACTCCACACCAACGGGAGGACGTGTGAGCTCTCGGCAGATTTAAAGTGCATCGCTTTCCTACACGGCAGGTCTTCAGCGGTACTGGGCTCGAACTCATGACACGCCAGCCACGAGTCCGTTACCTTGACCAGCAGACTACCGCTACCACCAACACCTTAAATTTTTATCTTATTTACCTAACTTCCGCATATACCTTCAGTTTAACTTAAAAAGTAGCAATTCCCATCAGTTCAACTGTGAGAATAAATTAACGTCACACTTGACGCAATACGAGGGCTATTGCAGACGGACCTCCTAATTTTGAATCATGGTTGTGTGACGAGGACGACACCTGGACTGGTACCGCAATTTCCGAACTTTCCCACCATTCCAACGGAAGAACTTTGATCCGCGGCAGATTATACGGTGGATCATCAGTGGCATCCAAACTTGAACCTGCAACTTGACAACGCCAGCCAGGAGTTCGTGACCATGACCACTAAGCTACCACGGATCATCATTCCAATTAATGATTTTCAACGGAATCAGGACTGAAACGTTGTTCCTCGTGAGGCTAGCCCTCTTAATTATATTTTAACAAGATTAAAATCATATATCGTGGTGCATAATTAAATCCGAAATAGATCTAAAAAAAGAACTTCTGCTCCTTTTAAAGAAATATCTAAATTCAACAAATTCTCTTCTTGAACATTCATATATCTGGTTGTTTTCATTTATATCAAAGACAAAAGTTTTAACCATTAAATAATAAGATATTTTTCAATGAAAGTCTTTTTGAATATAACTCAATGTTATGTTTTACTGAAAAAATTATTGGTTTCGTTTATTCATCTAAATACTATATTGTGATTTTTCCGTTCATTTATTCCGTTTCCTTGTCGAAATATTTGTTTTGCTTTTTATTTATTGTTTTTAAATTCACTGAAATAACAGTTTAATAGAACCTAGTTTCCATCATAGAATACTAACGATGAATTTTAAATTATCATCATCATGATAAACCAGTGTTTCTCAAAGTGTGGGGCGCGCCCCCCGGGGCGCGATGACCCTACAAGGGGGGCGCGAGCGTATCGAAAATTTAAAGATTTTTTTTAAAAAAAATAACCGGAAAGAGAAGTAAAACAAAATGCTTTCTTCCATAATAAAAAAATACACACAACAACACTGACATAATTTATGTTTATTATCTGACTTTTTTCCGTCATCAAATAGCTATCTTTGATCCCAAAACCAAATTAAAGGAAAAAAAAACATTTTGTTTTATTTGCTGTATTTCCTCAATGACAGATTTTTTTATTACGCTTTAACATAAAATATTACTCGTTGAAAGAAAAAACGAAACCCAGACCCTGAGAAAAATTCTAAGAAGATAAACAATTCACCACTGTAATTATTATTGAAATACTGTACATTAGTTGTAGAAAAAAAAAAAAGGAAGTCATGATTCACTTTTCAGCCAGGCTGCATAGTACGTTTGCTAATCATTTGATTGACCTTCAATCTTATGGTATGGTTATTCAATATTAGTTTCGTCCCATCTTTTATGCGTTTGATTTTCGCTTGGAGAAATTGTAAATAATAGAGTTTTACGATATTTGGAAAATAATTGATTGATTTAACATTTCTGTAATATTAGTGAAAAGTGTCTGATTTGCGTCCTTTATTATGGTCTTGTACTTTTGAATCATTTTAGTTCAGTTTTATTGGATTTTTTTCTCAAATTATCAAAGTACTGAATAGTCCTTGAAAGAAGGTAAGTATATACTTTCTATAAATTAAAATATTCACTAGAATTCCGATTTGTATCGTGTACAGTAAAAATAATTCTAAACAAATGATTGGGGTGACTGAGTCCCCCCGCACTACCATTAATGTTAGTATCAAGTACGCGTCTGCTCCCGAGTTAAAACATTTTGAAGTCTTCTCGCTTTAAATGTTAAAAGTAACACAATTATTCTTCATCGGAATTTTATATTCTTTTTCATAATTTAACATTAATTCTAAATGCTAATTGTGTGAGGTTTAAAATTACAGTTCTTTTAAACAGTTATTTACAATTATAGCATTTATCTAAAAAAATCATTTTACATTTTTGTATACAATGTCGTGCACACAGTTTTACTCTCCTTACAGTTCAGCTATTATATCAAGAATAATGTTTTATTTTTTAAAAATGAACTCGTGCGAAGAGTCGGTGTTTCAGCCAGTATACGTTTCATGTATCAGTACTGAAGAAGGTATTTTATAAATAATTTCTTATTACTGAATTTGGCCGCGGTAGCCGAGTGGTATAGGTATCGGATCGTGGCTTGCCTTGTCACGAGTTCGAGCCCAGTACCACTAAAGACCCGCCGTGTAGGGCAGCGATGCACGTTAAATCTGTTGAGAGTTAAAACGTTTTCCCGTTGGTGTGGTGTGGTAGTTAGGAGAGAGGGGTGCCAGCTCAGGTGTCATCCACGTCACTTGACCATGGTTCAAAATTACGTGGTCCGTCGTCAAAAGCCCTCGTGCAGCTGAACAGTGCGACGTTAATATTCAATCAATCAATCTTATTACTAAATTAAGAACAAGTTTAATAATTATTAGGGACTTCCACGGGCTTGTCTAGCCGAGTGGTATAGGTATCGGATCGTGGCTTGCCTGGTCACGAGTTCGATCCCAGTACCACTTTAGGGCAGCGATGCACGTTAAATCTGTCGAAGGAAACGTCCTCCCGTTGGTGTGGTGTGGTAGTTAAGCTCAGGTGTCGTCCACGTCAACCATTCAAAATGTGGTCCGTCGCCAAAAGCAACAGTGCGACGTTAATATTCAATCAATCAATCAATCAGTCTTGTAGTTTTTGCAAAGGAAGGTTTAAAATCAGAAATTGACACTTAAAGAGTTATTTTCTATATTTAGCTGAGATCTATATTTTGTCTTCAAGGCATCCACTGCAGAAAATCCGGTTTGAAAAAGGTAGGATGTTGAAAATGGTAATAGTATACGAAGTGCTTTTGTTTTCAGTACAGATAATTCCTCATCCATCTCTACCCCAAATTCAAAGAGCGATTTATTACAAAATTGCCTTTTAATTTTTCACTGGATGTGAAATCTATGAAAATTTCTTCTTCGGAAGATGAGAGCCCTTCTGGAGTATCTTGAAATAGATCCCTAATCCACTCGAAACTTGCTACCAAGCTGTCCTCATCCAGAAAATACTTTTTAAAATTCTTTACCAACATATCTAAATGATTTTACATGTTTTAAAAACAACTTTCACATGTTGTTCTGCAGATTTGTAAGTTTTAACACATATCGAGCTGGGGCTTTTTTCCCATCATTTACTTCAGTAGTGGTAAATCCAAAATTTAAGTATTTTTGAGAAGATCGCCTTGATTTAATTTTCGGAACCATGCTCGTTCGTCTGTGTACTTGTTGATTCTTTATTATGGTCGAATGTTTGCTTACGACTTAAAAATGTATGTATGATATTATTTTAATCTACTGCCGTAAATACTTAATTACCGTGAATTACAATTAACGTGGAAATTTAAAAAATGTACATTCAAGCTAGATTCGGTAGCTATAGGAGTATCGAGTCGACCAAAACTAACTGGAATTGTACGAGTTAAAGCATTTTACATGTTTTGCGCAGACGTCCGATAGGTTGCCCAGACTCACGCAAACGTACCCTATAATGCCAGATGGGATGGATATGATAGAGAGCAACATTGACTAGACTATTTTTCTAATGACATTTGTACTTTGAGAAGTGAATGCTGAAGGAAATAAATCTTTAATTAAATATATCATTTTGTGATATGTTCCAATATAAAAATTAGAGAAAGAAAAATAACATAATAATAAGTAAGTGATATATATTTTAAGTAATTTTCTTAAAATATATATATTACTTAAAAGTTACATATACACAAAATTTAATATACTTATCGTATTAATTTGTACGGTTTATAATTAAGATCGTATTGTAACTTTAGCGTCTCTCTCTCAAAGTGCATTTTTATTGCAGTAAATACATTATTGTTGTACAAGGGGACGAGACAAATATTATGATTGAAAATTGGGTCGCCAGTATTGAAAGTTTTGAGAAACACTGCTTTTAATGTATGAGTGGTGCACAGAGTATTTTATGACTAATTAATTAATACTAAATTAAGAACAAGTTTAATAATTATTAGCTACTTCCATGGGCTTGTCTTACAGAGAAAAGTTTTTGAAAGGAGTTTTAAGATAAGAAATTGACCCTCTGAGTTCATTTTCTATATTTAGCTGATATCTATATTTTGTCTTCTAAGCAACCACCGCATTTTGTAATATGTTCCGATTTAAAAATCAGAGAAAGGAAAAATAACTTAGTAATTATTCTATTACTTAACTTTTTTTTGCTTAAAAGTAACATATACAAAATTTAATACTTATGTCATGAATTTGTAGGGTTTATAATAAATATTGTTGCTTTATCGTAAAAGTGCATTATTATTGCATTCAGTAAATTATTATGTATAAGGGGGGGGGGGCGATAAAAATTATGATTGAAAAGGGGGGCGCCAGTATTGAAAGTTTGAGAAGCACTGTGATAAACGTAAATGAAAAGATGTCGATGAGATTTAGATTTATTGAAATCTGAAAACTATAATCTAAACCTGATTGTAAAAATAATACTGATTTAATTGTCAATATACATTTGAATATCATATAACAAGAGAAATGTTTTTTGATTAAAATCCTGTAAGTTATATCTCAAGATTAGGCAAAATTTTAGTTTTCTAACTGGAACGAAAATTTAAGGGTCAAGAATAACAGAAGTTAAAAGAATTTTTAGGATACAAAGTTTGTTACACATATATTCATAACAGTATTTTCGTTATTATAGATTATGAGAAATTTGCTACTTCGGAAAGATTTCAAGAGTTTTACTAAACAAGTTACACCTCGGTTCATTGTATCATACAGTCTGATTTCCCGCACAGTTAAATTTAACAGCTGGATTTTTCATTTTACTGTTACGAAAATGCAGCAATCCCCATTTGGAGCTTTATTTTAAAATGTTTGATTTATAATTTTTAAAAATTGTAACTATGTGGAAAGTGATCGAAATTTTTTTTTTTATATATCATTAAATTTAGTACTTCATGAATTGCTTTATTTTAATAATCAATTGCCCAATGTTGATATTAGTAACAAATGCTACACAATATAAAAAAAATTTCGGTTATTCAATTCCTACTATTAGCTCACATTCTCCCTATATATATATATTTACTAGTTGGTATACCCGTTCTTCTCGCACGGGTGAACTGAAAAATTAAACAACACAGATTGAAGGATAAAGAAGTTTTTAATGAGTTGATTTTACGTGAATTGCAAATTAAACAAAAAAAAGCTTTTTGCATATCTCAGCTAAACAGAAAAGAAAAGAAAAACACCTTTGTTAAATTTTAAGTATGTAGATCTAGTAGCTGATGAAAAGGATTTTTTTTTTGTTTATAATTCCCCGTAACACTCTTGAGGGTCGATTTTTGAAAATACCACCCTAAGCTGATCTCTGCTCAGCAAAAGTAACACATTGCTAAAAGTTTTGTGTAATGAACGCTTAAAGTAGTGTAAATAATTTATATCTAAAAGTGTAATACATGAATATTACTTTCTGTTGTATTCATTTTATGTTAAAATTGTAATATTCGCAAGCAACGCCGTTTCTTAAATTATAATGGCTATAAAGGCGATTCAATGAAAGCGAAATGATAACGATAGAGTCAAGTTGGCAAATGTTTAGCTACTTTCATAGTTCGAGCTTTATTAGAGCTTTGTAAGACCCGCCGTGTAGGGGAGCGAAGCACGTTAATGCTTTAACTACCGCATTATGATTTACTGCAGTTTTTTCATGCAATATTTTTTTATCACTACATTGAAAATTAAGGGATATACATAAACAAAATACTCCATTTTGGGAAATTTAATCCGTTAGAGATAATAAATTAATTAAAGATATTCCACTGTAAAATTAATTATATACACCGTTCACTTAAAATAAATAGTCAAATCGTTTAATAAAGTCTTCATTAACATACAAAAACATAAGACACTTAAATTTTGACATAAACTATTTTTTCGGGACAAAAATAATAATCTTTGCAATCCGCTGAAAATGCCATCAGCTGAAAACGCATATCTGCTGCAAAACTGTTCGCCTTCCCCGCTAAAATACTCATCATAAGACCCGTGCTGCCATATATCTTGGAAGAGTGGATTTCAAAGAATATTCCTGCTAAGTATTGGTAGAATATTCCTTCTAAATTGGCGTGGTGTGGTAGTTAGGAGAAAGAGGTGCCAGCTCAGGTGTCATCCACGTCACTTAACCATGGTTCAAAATTACGTGGTCCGTTGCCAAAAGCCCTCGTGTAGCTGAACAGTGCGACGTTAATATTCACTCACTCCAAAAAATATAGTACAGTAGTTATAATTATTTTTATACTTAAAAATACAATATCTGCCTATTCAATTAAAATTATAGCGTTATAATTAACTACTAACCACAAACAAACTATGGAAATATGTCCAAATGATGTAATGTAAAAGACAAAGTTTATCTACTGTAAGTACCAGAAGCAATAAAAGTATTTATTTTGAAAAACGACCAATTTCTTACTACCAAATGTGCTTCATAAAATCAGTAAAAAACATTCAAATAAAGAGAGATTTATACAATCTCTCCCTTCAAAACTTAGTTTTATTCTGAAATAAAATAAATTAGAGATTATGCTATTTAAATGAATTAATTAGAAGCGAGCGCCTTGCGTAGCCAAAACAAAAAGAGTTCTTTCACAAACAAAAGATAGATATACGCTGACGTGGGCTTTTTTGCAGCGCACGCCAGAATTGCTTGCAGATGGCAGAAATTTTTCCTACTTACTTGACAAATATCGTTATATTTTGGACACTTTTCACAATATCTTTATAAATTATAGCCTATGCTATAAATTATAGCCTATGTGTTATTCTGATGTATAAGCTATACTATTGTAAAGTTTCATTAAAATCCATTCTCTCAGTTGTTTTTGCGTGAAAGACTCCCAAACATCCTCACAAATATATATCTATCTAGATATATATATATCTTGTTCAAATTTTCAATCGTTAATAAAATACTTTCTATTCATTCAATCAAGTTCAAATACATTTTTTAAAACTTATATTGGATTGACACTTGATCTTAATACAGTTTTCCAAATATTAACTCATTAATTAAATTTAATTAATTAAATTAATTACCAATTTTTGACGCCGACTTAGTTTCATCTCCATTGTTGTAACAATATAATTGTAAAACAATGACAAAAGTTGGCATCGAAAACCGGTTTTTCAGCCAAACCAGGTGTGCATTGTTGCAACAATGCAGACAAATCACACACACACATGTTCTTTTTTTTTTTTTATTAATTCACTCTTCTATTAATTATATCTCCCTATATATATATATATATATATATATATATATATATATATATATATATATATATATATATATATATATATATATTTAAATTTTCAATCGTTAATATAATACTTTCTATTCATCCATTCAAAGTAGGAATTGAATTTTAAAAAATTTATATTGCTTGTGTGTTTATTATTAACAACACAATTCCCTTTGATTAAGAAATAATACAACAATAAAATATTGTCATAAAGCTAATGATGATCCCTTTCATTATCAAGGAAATATTAGTCGGTACTGCCAAGCAATCCATTTAAATAAGTTTCCAAAAATATTTTTATTTAAAATATATAACTACTTTATTCTAATGATCCCATTGGGAATGTGACTCATAGGTTATGGAAATATTATCTGAGGCTGTAGGGAAAAACAGAAATACAGTGTTAACAATTCCTTTTTATTGAGGAAATGGAAAATAAAATAATAATTAGTTAGCATTGCACAACCTTGAATATTCTGTAACAAAGATGTTATGGTCATGTTGCTGCTTCTTATGCCACCTGATCTCAACTGCGTCAGATTCAGGCTCATGAAATTCATAATGGCAAGAAGCTAGATGTACGCCTGTCGTTGGCCGTAGCCTTGAGACCATACAGGTGGCAATACGATTAGCTCGGTTCCACCCCATTTTGAGGGAAAATCCCCCGAATGAGGGTCAGGGGTCTCTCACCTCTCCTCCCCTTCTCTTCCTGTCGTTGGCCGTAGCCTTGAGCACCATACAGGTGGCAGTACGATTAGCTCGGTTCCACCCCATTTTGAGGGAAAACCCCCTGAGGGAAGGTCAGGGGCCTCTCACCTCTCTTCCCCTTCTCTTCACCTCCTCTTCCCCTTTCCACCAATCCCACGAGAAAACTTGCAGCTCGACGGCTATTTAGAGCAGTGATCCACAACCTTTTTATCGCTGCGGACCGGTCCACGTTTGATAATTTTACCGCGGCCCGCTGAGGGTGGGACACGTTGATTGTTTATATTTTAGATTATTTTGATTTAACAATTTTAATTTAGTTACATTTAAATATGCCTTCAGAATAAAATATAGTTACACCAAAAATTAATAAAAGTGATTTAACATGGAATATAAAGTGATTTCCGTGGAAAGTTGCGTAAATTCGAGAGAAATGCACCACTTTAAATAAAATGGCAACAGTTTAATATTCTTTAGGCGGCCCGGCACCATTTGGTCCACGGACTGGTACAGGTTCGCGGACCGGGGATTGCGGATCACTGATTTAGTGTACCCCCATGCCGAGAAAGCACTATACATTTACAAACATCCATGTCTTCTACAGGCGTGATCGGTTAAGGCAAAACGGACCACATGGATAGAAGAGGTACGTGGGATGACGTCACCAAAACAGTTGATGCCAACTCCATTATTTTTTCAAGTTATATACTTAGTCTCATTCTTTTTTTGTGTTACACCTTGTATTTCATTACTTAATGTTTATAAATTGCAATAATTATAAAAATTACAAATCATTCGATCTACAAATTAAAATTTAGTTTATAACAAATTATAACTCTCATGATTAGACACTCATTCAGCATTAATTTTTCTTTTTAACTAGGTTGTAAAATTTTGTTCTAGAAAGCAAACTTTGGTTGCTGAATCATGATTAACAATGCAAATGTAACGAATGAACTAAACAATTATTCTGACTTTTTTTCATTAAAAAGACCCTTAAAATCAAAAAATAAAATTCTTAATCATTTTCCTGCGCCGATTTTTTTTCTATTCAAATTACAAACCCAGGATAAAATTTACTATATCAGGTTTATTAAAATTGAAGTCGATCATAAAAATGACTGTTGAATGATTTGATTGTAATCCAAGTTATTATACATTGAATATAATTAATTGCAGCTATAATGATGTTACTGTTATACAGTGGTGGCAAAAAGTCCTGAACACACTCATTTTTTAGCCTAATTTTTATGTTTGACTTCATTTTTCGTTGTGAAATTATCGCACTATCTTAAATATTGTTATTGATTTTAATGTATTGTTTTATGCTGATTTCAAATCTACTACTAGTTTCTTAATGACTAAAATATTTTTGTAGTAAAGCTGCCTGAACACAATAATGTGAAATATGTGCAGAATAAAACAATATAGAATAACATAATATGCAAAGAAAAATAACAAGAAAATTGACAAATACGGTATATTTAATATATATATATATATATATATATATATATATATATATATATATATATATATATATATATATATATATATATATAAGCATTTTGAAAATTACATTGTTGTCACATGTTAGAAAATCAATATTTTATGGGCCAGCCGTTTGCTTTAATTACGACTCTACATCTTTTTGGCATGGAATGCACCAATTTCAAAAGACGATCTTTCGTGGCAATATGGTTGAAGGAAAATATTAAAGCTTCAATTAATTCACGTTTGTTTGAAGGTTTTTTCTTTGAAATTTCATAACCAATTTTAAACCATATGTTCTCTATCGGATTAAGGTCGGGAGACTGTCCTGGCCAGTTCATTCTATTCACAGTATGGTCTTCCAACCATTTCTGGACTACCTTTGCACGATGGCAAGGGGCGTTATCGTCCTGAAAAATCCATGACTGATTCCCCAAAAGGTCTCTCGCAGTTGGTAGCAATTTATTTTGTAGTATTTCAATGTAATCCATGGCTTTCACTGTTCCGCTAACGATGTGAAGTCTTCCAACACCATGAGAAGACATGCAACCCCATACCATCACTTTTGTCGGGTACTTTACTGTGGGCTTCAGACACTAGGGGCTGAATTCCTCATGAGTGTGTCGTCTTACATAGGCACTACTTTGGTTGCCAGAAATACAAAACTGACTCTCGTCACGAAATATTACCTTTTCCCAGTCTTTAATAGTCCATAATGAATGTTCCCTTGCCCACGTCAATCGCATCTTGCTTTGAAATTCAGTCAGTAATGGTTTTGGGCACGCTTTACAGCCACGTAACCCAATTTCCAGCAGTCTTCCTCTAACAGTTCTTGGGCACACACTCACATTTGATGTCAAAGTCCATTGTTTCAAAATTTGCGAGGAATTAAGCTTTCTGTTTGAAAGCAAAAACTTGAATTCACATAAAGATGTTTTTCTTGGTCGTCCTGATCTTTCCCTATCCGCAATAAAATTTGTTTCAGAAAATCTTTTCAAAGTTCTCACAACAGTAGAAAGGCCACATGGCACTTTAGCGGCAATTTGGCGCATAGAATAACCTTCTTCCTTCAATGTATTATTTTGTACCTTTTATTCTCAGGCAGATATGAAAATTTAGCCATAATTCCAATATTTTCCACAAACGCACTTCAAATTGCTTTCAATACACTATTTTCCACAAGCACACAACTGCATTCAATACAATAAACCACGTTTTACCTTTTTCTTTCAACCCTTTTTCGCTACTGCTCTCTGATTGGTTGAAATAATGGAGCATTTCATTGGTGGAAAACACACTCACTCATTCTTACAGTGACCTTGTGCTTTCTTGTCAATGTTTTTCAACATATATCAATGAAACTATTTACTTTAGAAGAAATCTACAAACAGATTTGAAATCAGCAGGAAAAAATACATTAAAATCAATAACAATATTTAAGATAGTGCGATAATTTTATAACGAAAAATGAAGTCCAACACAAAACTTATGCAAAAAAATGAGTGTGTTCAGGACAATTTGCCACCACTGTACATAAACTAAATACAGTCGTGGCCAAAATTGTGGACACTTTTTTAAAATTGTTAGGTTTTTTAAGTTTCTATGCTTATGAAAGATTTTACGCTTCACAAAATGCTAAGTATTTTATATCATTTTAAAGGGAATTTAATACTGAATTCAATACAAAAAGCAAAATTCAAATATTTGCAACGGAAAAAAATTATGCTGCAATACATGTCGATATACATTTGATACTGATGATAGCAGTGAATTATCAGAGCTCAGTGAGGATACCTTTATTCCTTATTACAATTTCACGCTGATGTTTCATTGAGCTGAATGTAGTTTTAAGCTTTTTCTTATTTATTACATGATCCCAGAAAACAATTATATTCTAAATTAGTTCCTTTTTATTTCATGGGTAAATCATTCGGACAAGAGTTTTCAAACGGTGCCACAAGTTTTCGATAGGATTGATGTAAGGAGTGTTTCTTGGCCAGAACAACAACTCATTGATCTTAGAAGGGTACCAGTCTGAATTACTTAACTATGTGGCAAGGAGCAGAATCTTAGACAAAAATAAATGAAACATTGTTGGTAAATAGATCCCTGATGGAAGGCAGAAGTTTGGGTTCTAGAATGGTGTCAATGTATTTTATGACATTCAGTGTCCCATCGATGATATGAATGAAACCAATACCAACTGCTTAGATGCATGACTAAATGATAAAACTATGTTGGTACTTCACATTTGCTAGGATGCAGTCAGGATGTAGCATTTCTGCTATTTTACATCTTACATATTTTAGGCTATCACTACCGAATAACGATATTTTAGTTCCGCTCTTCTGTACAACTTGTGACCAATAACAATTTGTCCAATTAATGTGTTCTATTGCCCACTGTAGTCCCTTTAACGCTGCTGTAAGTTGAGATATGGCTTTTTTCGAGGAATTCTAACTTTTGGTCTGACATCTGCTAATCTACTCCTGATTGTTTTTGAACTGACAGAAACACCAGAAGACTTCTGATGGATGTCCATGAAATTCTTTTATCTCTGAAATATAGTATTTTTATTCTTCTGTCATCAACAGATGTGGTGCACCTTTTTTGGCCATTTCCTGCTTTTTTTTATTAAATTTGTCTTCTGACATTTTAAACAAAACTTTCAATCTCCAGATGTAGTCAGACACCCCCCGACTTGCAATTTTAACATAGGAAATATCCATTTCTCATCACACATGTGTCCAATCTACTCTTTTATTTGATGGCATTGCTTTTTGACATTGTTATCCTGGCCAGAAAACAGTCCTGTCCTCAAACCAATCGAAAACTTGCTGCACCGTTTAAAAACTCTTGTCCGAATGATGTGCCCATGAAATAAAAAAGAACTAAATAAGAATATGATTGTTTCCTTTGATCATGTGTTAACGAAGAAAGAGCTTAAAACTATTTTCAGCTCAATGAAACATCGATGTGAAATTGTAATAAGGAATAAAGGCAACCTCACTAAGATCTGATAAGATACTGCTATCATCAGTATATAATTCATATCGACAGTTATTACAGTATGACTTTTTGGTGTTGCAAATATTTGAATTTTGTTTTTTGTATTGAATTCAGTATCAAACTCCCATTAAAATGGTATAAAATACTTAATATTTTGTGCAATGTAAAATTTTCTATATGCATTCAAACTTAAAAAACATAACAATTTAAAAAGTGTCCACAATTTTGGCCACCACTGTAACTTGGAAAATTCACAGAACAAGGAAGAAAAATGTGTGGATTTTTTCACGCTTTAAACAATTATATATTAAATAAAGAAACTATTAATAGCATACCAACTAAATAAATTCGGAAATTCACAGAAAAAACAAAAATAGGTTTTTTCACTAATAAAAACAAACTATTATTAATAGTAAGAAATATTCTATTGAAAGGGAAATATTTTCTTTCTGAATGCAAGCATATGTATGTGTAGATAGATAGATATTCCAAAAAACTAACAGCTATATATATATATATATATATATAATTCAATCATAAAAAGAAAATTTTTAGTACCGAATTTAAAAATTTAGTGAAATGGCAAAGAAAAAAATCTTTCACGTGGTTTTCTTTTTGTTTTTTTAATGGGTGATAATATTGCAATAATATGTCAAGAATTTTAATTCCTCTCCCACTCTTCTCTAAGAAAATCAATTCAAAGTTTATTACTAAGGATTATTTAGAGATATAAATTATTCAGCACACTTTCTCAATTGTTGCAAATTATAATTTTATAAACACCTGAAAAACAACATATAATGGAAAATGTGACCAAAATATTTCAATTAAAATATAGAAAGGATGAAGGATATTTCACACTCATAGGAACTTATATTAATGACTCTTTTCAGTAGCGCACACAGGAATTTTTCAAGAGGGGTCCGGGGTCGAAAGTTCACCATTCTTGTATCATGCTCCTTTTGGTTTTGTCGATTTTCGGGAACAAAACACAGTAAAAAACTAATTATTGAATAAATAATTAGCATTAAACAATAAAATTAATCATTAATAACAAATACTTCATTAAATTTTACGTACTATATACTTAGAATTATAATCAATGGGAAAAAAATCAAGGACTTTTGGGGAGTCTGGACCCCCAGGACCCCCTTGTGTGCGCCACTGACTCTTTTCCAACTAATGCTCTTCGTAATTGTTGTGTTATGTACTGTTAGACCCGGAAATCTTAAACGCAAACATGGCCTCGCACGATATACCTGCCCCCTTGCCAGCATTTTGATTGGTAAAATTGGATGATATTTTAATGTTCAAATTACTACACTCTGGCCGACAAGTTATTGTTTGTATTTGCTTTAATTGCCCTTAGACCAGTGGTTCTTAAACTTTCGATCATCATGCCCCCATTTATATATCACCCTGACAGCGTGGAGCCCCCAAGATTTTGAACACTCCTCCCCAACTCCCAATACATGGGTGAGTGATTTAAAAGTTCCTCAATAATACTAAGACTATGAACAACAACATTAAATTAGCCCTCAGATGTGATTTCAAAAGTGGAAGAAGGATTTTCGACATAAAATCACAATTTCTCTTACAGCTAATGAGGAACATATTGCGTCGTCAAACATGTGAAAAGGAAAATCACTCGTTAAAAATTATGTAGCGCTTGCATACTGTTTCAGAAACATCAAAGTAAAATGTGTTGATGCACACACATAATTTCTGAAAAATAAAACTTGCAAACAACTTTCTTGGGAAAAACTAAATGTTTGCTTATATTCTAAAATTTAGAAATAATATACGTTTTAGAGTTGAAAATATTTTTTAAAAAATTAAGAATAAAATTTTTAAAAAATCTCTTAAATAAGAGTCACACACAAAAAAATTCTTTTCGGGAAATATTTTAAAATAAATAGAAGTAAATAAAGTATTACGTAAATATGTGTGTGTTGTGTGTGTTTTTAAAATGCATCGAAAGTAAACTAGAAGAATCCCCATGCACATATACACTGGTGTGCAAAAATTAAGGACGAGACGGTTTTTTCAATATAACTTTGTACAAAAGCTTTCCAAATCAACAAATTTAATACCGTAAGATCCCCAATACGTAAGGACATGTGTAATGTAAGCAACACTTACTAAAAGAGAAATCAGAGGGATAAAAAGAAGCTTGATTGAAAAAGTAGCATGGAGCGCAATGCGACTGAAGGCCGAAACATCCCTGTGATGGGTGTCCAGCAAGAAACATCCGGTCTTTAGTAGGATATGATCTCCCTGACTGCTAGGCAGGTTTCACAGCGTCTGCCCATGCTGAGAATGAGGGTGTCAATGAGTTGTTGAGGCATTGCTGCCCATTCGTCTTGCAGCGCCAATCGAAGCTCCCGAATCGTTACTGGTGGTAAGATACGAGCTGCCAAGCGTCTGCCTAGAAAATTCCATACATGCTCGATGGGATTGAGATCCGGAGATCATACCGGCCAATCCATGCGTTCAATATCCTCACTCTCTAAGAGCTGTTCGGCAGCTACTGTGCGATGACATGGTGCATTGTCGTCCATGAAAAGGAACTGCAGACCCAAAGGAACTGCCTCTAAAAAGACGCACATATGGAAGAAGAATCTCGTTACAATAACGGGTCCCGTTGACTGAACCTGCGTCGAAGATGTGAAGGTCTGTACGACTACCAAGCATGATGCCTTCCCAAACGAGAACACCGCGACCTCCATACCTGTCCCTTTCAATGATGTTCGAGGGATGATTGCGGCTTCCCCGCTCTCTCCAGATGAGTATGCGATGAGAATCGCTACTCAAACTGAATCTGCTCTCATCTGTAAAGAGTACTCGTCCCCATTCACTGTCTCTCCAATTCCGGTGTTCCCGGCACCACAAAGAACGCCTTCTCCGATGGGCAGACGTTAAAGGTACACACCGTACAGGGCGTCGTGCAAACAGACCACCACCGTGCAGTCTTCTGGCCACGGTAAAACGCGATATCGGTCGTCCAGTCGCCTGTGTCGTGTGTCTAGCGATTTCTCCCGCTGTCTGCCGCCTGTTTCTTCTGGCCTGTAAGACAATGTACCGGTCATCTGCGGGTGTGGTTCCTCGTGGACGACCACTACTGAACCCCGGATAGCTGTTCCTGTAGTTTGAAATTGTCTCCAAAGTCGTGAAACGATGCTGTGAGCAATTCCGAACTCTGCAGCCACACTTGTCACACTGCGGCCTTCCTCCAACTTCCCAATAATTCGACCTCGGGTAAAAGCATCCAGATGTCGTCTAACAGATTGATTATTCGCCATTTCTCGCTGAGGCAACAACTCGGTGTGATTTTAACTGCTATACGGCGTGCAATCTCTTTGCCAGAAATACTGATCTTACACCGACAACATGCTTTATATTACTCAGACACTCCCCATTACGTCTACCTGCATATCTGCGCATGTGCTACTGCACATCACTTTACTTAATCTCCTGATTCGTCTTTCTGTCCGCTCTGCCTCTTCGTTCAGCTGATATGCTAATTTTTCGATTTCGTCCTCAATTTTTGCACACCAGTGTATATTATATATAGTAGCTTTAAGACTTAATTGTACATATGTATTTATGTACCATCGATCAATTTCGCTAAGCAAAAAGACTTCGCCAATTCAAAAAACTTCGCCAAATGTTATCTGTATTCGAACTTGCACGAAACGGTTCCCAATATTGGCTGTATATCACGGACTAATTTGATGAAATTTGGTGACGATATAATACGGAAGTACCGATTTAATTTTGTCAAATAATGACAAATAATTGAGAGATTCTGTTTAATTTTTTACTAGATAAATAAAATACACATTTTACCCTGAAAACAAATATGCATTTATTACAAAACTCCCTTCAATCTCTCAATGTGCATGCGAAAGGGAAATTTCAGTAATAAAGAAACAATAATTAGTATTGCGTTAGCATCTATGCAACAGAATGAGATCATTCAGTACTGTTCCGAGAATGAATGAGGTAAATATTTAAATATTTTCAAAGATCACAACAACAACAAATTATTTTGTATTTGTCCTTAAGCCGTAACTAAAATTGTATTCCCATTTCTGTATTTCCCTGTCAAAAGTAAAAATTATTATATGATAAACAGAAACATTCATGTTGAATGATAATTAAATCTGTTTCTATATATATATATATATATATATATATGAATGCTAGTTTAATATTTGCAATTCATTACAAATTTTAACTTTTAAGATTTAAACTGTAAAGTAAAGAAAGGCATATGTACTGAATAATAGAACAAAAATGAGACAAACAATATTATTTTACAAGTACTTCCAAATCTTTTATAAAGTTTAAAATGGTTTGCTTAAAAAATTCTTAGTACTCCTTTTAAAATAAATTACATGTTACTGATAAAATTCCGGTAATTAATGTTACTGAGAAAAAATTTGTGATAAAGAACTTTGTTTAGATAAAACATTTTATATGTGTCGATATTTTGTTCCTCAAAAATAAAAATACATTTAATAAAGGTTTACATTAATATTCAAAGTGCTAAAAATATAATAGTTACGAAAAACATCAAATATTGACAAAAATATTACACAATCACAAAAAAAAAATTGAACTAATTCTAACCTAACTAGGTCATGTTTATACTTCTCAAATATTTTTCTGATGTTAACTGTCTACGACTTCCTTTACTAATCGATTATTGTCACTAGTTGATAAACTAGATTGTGATTTGTCAAAATTGATATTCGTTATTCATAAATAAATAAAGCAAGCAATAACACTTCAAATCTGATCAATATATATATAAACATATTTAGATAAGATATTCTAAAATTAAATCCTATTTTAAAATAGAAAGAATTCTCAAATCTAAAAATAGGAAAAATGTCATCTGTATTCTCTCATCAATTTTATTCTATAGTTGTTCACTCGTAAACAATGGAATAGGTGTAAAAATCAAATTTTCTAAAAATGAATTATATTTCTTTTCCTTAAAAATCAAACAGTTTACTTCAAACATTAAGTGCTTGTGTTTCTAGTTGATCCTTCCTTGTGCATGTTTTTTTATTTTCCCGTCTAGATCACAGATTTTCACAAATGTTTGACGCAGTATAGCCAGATTTGGCTCTTGCGCCATAAAATCTCACATTCATTCATTCATTCATGCATGTTTTTTAATGTATATGGAATAACATTAAATTAATAATTAATATTCCACAGGTGTTATAAATCCATTCTTCAAATTATTATTACTACCAAACATTTTTAAGAAATTCCATATTTAAATATGTAAAAAATATTGGAAACGATACCTTTAAATTACAAAAAAAACCCACTCTTAAACTATTCAATCAATGCATAAATAGAGTCAGTCAAATCTATATTTAGTTCTATATGCATGCTGGAAGTGTAAAACATTAAATTTTGAAAATAAAAGTAAATTTTATGGTACTTTTATGTAAATTTATCTAGTAAATTTCTAAAAATTTTGATTCAGCTTCAACGATGTAGCACACGATGTTTCCAAAAGTAAACCTCTTTAATACTTAGCGAAGAAAAATATGTTCATTTTTTTCGCTGATTAATTTACTAATTTCTAAAATAAAAGTGGCTAGTTATTTAATTTCGCATATAAAATTCTTTTATATAAGTAGCAAATATTTGATACATATAATATTACAATACTGAGTTTAACATATGAAAACTTGCAATTTCATATCATTTAAAATATTCTGCCTTGATTTAAATTAACTCAGACGCAAAAATCAAATTTTATATCAATTTTTCACGCAACCTATATCTAAATAAACAACAATAATAACAATGCCATTTCAACTACATTAAAATGGTTGAGTTGATTGAAATTTAAGAATATAATTTTGAAAAATTTTATATTTAAAAAAATACAGCTCAAAATTTAAAACATCTTAAATTAATCTATTAAATCATTAATATACTAAAATAATTCGAAAATGTTGTTAAAAAGTTTTCAGAGAACTAATAGTTATAATAATTTGAAAAAACATATGCTTTGGAAGGGGGACATAAATGTAATCACGAAAATAAAAATACCACCTTTAAAATTTCATATTTTAAAAAAGCACTCTGACACACAACAAAAGTCCTCATTAAAATATATATTTTCATTTCCCAAATATTCCCCCTCCCCACCCAAAAAAAATTAAACGCTTAAGTATTCTTTCGCGTACAAATCATCTCTTAAATGTAGCAAACATAATGAACTTACCTCCAATGATATTTGGATTATGTTCCCAAAAATGACACACTCTACTAGGTCTGTAAAAGAATTCATCTCTAGTGTTAGCCAGAATCAGATAAAACCCGTGCGATCCCGGATTCGGATTGACGAACAAAAAGAGCATACACATCTTTTCTTGACGATGATTCTGATCGAACACGATCTTGCCCTTTAAGTGATTAAAGTTCTACCTTTGTGGCAACACAACCAGCACACGTGAATGAGAGAAAACGTATGACGAGAAAGAATGAAATTCTGAAGAGAGAGCGCGGCGGTTGAAGTCGAAGGTGAGAGAGAGGGAAGCACGGAAATGAAGAGACACTTTTGATTTCGTTTTTACAAGACGAGGGGGGAGGAAAGTTTCGACCTGTCAGAAAGAGTTTTGATCCATGAGTGAACCGGTCCATGTGAATGATTAAACAGTAATAAAAATAAAGAAAATATAAAAGAAGCAACAAGAAAATGCAGATTAGGAGAGAAAGGAGAAACACACTGACCCATTTCTAAGACTTTCACTGGCTTGTTTTGCAAGTCCATTCGATTTCCTATCATCCGCCATTTTTGGACTCCGTTATGGATTTGCTGTAAAATGACACTTTTTAAGTTTCTGCTATAAGAAAACCTCTTAAATTTAGAAGAACTGTTTTTTTTTTCGAAACTGTTGTTGTTAGATTTCCGCCTTTATTAAAACTGGAAAAAGTTTAAAATTTTTTAATCGTAGGTATGAGATAGATATGCGTGCCAAATTGAAGGGAGGGGTACTAAATAATCCACAAACATCAGAGATGATATATTTTAAGAAGGAAACTGAAAATTCAAATTTAGCATAAATTAAAAGACATATTTGTGAAGATGAGAGATGATCATGTGTTGGAATTATATGGTATTTCGTTTTTCATTAGTGTTACGCTAGAACCTGCAATCAAAAATCATATTGCATATACTACAAAAATACCTTCCTTCTCAACTAATATTTCCATTTCCAATATTTTTTATATAAGGTATCCGACTACGTTCGGAACTGTGATTTTTCAAGAGTACAAACGAATATTTCTTTTTAATATTTAGTATCATTTAAATTAGAATACACGTAAAAAATTGTTTTAAGAATATTATTACAAAAAAATTGCTTAAATGCAAATCTTTTTTGGGAAAAAAAGGAACATAAAATTTCTTATTTGCAAAATATTATTTTTTGTGAAAAATGCTTCTATAATAATAATATTTTACCTATATATAGTTCAAACCACTGGACAGAGCTTGATAGGATTTTTGGAAATATATAACTTAGAAGTAGATTTATTCATATATTAATACATCAGAGTGGAGAAATTTTAACACACAAGAAAAAAAAACACTGATCATTAATTCGGTTGGTAGTAACTCTGAAAATAATGTGAATTTTTCAAAAATCCTAGTTGAGGCACTTTAAAAAAGTCTTAGCTATATATAAGCAAAATATTAAAATTATAGAAGCATTTCTCATCAAAGGAGAATGTTTTGAAGATATCGTCGACCTAATTATCAGACTGCGTAACTCCACCGGTGTTACTGATTTGATATAGGAGTGTAACGCGCCAAGCGCTTTTTGGCGTGATTCCGTAATCCTTTTGTTTTGTCTACGCCATGCCTCAGTGCGCGCTCCGCTTTTAATTTATTCCTCGATCAGTGTAATCACTACTTTTTTTTTTATTTCATAATAAAACTGGATTTCGAAGGGAGAGGTGGTGGCAAGATTTTAACATAAAATAAATACAACAGAAAGTAATATTAATGTATTACACTTCCAGATATAAATTATTTACACTATTTCAAGCGTTCATTACACAAAATTTGTAACAATGTGTTACTTTTGCTGAGCAGAGATCCCGCGGGAAAAAATCCCAAAACAAAAAACTAACATTAATATACGTTATCCCCATGGCAACCACATTATCGCACGATAAAAATTTCAAAGTAAACCATACTGTAATATTATCGCCTATCTTAGCAAACATAAAAAAAAAACTTGGCGCCTAGCCCTACTGTATCAAATTAGCTCCCAGATGCGTTACGCAGTTTGATCAATTAGACCGACGATATGTATTTCTATGTTAAATTTTTGCTCCAAAAAATTGCATTTAAATAATTGTTTTGTAATAATTATCTTAAAACAATTTAATACTTCTATTCTAATCTAAATGACACTTAATATTTAAAAATATATATATTCGTTTGCGCACTTTTGCAAAACCACGGTTCCGAACGTAGTCGGATACCTCAAGGCACAAAATCAACGAAACATTCTAAATTTTACTTATTATGGTTAATCAAGTCGTATTGTGGCATTTTAGGCTTTTGGATACTTTCAGCCCCATATGTAGTACTTTACAATTAAGTAAAATAAAAAATATATAATAAAAAGAATTAAGAGGCCTCTAGGTCTTAAACTAATTTACCTTATAATTAAAAGGTTTTTGATTTTAAGTTTTCAAAAGTTTTTAAATATCTCGAATTTTATCCAAACACTGTACTATTTTTTTTATGCAATGAAATAATTGACGAAAAAGCGTTGCAATTCCTTAACATCTATGTTACTTCTAGGCATCAGATGACGGGATAATATGAATTTATATTCAATTCCTCTATCAAATCAATCACTCTTTACTTTACACTTTTAGATTGAATAAAAAAATCTTTAAAGGAATCTGGCTTTTAATTTGCCATTATCTATTTAAAAAACTGTAATTCTGCTATTGAGGCTTAAAATTAAGGCGGAATGATTAATGAAAATGTTGGAAATAAATATATCAGAATGCATATGGGCAGAAAGAGAAATTCGAATCAAACCTTGTTCAAAAAATTTCAAAGTAATCGAATTTAACAATTAAAATATTTGTGATGGTATAAAGGATGGGGTAAAAGTACTTTTTTTTCTTTTCGAAAGAAATCTTCTAGATTGATACTTTGCTATAATGACGAAATAAAATTCATTTCTAAAAGAAAAAAAATATAATGGTTAGTATTCATACTTTAAAATTTTGATATATTCTTAAAATATAATTTAAACTTCTATAAACATGTTTAATATCAGTCTATTTACACCCTCCCCCCATTCTTGCATACTTAAAACAGCTTGAATAAAAAATTCGAATGACATAAAATTAATTTTTAAGACTCGCTGTGCTAAAATGACCAAGGTTTAATGCAAGCCAACTTTTATAATATATAAAAGGATGTTTCTTTCCAAAAATTTTTAATTCTTTTTAATATTAGAATATAAATATTATAATTATTACTTTCAAAGGAAAACTTATATATTTCCGCATGACGAACGTCATGCTAAAGTTTCAGAACTGACTGCATGTAAGTGATCTCATTTTTTAAAAAAATCATACGACAAAGGCAATATTTAGAGTTGAATTCTTACTCGTCAAACTTTCACGCTGGGTTGTTTAAAGTGTATATACTACTGACTTCAGTTATATTTTACTTAAAATTGCACAAAATGTTTTAAAAAACTTCAAGGAAGCAACGTTAAGTAAAAATAATACCAAGAGAATTTATACGAGAAAATTCCGTAATTTTACCCAAAAGCAATAGAAGTTTGAAATAAAATTTCAGTATAAATGTATTATGATTTTATTGCATACATGTAATCTGTAATAAATCAGTGGAAACTCGTTGAGTAAAAAATAGCAATTCAGGATACTACAGTAATTTTAAAAATAATTTTTATGCACATTTTTCTTTTTAAAGAGATAATTACTATTTAATTAGGCAAGAAATTTGAATTAAAGCATAATATTATTTTCAAAAATTACTTTTTATGTCTTTAAAATTTTAATTAATTAAACATTATCTTATTTTAATATGGAGATAATTTACTATGAAACATAACTAAAAAAAGATTTTTTTTTAATGTATTTCGACTAAAATAACGAAACTGGAACGGTAATCAAAAATTAATTTTTTCGAGAAATATTTTGATTGCATATTCTAACAAATCAGAAAATGGCATTAGAAGAGAACTAGATTAACTTTTTAAAACATATCCTATCATTATAAAATATTTTTCAGAAAATTTTATTATCTAAGTTCATAAACAGTAATAATAATAAGATTCAACACACATTCAAACATTATTTATCCAAAATAACAATTACTTTAAAGTTATATGTATTTATTTTTAGTTTTTTATCCAAATAATCCGCGTTTTCGAAAGCAATTTCTTAAAGATTAATTATAAATCTATTTTTGTTCAAAAAAATATTATAGAAAAAATTTTGTTTTCTTTCAACAGAAAGTATAAACTAATCGTAACAATTTGTCTCATAAATTGACTTATTCTAAATATTTATAAGTCAGGAAAAATAAATTAAATTTTTAAAAAATTTTAAAAACTAATCATAGTTGATAGAATTTTGTGTAGCTTAAATATAATTAATTTCTAACATACAGGTTTTTAGCTTATAAATTAGTGTGGAAGACAACAAGGGGTCCAAGACACATTTGTCTTTCTTCAGATTTATTTAAACTTAACAAAAATTAATTAAAAAAAAGGTAGCTATTCTACAATTGGATTTCCATGATGTGACGACGGGAACGCCTGCTCGCGCGCCTCAGTCTTTCTCTCCGGCTTTTTTCTCAATGGTCAAAGTTTTGGTTTCACTTTGGATTAGCTGCGCCTGCGCGCGAAGACTGCGTGCTTTCGTTGAGAGATTCAATTGGATGACGACTCCACATTAGTATTTCACTAACGTGGTTATACTTATTATATTTATAAACCGATATAAATTTAAGTTTACTCGCTCATCGGATCAAGACAGGCACAAAGAAAAGAAAGAAATTTTAGTGTCCTAAATATTAGTAGGGGAAGAAATTGTGCGTCTTGAATAACGTTCAGTTCAAAAGGTCTGTTCAAATTAGTTTAAATTTTGAACCAATTTGAGTAAATACGTCCCTTTTCTAAATTCTACAATATATAACCTAAAAACTTGAGGGACAGTTAGTTTGAACTCGTCCTCAAAAGAATAACTACCCCCGAGAGAGTCAAGAAAAATAGCAAAAATCAGCCCGTCGGACAAAATATGTTTTTTTAAAAAAAATTACTCACAAAGATTTTTAACTTCAAATACAGTCAATCAATTCATTCCAAATGAAGCAATCCTCTTAAATAAAAAATCGTGCTCAATGCACTAGAGAAGTACTATACTAAATGAGAAACGTTTACTATCTTAAACTGAATGGAAAAATACAAAAAGAAATTTAAACAAGCAAGTCATCAATTGATTGTTTATTAACGTCGCACTTCTAATTTACATTAGTACTATTTTCGGCAGACTTCATAATTTTCAACCACAGCCAAATAACCAAGTGGTGGTGTGATATCTATATAAACCAGTAATAGCCTCCGTACTATAGCGATCGTTTTGGCATGGTGGATAAGATACTCGTTTACGGATCGGAAGGTACCCAGTTCTAATCTTTCTTCAAACCCATGAATCGATAGAAATAATACAGGTCACACACGCACAGTTCATGCCCACACATGGGAAATTTTGTAATTAGCACACAAGGGGAGGGGATCATCTTTCAAGGTTTTTAATACTGTATAACCATATTTCATCCAACATAAATGCCTAGTTTCATGGACAGCTTTGGGAAAATGGGATCCATCAGACTCCAAGTCTCCTATATTAAGCATAATTATTCCTTTATCACTTTATTTATTTTTTTATGCCAGTGGAGCTGCATTTTTTCAACTTAGAATTTGCAGACATGGCAAGTCCCCAAATCTGAGATCCATTTCTTGGCGGCGGCATCGCTACCAAATTTAGAAGATTGAAGATATTTTTAATTCAAGTACTCGCCGGATGCTAAATATTGCCTAGAGTACCAGAGCCAAACTGATACTCAAAGGGTCCTTTACATGCCACATAATCACATGACATGCACGCCTACGATTTTTGGATCCAGGAAATATATCAACTCCAGCCGGAGTCGAACCTTCCACCTTAAGCTTTCGAAGCGAGCACGCTACATCTAAGCAACCGGAGTTGACATATTCTCACTTTATCGCATTGCTGTTGAATATATTAATTTTTGCAGAACTTGTATACATATACAGTCGGACCTCTATATAACGCAGTTGCTAAGTCCCGGGAAAAAGTTCGTTATATGGAAAATTCGTTATAGAGAGGTTCATCTTTTAATATACTTTACAAACCACATAAAACAAATATTAAATTAATAAATAATATACATTTAAAAAAGTAATTATTCACACCTTTTTCAAAATTAATACATGTTTATTCTATATATCGTACCATCAAAAAAAAGAAAGAAAATAAGAAAAACTGCAAGGAAAACTAGAAAAAACAATATCGAATGTGTCACTGTATTTTCAGTACTAAGAAAATAATTTTATATTAGAATTAATGAATTTTAATGACATTTTCTAATTTAAAGCATGCAAGTAATATTAAACATACATTATTTTATAAATAAAACATAGGGATACGGGACAACTCCACTGAGTGTGAAAGGGGATATCGAAGATGTTTCTAGTAAACTGGACAATGGGGGTTAAGGGACTTCTTGGATGAAATGTTCAGAACTCTATTGCTCTCGGCGAGTTAGGATCTAATAAAACCAGTTCAAGATTTATGATCACCATAAAATGTGTTAAAGAGAGAATAACGAAATGTTTCAGAAATAATTTTAAAATAAGGAGAAAAAAATTGAATCACAAGAGAAAAAGTTCGTTATATAGAAAACTCACTTCACTAATGGGAGGTTATGTTATGACGAAAATCGTGAAATGTTCTTGGTTCCAGGAACAAGTTGGCTATATAGAAAAATTCGCAATATAGAGGTTCATTATATACAGATCCGACTGTATTATATATACCAAAGTTTCGAAATGTGTCTCTTGTTGAAACACAATATGAAGGTCGAGATATTTCTAGGGAAAAAATTATTGATATTTCAAGAAAAAAAATTGTTTAAAGTGTTTTTAACAATTGTGAGCGGCTTAGATTTTTCTGACTTAACTGAAATTTGAATTCCATTAAAATAAACATGAACAAATATTAATTCTTTTATCTTCGCGTTAGGTTTAATTACTGCCGTGAAGTGAAAAATACACATACCAACATACTCCTTAAATTAAGAATAAAAGATTTATTAAAAAAACAATCAATTATAATTCATCCGAAATTCAGGATCTTAAAATCATGTTTAATCTAAATTTCGACTTGCGATATTATTGATGCAAGATTTATGAAATAAGAGAGAGAGTATAATATGTGCAAAATTTTATCACACCGAAATTGATCGTGTTCGGAAACATGTATTACATCAAAGATCGAATTTTGAAAGATAAAAAAAGCTATATATATATATATATAATAGTTTAATACTATAAATTTACAGATTTCATAGTTATAGTTACCTCCATATTCTTATATTAGTTAAAATTACTTATTATTATTTAATTCATATATACTCTAGTGTCACTATAGTTATGGTTATTTGTAACTCTCTTATTAATTTTTGTTTCTATTCTTTTTATGCTTTTGTTAAGTGCTACATTTCAGCCATTCACATGCTTTAAATCTGCATTAGGGTTCAGAATCTGGCAATAACTTATTTATTGCACACAGATTTAGTGTGGGCTTTGCATTTTCAAGTGCAACTTTTAGGTAAGTTACCTCTATCTTGTAATGGATTTAGATATTCCTTTCCATATTACTTTCAATAGGTTTTTGCACAGTATTATTTACATAAAGGGGGAAGGTTGGTGGCCAAAAAACATGTTCAACCCCACTTTTATACAAATTATTTTATATATTAGCTGTCCTAAGTCAGCAATGTTTTTAATACTGCAGCATCCATTTTATAATTTTTAATCTCGGCTGCTTATGTGTCCTTCACACACACACACACATTGCATGATCTTTCTACTGTCAATGTGTTTTTTTTTCGAATGTGATTGATGAATGTATATCTCTTGTTTGTAGAGAATTAGACACTATATATATATATATATATATATATATATATATATATATATATATATATATAATAACATTATATATAATAATAATAATAACATTACAACAATTACACACACACACACACACAATGTATTATACAAATCATTTCAGAACGTTATCATGTAGAACGTTGCAATATTTACAAATAACGAAAATAATTCTTAATTATATTTAAGAAAATTGATAAAATCTTATTTTCAAATACAAAATTATTCTTTTAGATAGTTGTTTTACAACAAAAAGGATTAAATCTTTTTGAAGAAAATAAATAGCATAATTTCTTATTTTTTGTAATTTTACAAACGTAAGATATAGACGTCCTTGTGACAAAATATTTAAATGGAAAAACATACAAAACAATCATATTTCTAAATGATTAAACAGGAAAGGTGTGAAACATAACATCGCTTTTAATAACACGCTGTCACGTGGAAAAAAGGAACTTGAGGAAGTGATGAAAACGGGAATGTTGGAAAAAAAGTAATTATATTAGCATTGATTTCTGTCTGAAAGAAACAAATAAAGTGCGCTAAGAATTTGTTTTCTCAAATACTTAAGAGAGGGGATTATGCAATATATATATATATATATATATATATATATATATATATATATATATATATATATATATTTTCGTAGAATTAAAATTATTTCTTTTTAGTAAATTTTTTATTTTATATCTTATATATAGAAATGCTTTTTTGGAGAGAAAAAACTTGCATTGTAATTGAATCAAAACTTTTCATTCGAATAAATTACTGAATTTAAAGATTTTTACTTTTCATCAAAATTCTTTTAAAAAGTTTTTTTTTTTTTTTTTTTTTGAGCAGAGGGCAAAATATGATGTTTTCAAACTTAAAAAACCAGTATAGGTAATGTATATAAAACATTACATAACAAAATCATTTTTAACAAGTAATTTAAAAAAGAAAAATTTATAAGTCAATTCTCTCCTACTTTAAGTGGATGCATAGAAAGTATTGTATTAACGATTGAAAATTTGAACAAGATATATATAAATATGTATATAAATTGTTTTATATATAAGCTTCCTAAGTCAGCAATGTTTATAATACTGTGGCATCCATTTTTTTATATTTTAAACCCTATTATATTTTTAATTTCTCATTTATCCTTCAATGTCTGGTTGTCTTGAGATTTCAATCTTTTTTCAGTTTTGCTCGTTGAGTGTTCATCTTTCTTTCAAAGAGAATTTCGACTATATATATGTGTGTGTGTGTGTGAGAGAGAGAGAGAGACAACAAGGGGTCCAAGACATTTGTCTTTCTTCAGATTTATTTAAACTTAACAAAAATTAATTAAAAAAAAGGTAGCTATTCTACAATTAGATTTCCATGATGTGATGACGGGAACGCCTGCTCGCGCACCTCAGTCTCTTTCTCCGCTTTTTTCTCAATGGTCAAAGTTTTTGTTTCACATTGGATCAGCTGCGCCTGCGCGCGAAGACTGCGTGCTTTGTTTCGTTGAGAGATTCAATTGGATGACGACTCCACGACCGATTCCACATATATGTGGGAGACAACAAGGGGTCCAATACGTTGGTCTATCTTCTATTTTATTTTAACATTAAACAAAAATTAATTAAAAAGGTAGTTTTTACAGATAAGTTTGACGATGATATTCAGAAGGTAACGCCTGCTCGCGCACCTCATCGCGTTCTCCTTTCTCTTCTTTCTCTGCTCTAATGTCCAAAAGTTTTTGTTTTTGGTTTTGATTTGCTGCGCCTGCGCGCGAAAACTGCCTTGCTTTTGGCTGCATGCCACAACGGCCATTCTGACCGTACGCTGTCCGCAGCGGTATTTCCATGGAGACCAGAGGAGAATCTGAAACATACAAAAAAAAAAAACGGAACAGACAAGGACTATACGACAAATATATAGAGATTAAACATATCATAATTTTTCTGAACTAGACAGTTTCTCCATCATGTGAAGGCACCTCTTCGACATCCGGAAGGTTCCACAGGAAAACATTGTGTTTCATAGGCATAAGAACATCTTTTTCAACAAGTTGATCTTTGGTTGAACGCATCGATATTTTCCTCTGTAGAGTTCTGGACGTCTGTTCAAAACGATTTCTCTTTTTCCTTCGAACTTCCACTGCCAAGGTTGAAAGATTCGTCGAGCAACACAAACCGTCTATATTTACGTTCCATAGGTGAAGGGGTAGGTGAGCGGGTTAGATGAATTCCACGGAACTCGTTTTTCATGGCACAATTGGCTTTCTTACACAATACTATATCAGAACATTTTTCTCTTGCAATACTCAATTTTAACTTAGTACTCTTAATGTTATTGCATTTATAATCCTTAATTAGAGAACTCGAATCATTTCTAGTATTAAAGTTCTTAACATATGGCAAATCATAACTACAGTTTTTTATCACATTTGAAACAGAAACATTTGGAAAAGAAACACCACAATCTGCACTCAAAGAGGATCCACTTTCACTCAATAAAATTTTTGTAATTGCATCGCTCTTTGCGTGGCCTAGTTTCTCTATTTCAGAATATATACTGGGATGTATAATAAATTCTTCGGTCAAGGTCGGTGATATTACCGTTCGCACAAAGTTTTAGACTAGAGACTGTTGATTAAGAGAAATATTTATGGGTTTAACTTCTACCATACGCTGTTCGCCAAAACATGAACTTAATGTTATGATCTCTTCGGAAGGTGTTTGCACTCTAATTAGTGAGGAATTTAAAACTGGGATCTGGCAACCTGAATCAATCAATGCTGTGACGGGCTGATTTTCTACAAAAATGCTTACGTATTGAAGATTTGCGATTTCACCGCTATTTTGTTTTTCGCTCTCGACTTTCAAAGTATTCACGTTTATTTTATTACGGATGTGGCTGTTAGACTCTTTAGATTTAAAACGCTTCTTACAGTCTCTTGCGTAATGAGATGAATCACCGCATATATAGCAATTTTTTTTTCTCTTTCATGATATTGGGGATAGTTCTCTTTAATCTTTGGTTTAAAGTTTTGTGATCTATTTTTAAAGGGGTCTTGGGTATATCCATAAGTAATAGGAATTTCTTTATGTGATCCGCTTCTAGATGAAATATAAATATCACACTCTTTTTCTAAATCAATAGGCCTAAACCAATCTTCTGCTTCTCGAATGCCAATATGGGTTGCGGTTTCCTTATTTAAAGTTTTGAACTGTTTCTCTTCGAATTTAGCTGCAGGATTTAAACTTAATGCTTTATTTTTAGCTAATTGAATTCGACTTCTTTTTCTAACTGTGCTAACTGTAGTTTCGCGAGCTCAATTTTCTGTTTTCCTGAAGTTACTTCTCTTTTGTTTCGCGATACCCTCTCATCTATACAGTTTTGAATTAAAGTTTTAACGAAATCTGGATCACTTTCAAATGTACTACTGTTCTCAATTTTAGTCTTTAGTTTAACTATAGTGTCAGTATTCTCCACAGTACCGTTTAGTTTCTCAATCAAACTCTTCATTCGAATAAATCCTCTTTAAGAGCGTTTTTATACATTTTAAAAATGGAAAGATCCTACCTTTTTTTTTTTTTCTGGCTCCCTTGTTGCTCGCACGTACGATGTATCCAATAAAAACGTTGATTCCACTGATGTCACCTCTTCGCAGGTAATATAGTTGAAATTGTAGTTCCGGCCTCTACACAGGCGGATTATTCACACTGAGTTAGTTCCAAATTCTACACAGGCGGGATTTTCGTCGATGGGTTTTCCAACCTCTACACAGGCGGAATATTTGTCGATGGTTCGTTGCAAAATATACCTCTACACAGGTTATTTTGTTATTTGTTCCGACCTCTACACAGTGGAATGAAGTTGAAAAATTCAACCTCTACACAGGTTGAACGGTTTCTTGAAAATGGCGGAGCGTCTTTCACGGACGCTGTTGTTCATTGTCCAGACTTTTGGTTCAAAATCGAAATTTTGTCGATCGCGGTCGAGCCCCCATAATTTGTGGGAGACAACAAGGGGTCCAATACGTTGGTCTATCTTCTATTTTATTTAACATTAAACAAAAATTAATTAAAAAGGTAGTTTTTACAGATAAGTTTGACGATGATATTCAGAAGGGAACGCCTGCTCGCGCACCTCTCGCGTTCTCCTTTCTCTCTTTTCTGCTCTAATGTCCAAAAGTTTTTGTTTTGGTTTTGATTTGCTGCGCCTGCGCGCGAAGACTGCCTTGCTTTTGGCTGCATGCCACATATAGATATAAATATATAAAAGAAATTTGTATAATATATCAAAAACAAGAAATAATAGATAATGAACATAACAAGAAATAATGTAATAAAAATATAAAAGCTAAAGATGAAGATAGAATTTATAGAAAAATACAAAAAAAAAGGAATTACAAAAAAGAACCTAGCTAGTCAGAAAGCATTTTCGGACTTAGGACCAAATAAGTGGGGTTAAACTAGTTTGAAGGCACCAACCTTCCCCCTTTGCAACTCGGTAGGAAAAATCAAATAATATAAACAACAACAATTCAAAGTATGTAACAACTCACTGAGAGCATGATATTATATATATATATAGGGAGAGAGTGGACTAATAGTAGTAATTGGAAAAAGAGCATGATTCGTTGTGTAACAATGCACAGCCGGTTTGGCTAGTTCGGGTGGAAAACCGGTTTTCGACGCCAATTTTTGTCATTGTTTTAACAGTTACATTGTTAGAACAATGGAGACAAATCTAAGTTGGCGACAAAACCAGTAATTAATTAAATTTAATTTAATTAATGAATTAATATTTGAAAAACTGTATAAACATCAGGTGTCATCCACTACAAGTTTTAAAAAAACTAATTTGAACTTGATTGGATGAATAGAAAGTATTTTATTAACGATTGAAAATTTGAACGAGATAAATATGTTTATTAATAAATATATATAGAGAGAGAGAGTGTGGGCTAATAGAGTAGAGGAATTGAAAAAACGAAAAGAAAATTATCAATCTAAGTAAAAATAGTCAATTTAATCATAAAAGTTTAAGAATGGCGCGCAGCAAATCAAAGTGCAATTTTGGGCTTAGAAATGAGTGCTGCGTCGAAATGGTATGTTTATGTAATTAATATATTTATGTATAGTAGTTTATAACTAGTTCACTAATGATATACACAACACACACTAAATTATCATAATTCTAACTCCCTGCGAAGCAATAGGGAAGAACTTCTTTATCCAGAAAAATAATGCAAGAGTTAAATTACGTCGCCTTATAAGGTAATACGAGGGCTATTGGAGACGGACCTCATAATGATGAACCTCGGTCAAGTGACGAGGGCAACTAACTCTTCGGGAGGACGCTTATATGGCGTGTCTTCAGTGCCACCAGGGCTCGAACTTATGACACGTCGACCACGAGCTCGTGACCATAACCACTAAGCTTCCTCGACCACAAATACAATGTAGGCTAAAGAAGAATTAAAATAGAAAAGCAAAATCGTAGGCTTAGGACAAAAATTTCAGAGTTAAACAATTTTCCTTGTTTGTTTATATTAATGGCATGAAATAAAGTTAGAAAAGAAAATATAGTTTAAATATATAAATGTGTGCGTACGCGCGCGTGCTATCATTAGTTAGTTCAGATTACATGCTTTATAAAATGCTAATTTGTTTCATCTTAAATTTGCTTATAATTGTAAATAATATAGATTTTAAAAGAAAATAGTGTAAATCAAATAGAGATCATGATTGAAAATAAATTTCTCTTCCGCTTCTGTTATTGTTATACATTTCTAGGAACAATTATTTCTTATATCAATTTATAACTTCACTTTTGTTTCCTATTTATGTATTCCATCCACAGCCTTCCCTCTTTTAAGTTTCTTCTCGATAAGAATAACAAAAAACAAAAACAAACAAAACACTAATTAACATTAGCATCACGAAATGCTCATAAATCTAGAACAATTAAAAAATAATTCTTTCTTTAGCAGCGTTATAAAAGGTCATAATTTTTATACGATGTATGTTTACAACAAAGAGATCTAAGAACAGTAAGAGGAGGTCTTGGTCGTCAGTTCTTTTCTTTTTTTTGTGTGTGACTATACAACATATTCTATTTGCATACTATTTTAATATAAATATACGTGTTGAAAAATAACGAGAGTTTGTTCTAAGGATAAGATGTTGCGTTTTTAAATCTTAATGATCTATAATGGTTAGTTAAATTAAATATAAGTAATGGTCTAAATTTATATTGGCAGGCATTTAAATACACATTTACACACAAAAAAATAGGGTAATAAAAATAGAAACCAATCACATATTACTGTTTTACAAGAATTAATTTTTGTAATGAGCTTGTGTGTGTGTGCTGTAGATTTCTTAACGTCTCTTAATAACAAAATTTATATTATTTGGAAAATATTCAAATTCCTAAAGTAAGATGTGAATATTAACCTATAAGTGATATAATTGTAATAAAAGGAAAATTAACAGGGTTTCGGGGAGTTGGTTGTCTTTAATTCATATGATATAAACAACAGCCAAAAAAAAGACAATGGCAAAATTGCGATGAAAAACTTATACCTTGAAATTCTTGTTTTACGAAAAAGTAATTTTTTGGATGTTTTCCCTTAAATAATAAGCAAAACTAAAATTTCTGAATTTCTTAACTCAGAATTTAAAATAATAAAAAAAAGCATAGCATTTTTAATTTTACAAATTTTAAGTAATCTTCTGTATAAACTTCATCTATAAATTCTTTAAACTTTAAGCTGAAGCAAAAGAGACGAATTTACCTAAATTTATCCTGTAGCATAATACTAGAAAAGTTTGCGTATATCATTGGCTTAAATATCCTTTGCAAATGAATGACGCCGATAAAATAATAGTTATATTAATGTCACACTATAAGGCAATACGAGTGCTATTGGTGACGGACCTCCTAATTTTGAACCTTGGTTCTGAAGCGTGAACGACATCAGAGCTGGCACCCCCGTTCCTAGTGAGTGAGTGAGTGGATATTAATGTCGCACTGTTCAGCTACACGAGGGCTTTTGGCCTCGTCATTTTGAACCATGGTCAAGTGACGAGGACGACACCCCTGAGCTGGCACCCTCCTCTCCTAATTACCAACCACACCAACGGGAGGACGTTTGAGCTCTCGACAGATTTAACTTGCACCTCTCCCTTACACGGCGGATCTTTAGTGGTACTAGGCTCTAATCCCTCTCACTTTAATCTAAAGAAGTTAATTTTCAGCGGGTTGATATTGGCATCTGAATAAGAGCCTAAAAATTCTAAGAAAATAGGTTAAGATTCTAAATAAAATAGATTATAATAGAACCCTCCTAAATGCTTGAAAAAATACTATCAAAATTCGTGCAGATTTAATAAGTTTTTCAAAAAACAATAAAATACTTCTAAGATAAACAGTGGTGCAAAGGAGAATATTAGGGCCCGCTGCCAAGTCAGATTTTGGGCCCCGCGTTAGATCTTACAAAGGATTGCAAAAACATAACCTTTGGGCCTTTAGAAACCTGCTTCCCCCGCGATGCGGGGATGTACGTTGCGCCACTGAAGATTAATACATCGCAACTCTTGGAGAAGAAAAGTTGTTTCCGAAAAGTTTATGCAGTTTTCTTTGTCTTAAATGATCGAACACTTTCTTCAGGAATCTTTTTACTAGCGAAAAAGACTTCGCGTGGTTACCAATTTCGCCATTTCAAGGGTAAAAGGTCGCTGATTACACCTGACGACTGTAATATTTCTGGGAAATTCCTTCAGCAGCAATAGTCTCAGATTGATGTTTCCAGAGAGTTTTAGCAGTCCTTCCCTCCCCTCCCTTCTTTTTTTTTTACATCACACCTGCCCATCACATATATTGATTTCTTCATTTCTGATAATTAAGACTCCAGTCTAGCAGCGATCTTTAATTCTATTTAGATATTTTGAGTTACCTTTTCAAAGCAAGACGTTTGTACTTGTTTAAATGTAATATAAAGCGTATCCCCAAAAAAAATTAAAAATCAGGAAAGTTTTTTATCAGATAGCAGTTTTTCTCTTATTTTAGTAAAAGTACTGTTTAAAACCCATACATAAATACATACATAAAGGTATTTTCAAAAATTGAAGGAAAGAATAAATATAAGTAAGCCTTCTTTGTTTTCTAATTCTCTCGCGTGCATTTTATTATATTCTTTTACAGAGCAGACTACATGTAAGAAAATAACGTGAAACTCAAAGGGTTTCACATTTCACGTATATTCAAAATGGCTAGTATACAAAGATCATAATCTAGATCAGAATAGATCTCTCTCACTGCAACTCTGAAAATATTATGTTTCTTCTCTGTTAGTAGAATTAAAGTGCCGTTAACGATATTTCGATAGTAAAACTAACTCCAAATTATCATAAAGATTTCAATAAAAAATTTTAAAGAATTGATATGTGCATATATGATAGTGTATTCACCATTGTAAACTGTCTTATATATGTATGTGTGTCTGTAATAAAATACCCTTATGAAACAAACACCACCTTTATAATTTTAAATTTAATTTAGTAAGATTGAGCACATTCGTAAGAGAAAAATGCATGACACAAATTCTATGTCTATTTTATTTTATGCCTTAAGTTTGTGTACAGCTGTGTGTTTGTACCTATTTTCTTAACAAAAAAATAATGCTTTTATTGTGTTACAATATTTACATTTAAGATTTAGGTTAAAAGAATGGAGAAAATATGGAGATATTTAAAAAATTTAAGTTCGAAAAATTTATTTGATTCTTGAATTTTTTTCATTTTGTAAAAACCCTCAGCTCGGTTAGTGATGACGGATTCAGTATTTGTATCACTGTCAGTTACAAAGGTACGAGGTACCATTGAAAACGCAAAATATTTGTCCTTTCTATTTTATGTATACAAAATGCATAACTTTAATAGGTTTTTCCTTTTGTACCTTCATTCAATGATTTATTGCTATAAATTAATGATTGTACTTACTCATTCTAATTAAATGAATCCTATATTCATTTAAAATTACATCGATGAAATTTCAAAGTTATTAATCTCATCATTAGTTTTAATAATGAGAATCTTAAAGCTAATTGATATTCATGTATAATTATAAAACCGTTGAATTTTTATAGGCCTTAGAGCATGAGATTTCGAAGAGTTTTTAGTTCATTTTCAGCTCAGCTGCCATAAGAAATGACGAATTTCAAAATATCTTATACCATTTATCACGTTCTATTTTCTTACGGAAATTGTTCCAAAAGTATTTGGCAGAACTTTATTGATTCCTCTTTAAACATTTATAATTTGAACTAAATTTATGATTCTAATTTCACCAAAATTTTCTTTTCTTTTGTATTCTTAATTCACAGTTTTGATCAATATGAATAAATATTCATTATTATTACTGTAAAATCAGTAGAAAAAAACACTTTTCAATAATCAAAGCTCTAAAAAAGCTATTTGTTCTTTTAAGAAATAGTTATTTTGATGAACTGGTAAAAATGACAAATTTTTTTTTTTGCATGAAAACTGTATTTAAAAAATAAAGGAAATACAATATTACAATTACTTTCAGGCCTGAACTCCATAAATATTGACAGAAAATTAGCCCCTTTGGTGTATAAATTTTTAGAGCGATGACGCAATCAATAAATTACAAAAAGAATAATTATCATCTTGTCACATGTTCCATGCACGTTAAGCATTACGCTACGATATAATTAGAGCACTTAAAATGGTTGAATGACTTACATTTGTTCTCCGACTCAAAGGTTAAAAAAATAAAAACCGAAAACGTAATCGATCTGAATGGATGTCAAAGAATTCTGCCAAGGTTTCCTTGATTGTCAAGAAAATTTGGGAGCTTGTGATGAGCAATTGAAGGACTTAGTTTAATTGAATGTCTTTTTTCTAATGAGAGTCGTTTATTATATAAAAATAGAAAAAGTCTGCCACGAAAAAGTTTAAATTAAAGAATTAGTTATTCAAATTCTAATAGTATAATATGAATTATGTCTGTGTTTCTATTGTCTCAGACCATATTCGTTATTTTATATAAGAACTTAAGAGAGAATATATAGGTAATATTATATTACAAAAGCATAAGGAACCTTTTTTAAAAAATTTTCCTCGAACTCCTTGTGTTGTACAACTCAAAGGGGGAAAACCGCTGTTTTATGTTGAATTGATTCAAAATAATATTTAAGAAATTACTAAAGTTGTATAGAATTAGTCATATTTCTGCAACTGTACATATAAAGAATTTAAATGAAATAATAATAAAATAGATTGAAAAAAGCCTTTGAGATAATATAATAGATGAAGAGCAAAAAATAAAAGTAATAATAATAATTACAAAACTACGAAGGCACATGTTACTAGATTTTAACTAGTTATATGGCTAAATTATTTTATGTGAGTAAATTGCTTTTGTCATATCTTTACACATATTTATTTTTTAATTTCATATGCAGTTTCGTCATTCTAACCAAAACGAGATAATACGTATTTCGGAAATAATTAGCTAAATGAAATGCGTTTTCTGACAGCTAAAAAAATAATATATTTCTCAACCATGACCTTTCAATAGTTTTTGTAGATTTATTTTATTTATTTATTTTTGAAAGCTAAGTGCTGAATACTACAGCTTAAATTAAGTCCAAAACTCTTGTTCAAGACTATTTTGAATGTGAAATCTGTAAATTTAAAACCTCTACTTTTCTATTAATTTAGAAAACAAAATAAATTATGAATGCAATGAATATCTACTGTTGCTGCTCAAAATGAGACAAATCATCTGAAACATTTCAATAAGGTGATAGTACCTAATAGCTCATTTTGTAGGGAATTTCGACTAGAGTTTTACTTTTAAGATGTATTTAATGCGATTTTTCGGTTTTAATCAAAACAAAAAAAAATTATTCTTCGTTATATTCCTTATTTTTATCTGCTAAATTTTACTATTCAAGATTTAAAATTTTCTTATAATCGAAAAATATGTTATTTTGATGTATGAGCTAATACACAACGAACTAAATATATGGGAATGGGATGATACTACGACTTAATCTAAACGAATATATAAATAAATATTGTAGAGCTGGATATGTGCATTTCATTATTTTCTCTATTGTTAAATAATAAGACATATATTACATTATAATTGTTAAATAATAAGATATATATTGGCTTTCTCATATCACAAAACGTCTCTCTCTCTCATTTTTACATTGTTTTTAAAATACAGTAACCTTTTTAAACTCATTATGAATATAAATTATCAAAATATCATTCAAGAGAGAGAGAGTAATACTTTTAATAATTAAATACTATTTATAATAAATTACAATATTGTATTTTAAAATGATCTTAATATCTTTCAAAAATGTGTTTATGTTAAATTTCAACTTCGCTAATTTTTAATGTTTAAAAGGTAAAATAGACATAGCATATAGAAAACGCGTTATTTCCTTATTCAAAACTTACTCTCATATGCATTTTACAAAAATTCTTCAAAGATATTGAATTGTTTTAACGAGTCGAGTATAGCATTGTTTCTTAAGTTTTCGATCCCCTCCCCCCTTCCCTTCCTTTATGTATCAGCCTGATATCGCTGATCCCCAAGATTTTGAACCCTTCCCCCCAACGCACGACCGAGTGATTTAAAGATTCCTTAATAATGCTTTTGCTACTTAAACAGAAAGCCCTCAAGTAGCTGAATAATGCGACATTAATATTCATTCACTCACTCACGCTACTTGTGTGTGTACAGACTTTTTTAAAACCTCTTTTTTCCCTTAAGAAAACAATAAACATTTAATTAAAAAAATTACATCGTAATAATGTCTATGTGTTGTTGCAAACAACAACAAAAAAACTTAATTAATATTCTGTATTGAAATACTTGTTCTAGTAGAATTATTTTCATTGGGGCAATTTAGTGATCTAGTCTAGGATGGCACATCTTTCAATTGTTCCGCGAGACATTTCTGAGTGTGTAAAAGAGAGGAAATTTCAACACGTTCCTTCGTTGATTCCCTAGAAAGGTGCAGGTAAATCACGGGGATACGAGGACCAAAGTTTGAGAACCGCTGGAGAATAGAATAAGGAAATATGTTTTCTACAGTATATGCGCATGTTTTACTTTTTAATGCATCTCTTTTGATTGAAACGTTATTGTGTTAAATCTTCTTAATTTGATTTGATTTCTATGCCTATTTCGTTGATTTTATAACAATGAGATAAATCACTAATAATAGATCCTGTTTTACTATGGAACTATACTATCATACTTCCATGTGCGAAAATAGGGGATTCTGGCTTAACATTCTTAATCACTATATGTAACCAGGTTTTTATTTTGAGACAATGTATGCAACTGATTTGTCTGCTTATTTTACGGATATTTTTATCTACATTCATTCAAAATTTTAAAAAAACGCATCAAATATTTGCGACATACAGTAAAAAGTGAAAGAACTTATATAATTGCGCATGAAAACTCAACATATTCGATAAAGGATGGGATGAAATCAAATAGATCGTGATTGCTGCGGTAGCAATAAATTGATAATCAATAATTAATTGAGCATATTTCATATACTAAATATACGTGTTTCTCCCTTCACATAGGATTTGTAACTGTGACCAAACATGGATTCTGTGCTGGCATCCTTCAAAGTCCGTCAACCGTAACGAGATCGAAACGCATCTGTTTACATCGGCGGGAGGTTTGCTATTTTGAAAGTGGCATTTGGTGCTGCAGCAACTACCGACGCATTACGTAAAATCGCAGCGAGCGGCCGAAAAATACACAAAATAGGAACACTGACATAATTTCAGGCAACAAAATCTTTCCATAAATAAACCAATCAAAAGTATTTCAAACGGTAGTTAATCACTTCCGTATATGAAGTAACAAAAAATTCTTCTATCGTGCTTTCAATTCTCCAAATATAAACGTCACACTTCATTTTCAATATCATTCGTACGTATACTGCAAAAGAACGTGCTAAATGATCTGAAAAAATGTGCCTTGCATATAGATGATGTACGTTGGTTCAATCAACTCGAATAAAATTTCGAGCAGTAAAAAAATGTATTGATTGTCATTGTTGTCTCAAACATTTTTCCATTTGAAATGTAAATTATAAAGGCTTCCCAGAGAAAAAGAAAACTTCTAAAAATGTAGCAATCTGATTCACGAGTCTTATTACAATTAAATGTTTATCAACGCCGAAGGTTATTGATTACGGATCTCACAATTTTGAACCAAAGTTAAATGACGAGGACTATACCCCAACTGGCACCCCACTCTCCAAACTTCCACACCACGTCAACGTACGAAAATAAAGTCATTTCCACTGAAAAAGGGGCTCGTAATTTGTATTACTTTTTCATGCAGTTAGTAACGAATTAGAAGAATACCTATGGCAGCAAATGTTGCTTCAATTTTGGCGTTTCGAAGATGTATACAATTTCCGTTTGAAAATTTGCTTGGAATAAAAAAAAATTTTAAGTCAATAATGTTAATCAAAACAATTGACCCCCACTTCACATAACACAAACATTTATAAAAAAAGGAAATATTTTATGTAAGGAAACGTTTTTATTATAGAAAACTGTACTCTTAATGCAGTTAATATTAAATCTACAGCCTGCTGCAGAGTTATTGGAAATTCTTACTGAAATATTTGATATTTTATAATGTTATGTTCATTAATGTGAAGAATTCTTCTTGTTGACAAATTAAGAAGAGAAAAAAGTTGAAACTTTGAAAATTTTCACACTTGATCAGTATTCACTTCAAGATAACCCTAACCAGTATTGAAAGTTAAAATTCTTCGAAATTTATCACAAATTTAGCTTTTAAGTTAAATGGAATAAGGAGTTCACAAAGTCTGAAAAACTCTTATCTCCCCAAGAGTTTGCTATTTAAAGAGTGATTATTAATAACATGATAGATTGATCGAGACTACAGCCCATGGGATAGTGAGAAACAAAGGCTGTTGTTTCATAAGAATTTTTTTTTTTTTCAAAAAATAAGGCTGCTTCTAAATTTTATAGTTTTACATTGATTCCGCTTTTCTTTTTTTCGGGGAAATATAATAAACGGTAGGGTTTTTCCAAGATAGAACAAAAATACTGCTAACTGATAATTGATTATGTGTCAAAACCACATAAAAATTTTAGGCCAATAAAAATTAATCCCTTTAATCAGTCACATTAAAAAAAATTGAGAGTTAAAAATTTATCTTCCTCAACCTTTGTTTATCCTTCAAAAACAACAATAAGGAAACTCTTAATGTGCCATGTTCTTTGAAATATTTGTAGTGAAAAATAACCCACATTAGTTCTTATTTTGTAAAATTACAGATTTCGAAATCAATCGATTAAAATCCATTGTCAAAAACGTCATCATGTTAGATATTTATGAAGAACACAAGGTGATTATAATTGAAGTTCTGTTTTCCAAGTACTATAAAAAACACAGAATGATTTCAAATTCGAATTGAATATACTCGAAGAAGGGGAAAACCGTATGACACAAGAAAAAAAAGTTATTGGCGTTTTCATTGTTGCTTTTTATGCGGTTTTTGGCCAGAGGACAATTAAAACCGATTTTTCCCATCCAGTGAAGTACGATCTTGCCGTGGTGGATCAGCTAATGCAACACATAAAAATCCTTTTTCCATCCCCCCCCTAAAAAAACGATACAGTCAGGCACATTGCTTGTTTAATGTGCAACTCATGTCAAAGCTATCGTAATTCAATTCAAAATGCCACTTGAAGCCGAATCCACTCGTTATGCCGCTTATAGAGCAATCTGTTTATACATTTTAGAACTTTTATGATACCATACCGTTTCCTTCCTTTTCAAATATATTCAGTTCAAATTTGAAGTCATTCAGACTAATGGTTCTTTTTTTACAGCATTTTGAAAGTGGAACTTTAATTATAAAATAACCTTGTATACATGAATAATATGTAAAAAAAATATTTTAAAAATTATAGAATTGATTATATCAATTTGATGCAAAACAAATTAAATTTGAAACATTTTTAAGATGCTTTCACTCGAAAATAAAACAAAAAAAATGAGGGTATGGCGAAAATACTAAGTATATTATGTACCTTTATAAGTCATATTTTCTCTCTCACTTTTAGTCATTTTACAATCCGAAATTTATACGGTACAAGTTTTCTGTGTCTAATTTGAAAACAAATAAATATAAAAACTTCAAATTTAGGGAAAATATGCTTTATACAGTTATTTATTGAATTTTATGTAATTTTAAGACATTATGATTTATAAACATAAAATAACATTTTATGCAAGAGTCTCACATTAATATTAAAAAAAATAATTCTCAGATTTCTATGAAAATAAGATGAGTTTCAATTAGGAATGGGTGCCCCTTCTTGTAGTATACTAGCAGCAACGAATTTCGATGCCATAAATTAAGTTGTCGAATATTGGAATACACCAAGTCGTGCCATAAGTCTTAATACAAATATTTGAGACCATCTGTTGTCACTACAACGCAGCAGAAGATTTTAAATATCATCTTTAGAGATCGTCTGAAATATTTTTCAGAAAATTGTAATCTTTCTTGCATACTGTTCAAAATCAGTCAGAGCTGTAACACAGCAGAATGAGCGTCATACAGAAGCAAGCAGCAGTTTTTTTCTTTGTATAAAAAATGAAGAACGCGTCGGGAATTGATAAGACTCGTAAGCATTCAAACATTAAAAGGTTATTCGTTTTTCAAACCATAAAGAGATTTTCTGAGACCAACAGCAACAACTCACTTAGCATGGACGACCACACTTTTAGTAAAGTGTGGTCGTCCATGCTAAGTGAGAACACCAGCTCTCATCAAAGTAGTCACGGAGATAATTCGTCGAAATCCTTGTCAAAAAAAGATTATTCTTGTAAACAGATGAATATGTGTTAAAGAACAATGTGTCATATAGCAAACGAAGACTTTAGAAGAAAAGGCTTTCGAAGAATAAGGGTCATTTTTAACACGCTTTTATAAGTTTCCCTTGTATGTAACGGAATCTTTGAACTCGATTTTTAATCACTTTAAAAGGTCAGCTTAATTCGAAATTTTACACACTTGTCAAGGACCGATGACAATACAATAATTTCATAATTTTATTTCATTGTCCTGATCAGGATCTCAGGAATAACGATTTCCAGATTTGGCGACTAATTCCATATGCCATTTCCAGATTTGGCAATTAAAAGATAAAGGTACAACCCTAAAAGCGAATAGGCTTGTGGTTAATACAAATAAAACAGACAAAAAAGGTGTTTGTTCTTTATGTGAGAAAGGAGAGGCAGGGTGCGTCAGCAATTTCTTACCATAATATATACAATGGACTAAATTCATGTGACATCATATTCACATAACTGAGCCACGTGTTTTCGGCCAATTAGTTCATAAATTAATGCGACGTCATAATTATATCATAAATGTAATCACGCGGTTCCAGCCAATTAGTTCACACACACGTACTTCACTGTTGCCAACTTTTGCTTTTTGCAAAAACTTTCGTTTAGAAAGTACATATATGTCAACGATATAATAATGCACATAGTTAAACAAAATGCACTTAATTTAAAAGTATTCGTATAATTTTGAACTTTGTTTGAAGAATCTTAACACGTGAACTCTTTACCCAATCATCAAATTTTAAATGTTATCTAAACGTTACAAGTTGAACAACTAGTATGTCAATTTTTAATCAATGGGAAACACGTGATTGCCGTTATCATGTGACCATCATGAATTTAGTCCATTGTCTAGTTTTTCTGAAAATGGGGGGGAGACTCGTGCTTGTGTGAAACAAAATTATTTATGTTCTAAGTGCTAAAAAAATTTTATTTTTATAAAGCAATATGTTTAGAAGGGATGATACCAATTAAAATCATAGGAATACGTTTAAAAGGTGATAATATGATGACATGTAATATTTCTCCTAAACACACTTTTGTTAGTTTGACCTGTATCTGCAGTGATGGAATCTTTAAAATGTAACAATACGAGACTCAACCGAATCTCCGTAAACGGAGAGAATAAATAGACTTCAGACCCGTTAATTAATATCCATTGAAGAGCAAGACTAATTCCGGCTCCAAATATCAAACTCAAAGATAAATTCAACAATGAATAAACGATAGTTTAAAAAACTAAAAAAAAACACGCTTTTATTGTAGATCGAACTAAAAACTGAAAAATAAATTATACTGAAAAAAAACTAAAAAAAAGGCTTTTATAGTGAATCGAACTAAAAAGTAAAAAAGTTCCTAACATAAGAATAAAATGATTAACGAGAAAATTAATGTCATTGGGCACTGGCGTAACTAATTCTGAGGGGGCCCTGTATCAAAATTCCTTCGGGGCCCTTTTTTACATATGAGAGCTCTATTAGTGGACTATAGTTACACATGTTGGGGGCCCCGTATCATTGATATGGCTGATACGGTGGTAGCTATGCCCCTGTCATTGGGGTAAGAGCGTAGCTGCTTTTTGTACTACAGTTTTACACTAAGTCAGCATTTCGAAATAGAACTAGTAAGAAATTATAATATTTAATATGGAGCACGGCAGGCTTTTACCCCAATGACATTAATTTTCTCGTTAATCATTTTATTCTTATATTTAGAATTATTATTATTATTACTTTTTAGTTCGATTCACTACAAAAGTGTGCTTTTTAGTTTGTTTGTTTTTTACTATAATTTACAATGGGATTAAGGCACCGAATGTTGCCTTTGGTGCCGCTAAAGCAGCAGCACTGCTTTAGTGGCAAGCTCATAAAGGCCACAGATGATTTTTATTTACCAACGATTAAATTTTTGACAGTGGAGAATTTTTCAATGACCGTGTATACGCAAGGAGCTCTCAAGATGATAAAAAAAGGAACAAGTAATAAAAGAAACATTTTTTCAAGTCAATTCCTATTTAGATCAACAAAGAAAATTTTTATTTTAGTTACTTTTTATTAAATAGTTACAATTACTATAAATATGTATATACATATGACAGAATCACAACATTAAGTGGTCATTAATTTTTATTAATTATCATTAAAGTAGCGTATTCTCATCCCAAACAATCATGTATATAAAATTTCAGTTCAACTGAATGCTTTAAAACGTGAGAATTTTTTTTTTTAAGTTTGGACCCAAGTCGCTAAAAATGAAACCAACGTGGCTGTATCTGTAATTTTCAATTATGATTAATTTAATTAATTATAATTATAATATAATTAATTAATTTTAATTAATTATAATTAAATTATCATATTTTTACCCAAAACTATAGTGTATAGAAAGTTTCAGCTCAAATGAGCGCTTTAAAATGTGAGAAAAAAAGACCTTTTCAAGTTTTGACACAAGTCGCCAAAAATGATGCCAACGTGGCTGTATTTGTAATTCTTTGAATAATTAGTGTTAATCAATTAATTTTTATTTATTATAATTAAAGTACTCTATTGTCGTCCAAAATAATCACGTATAAAATTTCAGCTCAATTGAGCCCTTTAAAATGTACTTTATTAACGATTTAAAATTCCACCAAGATAAATATAGAGAGTGTGAGCTAATAGTAGGAATTGAAAAATACGTGCAAAGAGCTCATTATTCGGCTTCCGTAATAGTTTGGGGGAGGGGGGCTGAGCTATAAAAGCGTTTCATCTATTCATTTTTAGGAAAGAAATTAAAACTACGGCAAAAATTTATCAAGTCACAATTATAAAACAAAAAATTAAGCCCCTGAACGTATACGTATTCAATGGAAACGATTGGACTTTTCCATAGGACTCCACTCCAGCTCATAAGGCGAAGACAACCCAGTGTTCGTTGAAAGATAATGCGCTGGACTTTATAGACCATCCAGTCGTTGGTATTTAAATCCACTCTACTATAAATTGTGGTCAGTTTTGGTGTCAAATGTGCGCCAAAAACGTCATCCTAATCAGAACAAATCAAATTTTCTTTTAGGAAAGTAGCGATGGAGACTCCCACGGAAATAAAGTGTGCCTGGATAGATGATTAGCCAGAGACTTGAAGCCCGTGCGAAGTCAAAAAGGGATAATTTTGAATAAAAGGTGAAATATGTTAAATTTAAATTAAATTTAAAGATAAATTTAGAAAACACTTTAAGAAGATTTAAGATAAAATAAAACTTAAGAAAAAAATTTTTATCATAATTTTTTTTAACTCCTTTATAATTGTATCGGAACATATGGCATTTTACTATAAGTATATTATATACATACATATATAATATATATGATGAGCGTGTATTCAAAATATTAAATTAATATCAGTATTTTATGCATTTCTGAAACGAGTAAAAGGACAGTATTAGCCTTATTTAGAATCAAAACTCATGTCAGCTATCAATAATTTTATTTTTATACAATATGAATACATTGGTAAGAATTGAAAATATATAAAATTAATTATAAACTACTACTTTATTAGTTAAAAATAAAATAATGTATTAAATGAATTCACAGTTAGACCTTTCATTTTATCAAAAGGAAATAAAAGAATTTTCATCAACCTGTTGATAGGGCAAAACTAGTAGATAAATGTATGCATGAAAAATACAAACAATGAGATATAAAAATTTCCCTTTCGCCGATTTTTACAATACATACACCTGTAGTACTCTCATGCATGAATTTACCACATCAAAAGCGACAAAAGCAAGCACATCATATCTACTTCAAATTGAATGATATCAAGAGTTAGAAAAGGAAGAAACATGCGACTGAGAAAAAACTTGTGATTAAAAGAAAACAAGAAAATATAGAGTGTTGTGTATATTAATAGTTTTTTAAATGCCGACAAATAGGTCACAATGTGAGTTTGTTTGCAATGAAAGTAAATTTTATTAAAATACTTAAATAGCGTGACGAATCCAAACCACTCGGTACTCATAATTATGTATTAGATTATTGTAGTCGACTAGATCCTGCTATGGAAGGTAGGTTACGTTTCCCTTTCGCCGTCTGGACAAATGACATGTTAAAATTAGATAATTTAGTATAATGTATAGTATATCAAATGTTATTCATACTACAATTACTTATTAATATTTTGATTATTATAATGCTTTTCAGGAAGACAAAAAAAATGCTTTAAAACTGTCGCCTAAGAAATTGACAAAATTATAATCCCTGTGTAAAATGATGTAATATATTTTTAAACAATGAAAGTGGCATTTTCCGTTATAAACACGTTATTCATTTTTAATTTTCCGCGATACTAGGATTTGTAATACTACTAATATTTCTACTAGACATAAAACGATACTTACGTATTATACTGTTGACCAATTTCGCCTAATCGAAAGATGTCGTCAAATGTTAGCATTTCGAATAATAGCAGCCAAAGTGTATTGCAAAGACCCCTTTTATTCTAATAAACACTCAATCAAAAAGATTTCAAAATGAATGATCATATCTCGAAAATATACAAAATTAAATACGTATTAAGTTTAACCAGATTCGATTAAGCATTACAATTCTTTTCTCCCACTTAACTAACATATTTAGAATAATTACAAAAGATGCCAACTTAAGCAACATAACTTTAACAACAGACGATTATATATCAGCATATAAATTAAGTAATGAGATAAATAAGAGTTACATAATTTATATTGAATTAAAGCCGACGACAACAATATGGAAGAGAATTTTCAACCCAAACAATATTTATAATTACTATATAATTTAGCTAGTTAATATTAAAAATTGTTTCAAAATAACGAAAAGATATTTGAGTAGAACAAAATGTTTTACAATATGAAACAGTCAACATGCGCGAACAAGATACTGCGTTTGCACATGCGTGGAAACAGTTTTCCATTACTGGTTGCATATTGGAATATTTGGCGACGTTTTTTTCATTTGGCGAATTGGTCGATGGTAAAATACGTAAATACCTATCTTATTTCTGAAAGGCAGGCTATACTATCTCGGCTTTGAGTAGGTTTGGTGCTTATGTATGTGGGAGACAACAAGGCATCCAAGACTTTTGTCTTTTTTCACATTTATTTTAAACTTAAACAAAAATTAATTAAAAGGGTAGCTATTCTAACAGATAAGTTTCGATGATGTTTTCATGGTAACGCCTGCTCGCGCACCTCCGTCGTTCCTCCTTTCCGCTTTCTCCCTTTCTCTAAAGTCTTAAAGTTTTGGTTCTACTTTCACTAGTTCAAAAGTTCTGGTTTTGATTTGCTGCGCCTGCGCGCGAAGACTGCGTGGCTAGATGATGAGAACGACTGGATTTCTTGGATGCCACAACCGGCCAACCTGACTGTACGCTGTCTGCAGCGGTACGTATTCCTTTTTTCCTTTTTCATCGAGACCAGAGGAGAATCTGAAACATACAAAAAAGACGGGACAGACAAGGACTATACGACAAATACACAAAGATTTAACATATCATAATTCTGCTGAACTAGACAGTTTCTCCATCATGGGATGGCACTTCTTCGACATCCGGAAGGTTCCACAGGAAAACATTTATTTTGCTATCTTGGTTTTTATCAGATCCATCAGGCATAAGAACGTCTTTTTTAATGAACTCTTCTTTAGTTGAACGCATCGATATTTTCCTCTCTAGAGTTCTGGACGTCTGTTCAAAACGATCTCTCTTTTTCCTCCGTTTCCACTGCCAGGGCTGGAAGATTCGTCGGAGCATTGCAAACCGTCTTTGTTTAGTCTTCATAGGTGAAGGGTTATCAGAACAAGATAAACGTCTGGCTCTCTGACACACAGGAATATCATTTTTCAATTTAATACACATTTTTAACTTAGTACTCTTAATTTTATTACATTTATAATCCTTAATAAGAGAACTCAAATCATTTCTAATATTAAAGTTTTTAACATGTGGCAAATCATAACTAGAGTTTTCAATCACATTTGAAACAGAAACATTTGAATTAAAATGAGCACCCAAAGAGGATCCACTTTCACTCAACAAAACATCGCTCTTTGCGTGGCCTAGTTTCTTTATTTCATCATATACACTGGGATGCATAATAATTTCTTCGGTCAAGGTCGGTGATATTGCCGTTCGAACACTTAGACCAGGAGAGAGTTGATTAAGAGAAATATTTATGGGTTGAACTTCTACCATACGCTGTTCGCCAAAACATGAGCTTAATGTTATGATTCCTTCGGATGGTTTGTGCACTCTAATTAGTGAGGAATTTAGAACTGGGATCTGGCAACCTGAATCAATCAAGGCTGTTACGGGCTGATTTTCCACAAAAATGTTTACATATTGAAGTTGTGTGAACTCATCGCTGTTTTGTTTTTCGCTCTCGACTTTCAAAGTATTCACGTTTATTCTATTATGGATGTAAGATTCTTTAGGCTTAAAACGCTTCTCGCAATCTCTTGCGTAATGAGATGAATCACCGCATATATGGCAATTTTTATTTTCTCTTTCAAGATATTGGGGATAATTCTCTTTAATCTTTGGTTTAAAGTTTTGTGATCTATTTTTAAAGGGGTCTTGGGTATATCCATAAGTAATAGGAATTTCCTTTCGTGATCCGTTTTTAGATGAAATATAAATATCACACTCTTTAGCTAAATCAATAGGCCTAAACCAATCTTCTGCTTCTCGAATGCCAATATGAGTTGCAGTTTCCTTATTTAAAGTTTCAAATAATTTATCACAAATTATAAGATCACATAGAGATTCAAAGGAATTAACTTTTCTTAACGAACAATAATATATTGGAAGTTTGCCGTCAATCTTGCAGCAAATTGGATGTATGTCTCGCCTGATGATTTTACAGCATTTTTAAATGAGTTTAAACACTCGCGAGGGGTTACTTGGAATTCTCGGAGTACTATAGATTTTAGTTTTTCATAGTCATTTAATTTCTTCTTTTTAATATACAGTAAGACATTATGAGCTCTTTCACCCAGAAGATTTATTAAAATTTCAGATTTATATTCGTCATTTATTTTCTTGGTTAAAAATGCGCGTTCTAATGATTGGAAGAACAGATTAAAATTTTCAGATCTGGTGGGAACAGGAAGAGATAAAGTTCTAATACTTTTTATCATATTTTCTATGTTAGTTTCGAACTGTTTATCTTCGACTTTAGCTGCAGGATTTAAACTTAATGCTTCATTTTTAGCCGTTTGAAGTTCGACTTTTTCTAACTGAGCTAACTGAAGTTTGGCGAGCTCAATTTTCTGTTTTTCTAAAGTTGCCTCTCTTTCATTTCGCGATACCCTCTCATCTATACAGTTTTTAATTAAAGTTTTAACGAAATCTGGATCACTTTCAAATGTACTACTGTTCTCAATTTTAGTCTTTAGTTTAGCTATGGTGTCCGTACTCTCCACAGTACCGTCTAGATCCTCAACAACTCTTATGAGATCCTCTTTAAGAGCGTTTTTATACATTTTAGAAAAATATGGAAAGATCCTACCTTTTTTTTCTAGCTCCCTTGTTGCTCGCACGATGTATCCAATAATTGGAGAAAAACGTTGATTCCACTGATTTCACCTCTTCGCAGGTTATAGATGAACTATAGTTCTTGAACAGATAAATTGTTCGAATTGACACCTCTTCGCAGGTGTTTATGTGAGAGTTCCAACCTCTACACAGGCGGATTATTCACACTGAGTTAGTTCCAACCTCTACACAGGCGGAATATTTGTCGATGGTTCCAACCTCTACTCAGGCGGAACGAAGTTTAAAAATTCAACCTCTACACAGGTTGAACGAAGTTTCAAAAAATGGCGGAGCGTCTCCTTCACGGACGCTTTTGTTCATTGTCCAGACTTTGGTTCAAAATCGAAATTTTTTCGATCCCGGCCTCTACACAGGCGGAGTATTCATGCTGAGTTCAAACGAAAAAAATTCAACCTCTACACAGGTTGAACGAAGTTTCCAAAAAATGGCGGAGCGTCTCCTTCACGGACGCTTTTGTTCATTGTCCAAACTTTGGTTCAAAATCGAAATTTTATCAATCCCGGCCGAGCCCCCATAATTTGTGGGAGACAACAAGGGATCCAAGACTTTTGTCTTTTTTCACATTTATTTTAAACTTAAACAAAAATTAATTAAAAAGGTAGCTATTCTAACAGATAAGTTTCGATGATGTTTTCATGGTAACGCCTGCTCGCGCACCTCCGTCGTTCCTCCTTTCCGCTTTCTCCCTTTCTCTAAAGTCTTAAAGTTTTGGTTCTACTTTCACTAGTTCAAAAGTTCTGGTTTTGATTTGCTGCGCCTGCGCGCGAAGACTGCGTGGCTAGATGATGAGAACGACTGGATTTCTTGGATGCCACATGTATTATCGCAACCTATTGGCGACATTATATGAAACGAAACACATGACTGCCAATTCAGTATATGCTACATATGCGAAATCGGGGTTGCCAACTAGGCGAGTATCTTGAAAGTTGGCATCGTTGCGATAATACATAAGTACCGTAAGCTTTAACAGAAGAGTTGCGATAGTTAAAAACATAAATGTTAATTCGGCGATGCATCGCTTCGAGAAAAATCACAAGGATTTCAAAAAATCATGAAAATTTTATAACTGATTTTAAAAAAATCGTAGAGATTTGTTAATTTTCTAAAACTAGCGAAATGGACAGTAGTCGTAGATTAAATTGGGAAATATAAATCAGGGAAAGAAAAAAAAACATGTATATGTTCAATGTAAAAATTTGGGAGAAGCAAGACCAAGAACATTCGAGGATGGCAATATGCGCCAATTTGGCGTTAAAAAGGCAAGGGTGGTCATTACGGAAAACTATATCATGTGCCATTAATCCAATACATGAAATACAGAATATCAAAATAAAATTATAGAATATTTAGTCATTTATCAATCAAGATAATTTTAAAAAGTAATTAAATAATTGGAAAAAGTACAATTCTGGAATAGGATCCGAAACCACACAAATAACTCATAGTCAAATATCTTAAGCGTTAGGTTGTTGCTAAATTAAAAGAATTGTGAAACTTGAAATGTGATTTTCTTGAGATTGCTTGAAAGGTTGCAACATTTTATTTTGTTACATTTTGTTATACATAGAAAACATCTATTAATGCGCCTACCATGAAAAAAAATTAGTGACTATAACATCTGAACTTCACCCTGTAATTACAAAATACCTATTGCGCAAAGAAAAAAAATATTACGAGACAGACCTTGACATTTCTAATATAAATTAAAAATATTTTGAGATGAGTAACTATCATAAATGATTTAGAATGTCAAGGTCCAAACCACACATTTCTAAAATGCACATAATAAAATATACCCTGGAGTATAAACGAACCATAATTTGGGGTATCCCACGATGTAATGGGGTATTCCATTAGACAAGTTACATGTTATGGTACACACAGCTCTGACAGTTACAGAAATCCACACTTTCAAAGCCTCAAATTATAATGTTCAATAATAATCTCTTACTGTGAATACAGAAAGAGAAAAGAAATAATACATATTTTTCTTTTCACGTCATTCGCGATGAAACATTTATCAAGGCTGAACTTTCCGCATATCAGCAAAGATAGATTATAAAATAACGTGTCAAATATAATTGCTCAAAAAAAAAAGAAAGAAAAAGAAGGAAAGAAAGTTGCTCTTAAGGGTTCTTTTGTTAGAGATTTGAAAACTGTATAGAATACACCTCGATTTATTTTTTATACAACACCGAATAATCATAACTCACACGCGTATACATTTTCACAATTTTTTATATTATTTTTAATCTGATCTAAAACTACAAATTTTGCAAAATAATGATTCGCAGTGAAGTGTCATTGTATTTTCACAGTTTTTAAGATTCAAAAAATGTTTACTTTGCCCTTCTAGCAATCTAATCTTCTAATAAAACAACAAAAAAATGACAATTTCGAACCCATAAGATTCAGTAAAATATATGTTGAGATCTAACTTGTGTAAGATGCCAATTAAATTTCTTGTGTGTGTGCTTGTAAAGAAAAATGGCGCCATACAATGCAATTGCCAAAATCCTTGTCTTGTATTTTTGTTATACGATTATATGAAAAGCATTAATGAAAAACTATATAAATAAAACTATATATACTAAGAAAACTATTGTTTCAAAGTTCGTGTCACCAATAAATTCACACAAAAAAAGTATGTGTGCTTATGACCACACGATAGAAGTGATAACTTCAAAATTTGTAATGTTATTTCAGGGTTTAGTTATGAATAAAAACCAAGAAGATGTTAGTATTGTCCTATAAAATTATTTATTCATATGTCTGTACTCATAAAGTAACATTTTCATGCGAAACATACAATCATAGTTGGGAATTAATTGTATTCTAAGAAGAAAACAATTGGTTTATGGTAGCTGAAATAGGTTATAAATCCTATAGATTCAAAATTTTATTTAAATATCTATAAAAAAAACTCTGTCAAGCGTTCTTCCGTACTTCCTCGTGCTTCATTTGGATCATTTGAGATAATTAAATTGAATTTTAATTTTAAAAAATCTACTAAAGGTTTTGATTTTTCTTTTGTAAACTTTGCTTTAATATTCCCACTTAAAATCATAGGTAATTTGTTCAGAAGATCCAATCCGGCTTTGTGAATTTTGGTTGTAATTTAAAATTATTCAATTCTATCCATGAATTAATTTAAGCAAATGGATAGTAAGACAGGTAGTTGATTGGGAAGAGAGGAATATAGGTCAAAACTTTTAAACAGGGATTTAAACAGAAGATTTTTATCATATAATCTCTGGCTTATACTAGTTCTTTGGTCATTGTATGGCAGTTTTGTACAAATATATCCGGTGCTGCTACAAGGAAAGTCTTCGTTAATTATATTTTGTTTTATTGTATTTAAATTATTTAGTGTAACTTTCTCTTAATACCTGTATACTTAATTTTATTATTTTAAATTTTTAATTGTTTTAATTTTTTTTAGACTCAAAGTATATTTAAGTAATGTGATTAACAGAACTATTTGTTCATTGCTATTCCGATTCGCTTACAAAAATATATTCTTATTAAGAGAACACTGCAATATTCCTAATGATAATAATACTATTTACTTAGTTCTATAAAAATTTATCCTTTGTCTACAATTTATGTCTAATTTTAGTGTAGGATTTCTTTTTCTCTCTAAGCCTATTTTTCAAAAATATTACGTTTCATTTGCATGCTTCAACTAGGATTAGAAAGAATCCCACATTCATTACCCTAGAACATGGGTGTCCAACCCACGGCCCGAGGGCCGCAAGTGGCCAGCCTTGAATTATTTTGTGGCCTGCGAATTGTTCGAGCATGCGCAGTGGGCGCCGCGCGGCGGTGATTAAGTGTATTTAGCGAAACGAGAATAAAATTTTTCAGAGAGTGTGTGTGGGAGATCAGACGAGCGAGAGCGCGGAATTACGGTGCCCATCGCAAGTGTTCCTGCATATGCCCCGAGCAACCGAGTGTAAAAATAAAGGAGTTGTGTCAACATCCTCGTCTGGTTTCCTTAGAGCAAACACATAGGGACCACTCCCCAACATGGTCCGTCGAGCCGGAGAAGTGAGCAATTCAAGGTGACGTGAGTAGTAGTCTCTTTTATGTGTTTTTATTATTATAAATTGAGGACTAAATTAATTTTAGAAAAATGTTTAAGAACTGCCGTAAGGAAGATCTTCGGATCGTAGCTCTTGAACTTGGTGAGACTGTTGCTGAAAAAGTAACTATTGTTGAGTTAACTGAAATTATTAAAGAAAACAAATACTTTAAAGAGGATGTTGAATTTGTTAAAGAATTAATTCAATGTACGATCGAGGACCGTAAGAAAGCGGAGGAAGACTGTAAGCGAGTAGAGGAAGACCGTAAAAAAGAAGCAGAAAATAGGTTAGGAAAATAGGAGCTTGAGCTTGAACTTGCACGTTTAAATGTTAGAGTTAATTCAGACAACGAGAGAACAGGTGAGGGTTGTTACTCGCTGGATGCGTTGGTGAAAAGTGTTCGAATCCTAACGGTGAAGGTGCCTAATAGACCTGAAGGTTGGGCATTCTTTTTCGCTTCGTTAGAAAGAGCCTTTGTATCAAAAAAAAATGTGGCCGAGAAATTCAAGTCGGAGATTTTATTAAATTTGTTGGGAGAAAAAGCTTCAAATGTGTTAACATGTGTTAAAGATGACGTGCTTAACAATTATGAACAACTAAAATTAATAGTACTAAGAGAATATGAGCCACAAGTGTAAATCAATTCCTTGAACAATTTAAAAAAACTTCGTGTCATCCAAATGAAACATATATTCAATATACTTCTCGCTTAATTACAAATTGGCAGTATTACTTAAAATTAAGGAAGGTCTCTGATTTTGACAACTTAAACGATCTTATTGTGTCCGACAAAATTTTCAGTTCGCTTGAAAAAGAGGTAGCGTCACACATTTCCGTTCGAGCAGGAAATGATTGGTTTCGCCCACTAGAGCTTGCCAATGAGATAGACTTGTATAACACTTCTCGGGGAAAGAGCTTAAAACCTTTGCCGAGTGTTTGTTGCACTGAATCGCATCCATCATATAAGTGTTCAGTGTATTTAAAACTTCCCATAAATAAGAGAAATGATCTGATTAAAACTAATAACCTTTGCTTTAATTGCCTTTCTACATCTCATAGAGCGAAAGACTGTAAATCGAGATTTGTTAGTTCTGAGTGTCAAAAGAGACATCATAAAACGATACATTATACAGCACGAGCCCAAAACCAGGAAGTAATGAATTCCACCTTTGAACCTCTAAACACATCAGCGCCAGTCTTCGAGCCGCGAGTAGAAACTCAAAACAACTTATTAACCGCAACGAGTATAAACAGAAAAAAATGTGTTTTGCTAAGCTCAGCAATATGTTACATTAAAAGTGAAAATGTTGTATTCCCAGTCAAAACGATTCTAGACAGTGGAAGTACTTCGAACTTTTTAGCGAGGAGCTTATGCGATTTAATTGGATTGAAAAAATACAAAACTAATGTTTCGGTTTCGGGACTAAACAAATCAGTAATTCCGATTGACTCGCGCGTTTCAGTATCTAATAGCAATAAAGAAGGGAGTTACATTAAAACATTAGATTTTTTTTGGTACCAACAATAGCGAAAGATCTTGTTCCAACAACGAAAATCGATTTTAATCTGAATAATATTCCCAATCTTAAATTAGCTGACAAAAATTTCAATATTCCAGAGCGCATGCAAATGCTATTAGGTGCAGAAGTATTTTATGAATTAATGTTACCCGGACAGTTCAAGATGGAGGGTTCAAATGTTATTTTTCAAAACACTGTTTTCGGATTTGTCGTTTCCGGCTCTACTTCTTCAGACGCGAAGGGAAAAGAATATTGTGGGTTTATTCAGGCTGCGGATAATCTAGAGCATTCAATTAAGAAGTTTTGGGAAATCGAAAATGTAGAAATCGATTCAGTTAAAACCAGTGAATTAGATATTTGTGAAGACCATTTTAAAAACACTCATTCGAGAGATGACCTGGGAAGATATACGGTGGCGATGCCATTAAAAGAAGATCCTTCATGTCTTGGTGAATCCAGACAAACCGCAATTCAGAGATTAAACTCTTTGTGGAAACGACTAAGTGGAGATAAAGAATATTTGTCCCTGTATGAGAAATTTTTACATGAATATGAGGATTTAGGCCACATGAGGGAAATCAAGGCGGATGGATCTGGAGTTTCATTTTACATGCCACACCATGGTGTTTTATTGCCCCGAAAAGTCTACAACTAAACTGAGAGCTGTTTTTAATGCAACAAGCCCTTCAACGAGTGGGAAATCTCTAAATTCAATTCAATTTAATGGCGGACTGATCCAAGAAAACCTCTTTTCCAATATGATTCGCTTCCGAAAGCACATGCCTTTACTACAGATATAGAGAAAATGTTTCGCATGATAAACATACACCCGGAGCAAACGTGTTTGCAAAGAATTCTGTGGAAGAAGGGCATAGGAGAGCCAATAAAAGCGTACGCGTTGACTACAGTCACCTACGGCATAGTTAGCGTACCTTATCTAGCCACGAGAACTTTGAAGCAGTTAGCGATGGATGAAGCTAATAATTTTCCTTTAGCAGCTCCTGTGGTGATGAGTGACTGCTACATGGATGACATACTATCGGGATCCGAGAGTATAGAAGAGGTAATCGAATTGCAGCATCAATTAATAGAAATGTTCAAGACCGCAGGGATGCATCTTCATAAGTGGTGTGGAAATTTACCCGAGATAACTTCCAATATACAGGAGTATGCTTTCTTGGAGTCTGATGAGACTAAAGTGCTAGGAATAATTTGGAATCCTAAGTTAGACTGTTTCATTTTCAGAATAGAGCAACAAAGGTTAACTTCATTCACCAAAAGAATGGTTTTGTCTAGTATTTCAAGAATCTTTGACCCTTTGGGTCTCCTCGGACTGATCATAGCTTGGGCAAAGATATTTATGCAAAGATTGTGGTTGCTGGAATTGGGATGGAGTGATGAACTTCCTTTTAAAGAAGAAAAGGAGTGGCATCGATTTATCGACTCTTTGGAAGCCGTGAATAACATCTCTATTGACAGATGTATTGTGATTCACAGAGTGGAGAGTATTGAGTTACATGCATTTAGCGACGCATCGGGAAAGGCGTATGGTTCATCCATTTATCTCAAGTCTATATCTGTCTTTGGAGAAGTTAAAGTGTGTCTCGTAACGAGTAAAAGTCGAGTGTCGCCTCTGAAGCAGATTTCCATTCCAAGACTTGAACTGTGTGGGGCAGTTCTTGCCACTAAATTGATGAAGAAGGTGAAGGAGGCATTGAATCTTCAGATTACAGCTGTGCATTTTTGGTCGGATTCGACTATTGTGATTTCATGGATACATCGAGAATCAAGAGAATTGAAGACGTTTGTGGCTAATCGAGTGTCTAAAATTCATCAACTAAGTTACCGTGACCAGTGGCATCACATTGCATCAGAACAGAATCCTGCAGATGTGTTATCTAGAGGACTACTTCCTGAGGAGCTTCGTGATGACTCTCTATGGTGGCATGGTCCTGAGCTTCTTCTACAGAATGCTTATTCAACCATTGTCCTTTCAGAACCAACCCAGAGAGATGACTTTGACTGCGAACTAAGGGTGTCTGAGAGAACTCTAGACACTTCATTGCTGAATTCCAAAAACTTTGACTTTTTCAACCATTTTATGGACCTTTCTAATAATTATTTTAAAATAATACATATTGTTTCTTATATTTATAGATTTATTGAAAATTGCAGATCCAAGGTGAAAAAGAGGGGACCTTTAACTACAAGTGAGGTAAATGATGCAGAAACCTGGCTTATTAAACAAGACCAGAGTGGCATTAACTTAAGTGACCCGTCAGGTAATCTTAAATCTTTGAACATATTCCAAGATGATAAAGGAGTCCAGAGAGTTGGTGGAAGGCTGGAAAAAGCTTCCATACCCTACAGCCAAAAGCATCCAGCTATACTGGCTAAAAATTCTAAATTGAGTACAATATATTTCATAACTTTGCATAAGAAATTATTTCACGTTGGTCCACAAGGACTGCTGAATGCAGTAAGATTGAGATTTTGGGCTTTAGGAGGTAGAAATCTAGCTAGGAAAACGGTTCATACTTGTGTGGTGTGTTTCAAGTGTAAACCAATTCCCTCTTCTCAAATAATGGCAATCTTCCTTATGAAAGAGTAAATATGGCCCCTCCATTCAGTATAACTGGACTAGATTTGGGAGGTCCATATTTTGTAACTTACAAAAACCAGAGAAAGGGCGTTCTGAATAAAATTTATGTTTGTGTTTGCATTTGCTTTGTGACTCGTGCCATCCACCTAGAAATTCTTTCCGATTTGACTTCGTATGCAATGATTGCGACCCTTAAGAGATTCATGTCTAGGCGAGGAAAATGTACCAAAATTTTTACGGATAATGCAACAAATTTTGCTAGTGCAAATTCTCAACTAAAGGCATTTTATAAGACCCTTAACTTTCCAGATCAAAATCTGGCGGCATATTTCACTGAGGAAGATATTGAATGGAATTTTATTCCTACAAGGGCCCCACATATGGGAGGTCTTTGGGAGGTGGGCATAAAGTCAGTGAAATATCACCTCAAGCGAGCACTGGGAAGATCCCGACTCACATACGAGGAGTTTGAAACAGTGATTATCCAGGTGGTTGATTGATTGATTGAATTTAACGTCGCACTGTTCAGCTACACGAGGGCTTTTGGCGACGGACCACGTAATTTTGAACCATGGTCAAGTGACGTGGACGACACCTGAGCTGGCACCCCCTCTCCTAACTACCACACCACACCAACGGGAGGACGTTTCAGCTCTCGACAGATTTAACGTGCATCGCTGCCCTACACGGCGGGTCTTTAGTGGTAATTATCCAGGTGGAAGGAATTTTAAATACCAGACCCCCTTACACCAATATCCAATGATTTTGATAACTTTGAGGTATTAATGCCTGCACATTTCTTGATTGGTAGATCAATTAATTCTATTCTTGGGCCCCCATAGTAATTAACATTAATGATAATAGATTAAGCCGTTGGCAGAAAACAACAAAGGTAATTCAGGTAGTTTGGAAAAAATGGAGTACCGATTATCTGAATACTCTCCAACAGAGAGGAAAGTGGATGATCGAGAAGGACAATGTAATGTGTGGTACAATGGTAATTGTAAAGGAGGATTTTACACCAGTTTGCAGCTGGCTTTTAGGGCGCGTCGTTGAGGTCTATCATGGTTCTGATGGTAAAGTTAGAACAGTCAGAATTAAAACAAAGACAGGAGAATTTAAGAGGCCCATAACTAAGATCTGTATTCTACCTATAGATGTAAATAGTTAAGGTCAATTTCCATTTAAGAAATTGTGTTTATCTTTAAATTGTGCTATTGTAATTTTAACTTTTTTTTTACTGGAAATTTATAGTACCTTATATATATATAATAAATTTGAAAATAATTGTGTAATTTTTGTGAAACTTGTTGTGAATTGTGAAACTGTATTGTGCTATTGTTGAATATTAATATTGCAAGGCCGGGGGTATGTTCGAGCATGAGCAGTGGGCGGTGGTGATTAAGTGTATTTAGCGAAACGAGAATAAGAGTTTTTAGAGTGTGTGTGAGGGAGATCAGATGAGCTAGAGCACGGAATTACGGTGCCCATCGCAAGTGTTCCTGCATGTGCCCCGAGCAACCGAGTGTAAAAATAAAGGAGTTGTGTCAACATCCTCGTCTGGTTTCCTTAGAGCAAACACATAGGGACCACTCCCCAAAAGAGATCCTTTACAACTTTACAAAATTCGACTATTTTGTACAATATTTTTTGTTTTAAAAGTGCTTTATTTATTTTTGTAAAAAAATAAATCCCATAACTGTTGTTATTTTATCACGCTGCTTCTGTTACTGTGAATCTCCTTTTTTTCTAAATTGAAATTTATCAAACATAAATCGTGCTCAGACTTAACGCATAAAAATCTTCAACATCAATTACGATACGCAAATACGCATACATTGAGATCGACTTGCAAAAACTAAGTGAAAGAGTTGAGAAACAGATATCTCACTAATTAAATAAATTAAACATTATTTGTCCATTGCATTATTATTATTTTTCTATCTATGTTTGTATACATGAAAAACAATGAAAACAGTAATAATATTTCAATCTGTTTTAAATTTTTACTCCAAAAAACGTTTGTAAAGGATCCAAATCTTATATAAAGAAATATATTTTTATATGCGGCCCACGGGATTGTTAAGTTTTCCCGAAGTAGCCTGCGAGGTCCTTTTGGGTTGGTCACCCCTGCCCTAGAAAGAGATGAGGGGGGAGCCCCACTTAGATCGAAGCTAGGAACTTTACTTTTACTTTTATTGGTGGGGGGTACAAACTACCGGTTTCAGAATGGTGGGGGTAAACGACCCTTCTTTCCTTTTTAGGGGTGAGTATGTTCGACTGAAGACGAAAAGAGCCGAATCAGCGTTACATTCCCGAGCGTAACGTTCATTCAAGTTCACTCTCAAGCAAATCGCACCAATAGAAGTTATCATTTCAAAAATAATCTTTACACAGGGTGTTGCCGAATTCGAGCGACAAATTAAAAGGGATGATAGTTGGCAGTATAGGGACGACAAATCACCGTAGAACATGGTGTTACAAACCCCGTTTAGCCCATGAAAATCGCGATAATAGTAGCCGTTGGGAGGACGATAAGCCAGACGAGGGGTGTAGCCAAACAAATGTGGGGATTTGGAGTGCCGTGGTAGGGTTAAAGAAGCTTGCACGTATACAAATTTCCCACTCGTTTGGGGAGAATAAAAGTGGGAGTTCCGGCAGCACCAGAACGTGTGGTTCTCGTACGATATGCACCAGCACATTTTTCAATTTCGATGCGTAACCACCCCCATGCTATATATCCCGGGTGGTGGATTAGACGAGGTTGGCCTGTTGCTCGGCTTCCATGTTCCCCGGACCACAGTCCTTTGGATTTCTTCTGGGGCGCCTGAAATAGTTAGTGCATGAGATATCGGTGGCTACAGTGGAGAATATCATGGTCGTCGCTTCAGCTGGCATCTACAGCACAACGAATTTGCTTAAACGCGTCCGACAATCCTTCGGCCATCGTTGTCGGCTGTGCTGTGACCTACGCGTCCGCAACTTCGAACGATTCCTGTGACTATCACTTGTCGGTGCATTTGTGACATCGATTTGTGATGCATTGTTCAAATTGTAAACATGTCTAATAAATGTATTTCTTACCTCTCTTACTGTCCCTTTTCATTCCACTAACATCGCATCCTTCGTAACTGTTTTTGCGAATTACTCCAACTGAAAGTGGTTTGTGACCCCATGTTCTGTGGTAATTTGTCGTCCCCATGCTGCCTACTACTCCCCCCTCTGAATTTGTCGGTCGAATTCGTCAACACCCTGTATAAATATGTTGATATATCTAGGTATTAAGTTAAATCCATAAAAATGCTCTTTTAACCGACCATTTCTTGTTCGGATACGTAATAAAACTAGGCTTTTTATGCGTATGCTCAATATTTAAAATTTCATTAAGTATACCAGGGTTGGGTAGACTTTTCCAGGCTACGGGATACTTCTTATTTTTGAAGAAATAGCTTCTATTGGTACATTTTGCTTGAGAGTGAACTTGACTGAACGTCACACTCGGGAATGTAACGCTCATTCGGCTTTTTTTTTTTTTTTTTTTTGCCTTCAGTCGGGCATACACACCCCTAAAAAGGAAAGGAGGGACGTTTCCCCGCCACTCTAAAACGCGCTTTATTTGCTTCCCCCCCCCCACACACACACACCAATAGGCAGTAAAAGTAAAGTTCCTAACTTTGATCTAAGTGTCCTCCCCCCTCGCGCCACCTCTTTCCACTAAAATGAATGCGGGATTAATTCTAATCCTAGATGAAGCATGAAAATAAAACGTAATATTTTTAAAAAATAGACTTAGAGAGAAAGATAAATCTTACACTAGAGATAAACATAAAATGCAGAAAAAGGACAAATTTATATAGAACTAAGTATAAATAGTATAATTATCATTAGCAATATTGCAGTGATCGTAAGAATAAAACTCTATTTTTTTAAGAGGATCGGAATAACACTGAATAAATAGTTCTATTAATCATATTATTTAAATATACTTTGAGTCTAAAAAGAAAATTAAAACAATTAAAATTTTAAAATAATAAAATTAAGTATACAGGTATTAAGAGAAAGTTACACTAAATAATTTAAATACAATAAAACAAAATATAATTAACGAAGACTTCCCTTGTAGCAGCACCGGATATATTTGTACAAAACTGCCATACAATGACAAAAGAACTAGTATAAGCCAGAGATTATATGATAAAAATCTTCTGTTTAAATCCCTGTTTAAAAGTTTTGACCTATATTCCTCTCTTCCCAATCAACTACCTGTCTTACTATCCATTTGCTTAAATTAATTCATGGATAGAATTGAATAATGTTAAATTACAACCAAAATTCACAAAGCCGGATTGGATCTTCTGAACAAATTACCTATGATTTTAAGTGGGAATATTAAAGTAAAGTTTACAAAAGAAAAATCAAAACCTTTAGTAGATTTTTTTAAATTAAAATTCAATTTAATTATCTCAAATGATCCAAATGAAGCACGAGGAAGTACGGAACAACGCTTGATGGAGTTTTTTTTATAGATATTTGAGTACAGACATATGAATAAATAACTTTTTAGGACAATACTAATATCCTTGTTTTTTATTCACCTAACTAATCCCTGAAAAAAATTACAAAATTTGAAGTTATCACTTCTATCGTGTGGTCACTTTTTCAAAGTGTTTAGGCCACCCAGTGTCAGTGGCGCACACAAGGAGGGTTCAAGGGTCCGGACCCTCCTTCATAGCCATTGATTTTTTTCCCGAATCATTATAACCCCATGCATATACACTGGCCTCAAAAAGTTAAGGTACAACCGGGTTTTTGTGTCTAATTTGCAAATGAATGAATGTAGAAACAAAAAATTTGGAGGATATGTGCATTAAATAATTTTTTATTGAATGCGTCATAGAAATTTGTATAAGTGTATTGCAAAAACGATTTATAACAAAAAAAGCAATCTCTGCGGAAAAGTCCATTCTTGGAGAAAACAGCACATCACAGTGTTATGTGGTAAAATGGCATAAAAACAATACAAAAATGGGTTCTAATAAGGAATGTGTCCACCCCTAACTTGAATGCATTGGCGGCATCGATTTCCCATGCTGTTTATTAAGTTGTCGGACACCGGAATAGGAAGCGAAGACCAGACACAGAGTAAGCCTCGTTTCAGCTCATGTAACGACCTTGGAGGAGGATTTAAAGCAGCAACCTCTCTGCCAAGATAGTCCCAAAGATGTTCTATCGGATTCAGGTCTGGAGATCGAGCTGGCCATTCCATTCGTTCCAAACCGTGATCCTCCAGATACTCCTCAACAATCCGAACTCGGTGAGGTCATGCATTATCATCCATCAGAATGAATTCGTTACCAATAGCAGCAGCATATGGGCGGACATATGGATCAAGGGTCTCATCCCGATATCTAAGACCAGTTACGGTTCCTCCATGGAACACATGCAGGTCAGTGTGGCCACCGAGCGAGATCCCTGCCCAAACCAGGATTCCACCACCTCTATAACTGTGTCTTTCAACAGTGTTGGATTGATGGTATCTAGTGCATTGTTCCCTCCAGATCAGTAGACGCCCTGAATCACTCTCCATTGTAAATCTGGACTCGTCTGTGAACAGCACAGAAGCCCATTGTTGCTGCGTCCAAGAAACATGTTCTCTTGCCCAGCATAAGCGGTTCCTTCGCTGTCGTCCGTTGAGGGGAACGCACACAACTGGTCTTCTTGCATACAGACCTGCATTGTGAAGACGATTTCGCACCGTAGTAGCGGAGATTCTTCTTCCTGATGCTTGAAAGTGGTCTGCAACGAGCTGCGGCACAGTAGTGGTTCTTCTCCTTCGTGCCGAAAGAGCTAGAAAACGGTCTTCTGCAGGTGTTGTAGCTCGTGGTCGGCCTAGAACAGGTCTTCTGGACACAGAATCTTCGGATTGGTATTGATCCCAAAGTCGCTGAACAACACTACGAGACACATTGAGACGTCTAGCAGCATCAGCCTGTGACAATCCCATTTCCATTCATCCAACTGCCCGCCACCTTAACGAATTGGGTAAACGACGTCTCTGAGACATTTTCTAAACTCTATTGACTATTGTCACCGAAACTGCCAACAACTGTTGAAAATCAACACAACTTACACACAAAAGTACGAAAGCTTGATATTTGCATATTTTTCTCTCACTCATAAATATACGTTCTTTTCTATAAAATAAAAGTTGTAGCAATCGTTTTTGCATTAATGTTTTTAAAGTTCGTTATTATCATTCATGTAAACTATGCATTTTATTGTTACTGCCATTTTTTTTATGGTGAGCTTCGAAAAACATGTTGTACCTTAACTTTTTGAGGCCAGTGTAGTACGTAATACTTAATTAAGTATTATTAATAATTCTTTTATTAATTAATGCTGATTATTTATCCAGTAATTTATTTTTTACTGCGTTTTTTGTACCCGACAATCTACAAAATCAAAAAAATATGTTTGGCTGCCTATTGGGGTATGATATAAGAATGGTAGACTTTCGCCCCTCTACTCACCCCCCCTGAAAAATTCTTGAATGCTCCTAGACCCAGTGTTGTAGGTATGGTGAAGCAGGAAAAGATCTACTGTATTTTAATAATAAGTGCGGAATATGTGTATACTTATCTACAGAACTAAAATAAAAAACTAACACTTTTAAAGCCGCGCTTGAAGCAAAACGAAAGATACAAACATAATAATAACAGCCACGAGTATAATAATGTCAAATGATGTATTTATTACCAAACAATTCAAAATACATAAAAAACATTTTTATCTAAATTTAGTTTTTGTTGTTATAGTCAGTAGAAGATTTAGTCTGCACACTTCAGCCAATCTTGAATATTTCCGTCTAAAATTACTGCTAAAATTTTCAAGCGGTCACCCCAAAATGTTTTGGTGGCCCATCGGTCGATTGCGATCGACGTAATGCCCTCTCCCCACAGGAAACATACATATTTGATTGTAACTACCTTAATACGATAAATACTAATTCACTTCCTAGGCTTCCATTCTTTTTTTACAAATAAAATGAATAATTTATTCCTTTCGGAATGAAATATATAGTATAGTTTATAGTATGTGTGGTTTATACTAAAAACCCTTCTCAAATTGCTCGGATTTAATTTTTATCCTTGATTTCTAACCTACAATTTCCCTTAAATAAAAGAATAAACATTTTAGGCCTGAATTAAAGTGTCCTTCAAATATAATAATTATTGATATAAAATGGGGTCTCCATTATTTGTACTTTCTCTCCCTAAAACTACAAATAGATTGGAGCGCCTTCACAAAATAGCTATTCAAATAAACTTGTTTAATTTCCTCTTCATTGTTATTACGAAATTCTGATAGGATCGTAAAAAAAGTATTAATTTGTGTAATTAACCTGAAACACACACAAAAAAAATTAATATTTCATTAAAGTCAATTTTGTATTTTTCTCGAAACATGTATTAAAGTATTTATATGCATTTCTTAATTACTTTTATTGATGCTGAGAAACTTTTGTAACACTTACCCCCTGTAGTGTTTGTTTATGTATGCCCTGTAAGAGTCTTTTCAGATGGTGATGGAGATTTATAATTTCTTTTCTATATTGCTTTCAATTATCTTTGATTCAAGGTATGCCTCATGTTAAGTCAATATAATTTTAGTAATTCGCATTTAAGTTTATCATAAGAGTTTCTGTTGACTTTATGATTTGCGAAATATATTTTATTTTTCTACCTATGTTCAAGGATTTTTCGATGTGACATTGAAGGGAGGAAAACTTTGATGCATACATCTTTAGCAAAATAATAAAAATTCCCTTTTAAATTTCAGTGTAAATCAAATGGAATCAATTAATACATAGAAAAATTTCTAATAAATAATAATATAATCTGAGCTGAAAATTAACAACTACGGCTAAAACATTTCGGAAAATAAACACGGAGGACTACTGGAAACTGTGTTAAATATACTAAAAAAAAAAGATAATGTTAATACTTTTATGATGTCGCCTCAAGAGCCTTTACCTGAAGGAACACCTACAGTATTATGGACTTTAGTACCTATAACTATTAATGGAATTATACATGCAAATAGACAATTTTTTAGAAACTTACAAGATTATGCATATGTAAAATTTAACTATATAGCTTTCAAAGTAACTGATGTTTGCCACATTGAACACGATAATGTAGCTGAGTATGATACTGGTGCAAATCCACAGTATGTTTCTATAGGAATAAATGGATTTTTAGGAAGTATACGAGGAGTTGTCGATAATTTTTATATTTTACCCATTGCAAGACTTCTTCCATCCATTTTCTCGTTATTATATATTCTACTATTTCAATCAGTAAGGTACATGAATGCACCTCATTAATAATTAATTTTCTTTTACTTTACCCCGAAAGAAAGGACATTCTTGAAATAATATTAAAAAAATATCACATCATTGTTGTTTCTTTGCAATAAAAATTGTTTATATAGAAAAAATAAATATCATACGAACACTGGCGTAGCTAGTTCTGAGTGGGCCCGATACCAAAATTCCTCCGAGGAACCCTTTTAAGATGTGGGAGCCCTGTTACTGAGACTATAGTTCCACATGTTTGGGCCCTGTAGCTTGGGGGCGTATCATTGATACGGTAGTAGCTACGCCCCAAGATACGACGTAAAAACTTTTATTACAAATATCTAGCTGCTATTCGAATGTTTCATTAAAATTCCGCTGCGACTTTTTAAGTCATCTAGAACAGCGGTCGCCAAACTTTTTGACCTCACGAACCAGTAAATGCATAATTTAAATTCCACGGACTACTAATAGGATTTTGTGAGTGTTAAATATATATTTATAAAAACAAAATGTGGTCCAAGAACTCAATCAATGCATCTTAAAACATAACTCAACGTGATAAGTGAGTATATTCCACATTTTTCTGGGAACCAGCGAAATGTCCTCGTGGACCATCACTTTGGCGACCTTTGATCTAGAACAGTGCTTCTCAACCTTTTTATCGCCGCGAACCAGTCAACGTTTAATAATTTTACCGCGGCCGCTAAGGGGACTGAACGTTCATTGTTTATATTTCAGATTGTTTTGATTTAATAATTTTAATTGAATTGTATTTAAGTATGCCTTCAGAATAAAAACCAAAAAATGAATAAAAAGGGATTTTAACATGGAATATGAGATGATTTCCGTGGAAAGTCGCACAAACCCAAGAGAAAAAATACACCACAGTAAATAAAATATAAATTATTTAACGTTCCCCTTGCGTGGCCTGGTACCCTACGGACAGGTGCCGGTCCGAGAATTGGGGACCACTGATCTAGAATACTATAATAATTCATTTTGACGAGGAAAATGCATCGATCCTTTTTAAAAATGAGAAAATAAGTGAAAACTTCTCTAGTTAAAAGTGCGTTATTTTCTTTTAAAAACAAATAATATAAAAAAAATTAAGTCAATTCCTGCTTAGATCAGCAAAGATAAATTTTATTTTAACTACCTTTTATTAAATAGTTACAATTAATATAAGTACGTATATACATAGGACAGAATCACACAATTAAGTGGTAATTTATTTTTATTTATTATCATTAAAGCATCGTATTGTCATCCAAAACAATCTCGTGTCTATAAAATTTCTGTTCAACTGAATGCTCTAAAACATGAGAAAAAAATCTTTTAAAGTTTTGACCCAAGTCGCTAAAAATGAAGCCCACGTGGCTCTGTATCTGTAATTCTTTAAATAATTAGTTGCAGTCAATTAATTATAATTAAATTATCGTACCTTTACCCAGAACAATAGTGTATATAAAATTTCAGCTCAAATGAGCACTTTAAAATGTGAGAAAAAACCTTTTCAAGTTTTGACACATGTCGCCAAAAGGGTCGCTAAGTCGACAAAAATGATGCCAACGCGGCTGTATTTGTAATTCTTTGAATAGTTAGTTTTAATCAATTAATTTGTAATAATTATAATTAAATTACTGTATTGTCATCCAAAATAATCATGTATAAATAATTTCAGCTCAATTGAGCGCTTTAGAATGTATTTTATTAACGATTGAAAATTCCACCAAGATAAATAAATAAATATAGAGAGAATGTGAGTTAATAGTATTCGAAAAACGAAGCACCACGAAAAAGCGACTTTTTATTGAAATTAAGCATGTGTAAACTATATACGCAGATACAAAATGATTGAAAATTTAAAACCACAGCTCAAGAGCCAGCATTTGCATATTGAATGATTAAACTGGTAATTGGTAACCTTCTACTTTCCCCTGGCAACTAAATAGGCCCCAATCGTACTTAAGAACCATGTAGAACAAAGAAAAATATAATGATTGAGAACCCGGACCGTGCTCTTGAACGTAGAGTCTAGGTTCGAATCTCGGCGAAGGCATGGGTTTTTGTAAACGTATAGTGCCTGTGTGGCATGAAGGCGCTCTAAATATTCGTCAAGCCGTAAGTCCTCTCGAGAGGTTGGTGGAAGAGGTTGAAAGGTGCGAGGATCTCTGATCTCCCACAAAATTAGGGTGGAAAAGAGCCAAAATGTACAAACCTGAGGCTAACGACAGACGTAAACTAGCCCCTTGTCAAAATAAATATCGTGGGTCTCGATCCGACACCGTCTATCTTTGGCATTAGAAACAACAACTAATAAAATCAAGAAATACAATAAAAGGCATTTCCCCTTGTTATATTATTATTTATTTCCCTTGCATTGCATATTTGAAATTAAAAAATAAAAATTTTGGCAACAATATCAAAATAAAAATATATACGGCCCTGCACAGTTAAGAAAATTAATAAAATTTTGAAAATATTTAAATTTGATACATTACAATTAATTAATAATTATCCTCATTTTTGAATTATAATTGCTTGGCTCCGATTCTGAGAATATATATATATATATATATATATATATATCACAATTTCATTTATTGATTCAAATCACGCGCGCAATTTGTCAATGTTAATGCAATTTTCATAATTATAATCCAGCCCAATTCATTCAATTCTTACTATTAGCTCACTCTCTCTATCTTTTCTTCTGTGCGTATGTATATGACTCTAAACTCCTCCTAAACGGCTGGACCGATTTTGATGAAATTTTTCGTGTGGGTTCAAGTGGATTCGAGGATGATTTAGAGTCACAATTCGGTCCAATAACGCAATTAGTTAAAAAGATATTAATTAAAAACCTTAAAACGCATAATTGTTTTACCCCTATGTGCTGTTTATTCTACTAATGCGCGGTAAGAAAAGCCACGATACGGTATATCTATACATCTATACATATAAATAAAAATGAAGTTTGTAATTTGAAATTTTCACAGCTTTTTACCAAATGCATTTTAAAGTATATAGGTATTTAAATGAAAAAATAAATTTTTAAAATTTTTGTCTGTCTGTATGTTCGGGCTTATCTCTGAAACGGCTTGACCAATTTTGACAGAACTTTGGCAGATAGCTAACTTAGGCTACTTTTATTATAGAAAATAAATTAGGGTTCCAAGGAAACACAATTAAAACCGATGAAATAGTGAACCATATCCGATAGAATTAGGCTTAACCGGGAAATTCGCCCGGCTCCATTCGTGCGTATACTCGGCCGCGGTAGCCGAGTGGTATAGGTATCGGATCGTGGCTTGCCTTGCCACGAGTTCGAGCCCAGTACCACTAAAGACCCGCCGTGTAGGGCAGCGATGCACGCAAAATCTATCGAGAGCTGAAACGTCCTCCCAATGGTGTGGTGTGGGAGTTAGGAGAGGGGGGTGCCAGCTCAGGTGTCGTCCACGTCACTTGACCGTGGTTCAAAATTACGTGGTCCGTCGCCAAAAGCCCTCGTGTAGCTGAACAGTGCGACGTTAATATTCAATCAATCAATCACGTGCGTATACTCTCAGAACGTGAGGGCCTGGGAGATGCTTCTTTCTCCTTATGCTGCTCTTGGAAGGGGTTAAATAATAATTAGAAATCAATGTTAAACACCGTTAGGTTTTCTTTCATGGAAATATTTCAGTTCATATTTACTTTGAAATTGATAAATTTAATATTGTATACAGAGAGATTTTTTCATTAAATTTAATATTGTATATTGAGAGATTGTTCAATAAATTTAATACAAAAAACCAAAAATTAACAAAAAACAAAGAAAACAAAAAAGAAACATCGATTCACAAAGTAGAAGAGTGACATACTTATAACATGGGTATTTTTTTATGGGGGAATACATAATTATTAAGTTTTCGTAAACTCTGCGAAAATTGAATAAACACTTTTTTGTTAAATTCCACGTGGACGAAGTCGCAGGTAAAAGCTATTTAACATAAAATAAATGCAACAGAAAGTAATATTAACGTATTACACATCCAGATGCAATTATTTACACTATTTTAAGCGTTTATTACACAAAATTTGTAAAAATGTGTTACTTTTGCTAAGCAGAAGGAGGGTGTTTTCAAAAATCGACCCACAAGAGAGTTACGGGGCGTTATAAATATAAAAAAAAACTCTTTTATCAGATATTATATTTACAGACTTAAAATTTAGCAAACGTGGTTTTTTTGTTCAGCTGAGATATGCAAAAAGCTTTTTCTGTTGTTGTTTAATTTACAATTCTCGTAAAATTAACTCATTAAAAACTTCTTTATCCTTTAAGCTGCATTCACACCAAGGCAGTCAGCTTCGAGCGTTGAGTGTCTAGCCAATCAGGGACTTCATCTCGCCCGAGATGAAGTCTCTGATTGGCTAGACGCTCAATGCTCGACGCTGACAGCCTTGGTGTGAATGCAGCTTTAGTCTGTATTGCTTACTTTTTCAATTCACCCATGCGAAGAACGGGTATACCAGCTAGTATATTTATATATTCATTTATCTCATTCAAAATTTCAATCGTTAATAAAATAATTTCTATTCATCCAATCAAGTTCAAATAAATTTTTTAAAACTTGTAGCGGATGACACTTGATGTTAATACATTTTTCAAATGTTAATTAAATTAAATCAATTTCTGGTTTTTGACACCAACTTAGATTTGCCTCTATTGTTGTAACAATGTTACTGTTAAAACAAAGACAAAAGTTGGCGCCGAAAACCTGTTTTTCAGCCAAGCTAGCCAAACCCTGCTCTTTTTTCAATTCCTACAATTACACACAATAGTTCACTCTCTCTCCCTATATATATATATATATATATCTTATTGCTATATTTATATATATCTTCATGTATAAAAATCTTCTGTGCGTGTGTATGTGATTAAACTCCTCCTAAACGGCTGGACCGATTTTGATGGAATTTTTTGTGCAGGTTCAAGTGGATTCGAGAATGGTTTAGATTCACAATTCGGTCCGATATCGCAATTAGTTAAAAAGATATTAATTAAAAACATTCAACTCAATATTCACCTGCATTGTTGTAACAACGTTATTGTTAAGTTGGCGTTGTGACGTCCTCCTTTCGAAACTAGTTTCACTCTTTCAGGACAATACTATTTCAGGACAATACTAGACTGAGTTTTGGGTGCACGTGCAGCTGGGGCTCATTATCGCTTATTTAGCGTCTAGACTTTGGTGCCAGTTAGACTAGACCAACAATTGTCTGACCATTCTACTGTGGACGAAATCGCTTCCGGGGCAGCGGACTGTCGCCTTACATACACAATGGCGAATTGTCCTCAAAGGCGGTAAAACGACGACAGTGGGCCGAAGGGGCTCGGCCGTTGGTGCATGTGTCGGACACCTGCTGGTTTGTGAAGAAACCGGGTGAGTGGACGATTCGCGGATTATGGACCAATGGGCTCTAATGAGTTGAGGTTGAAGGATCGACTCATATGGGCCCACCAATGAGAAGACGTGAGGGGGGAGAAATGGACTGCCCCTGATGTTTTAAAAGGTTGGAAAAACGGGGAGAAAGCAGGAAAAAAAAGAGAACGAGAAAAAGAAGGAAAAAGAGCTCGGAAAAGACAAGGGCTGGTCGTTTTAGGAAGCGGAGAGGAGAATCCCAGAGTTTTTTGTTCGGTGATGCTGACCAGGAATCCGAAACGCGAATGAGAAAAAACGCCTTGCGGACTGGACGGAGACAAGCTGTGGAGTGAGCGACTTCAAAACGGGGCCACCATACTGGCTAGGCACGGCAACTATTAACTTTACAATCTAACTTAAATCGATTATATTATTGGAGAAAAAAATTAAAAGTATTTTTTTTACTCCCACAACCTTGCTGTGATGTATTATTTTCACGCTACCTTCTGACGACGTTACAGCGTCGAAAATCGATTTTCAGCCAAACTGGCCAAATCGGGTCTTCATTGTTACAAAAATGTAGACGAATCATGCTTTTTAGCGTTTTTAATTAATCTTTTCAAATAATCTTTATATATATAATTCTTCTGTGGTGTGTATGTGACTGAACTCCTAAACGGCTGGTCCGATTTCGATATTTTTTGTGTGGGTTCAAGTAGATTCGAGAATGATTTAGATTCACAATTCGGTTCGATGAGTGAATATTAACGTCGCACTGTTCAGCTACACGAGGGCTTTTGGCGACGAACCACGTAATTTTGAACCATGGTCAAGTGACGTGGGCGACACATGAGCTGGCATCTCCGTCTCCTAACTACCACACCACACCAACGGGAGGACGTTTCAACTCTCAGCAGATTTAACGTGCATCGCTGCCCTATACGGCGGGTCTTTAGTGGTACTGGGCTCGAACTCATGACATGCCTGCCATGATCCGATACCTTAACCACTGGGCTACCGCAGCTCAATTCGGTGCAATAGCGCAATTAAAAATGCTCCAAAATTATGTAAAGGAGTGTGTTTGTTCATTTAAAAAATCATGGACAATATTCTTGAGTCCACTATTTTGAGCGGCAAACTTCAAGGTGAAGTTGTACTTTTACCACAGATCCCAATCATTCTTTCAGACTCAAATGTTTGCAATTTCCAATTCGCTTGGCATTAGCTATGACCATTAATAAGTCACAAGGTCAAACAATGACAATTTGTTTAGATTTAGAAAACCTTTTCGCACGGCCAATTATACGTTGCATGTCCAAGCTTTGGCAAACCATCTCATTTGTTTGTTTATACTCTTCAATTATTAACCAAAAACATTGTACATTCAATAGCATTACGATGAATATATTGTTTGTGCATTAAAAAAAAATATACCTGTTACAAAAATAGCTCGAGTTTTATTTTTTTTTACCCTTTAATCAAAACAAGTTTAAATTTCTATTCAGAATAGCTTCTATATTCAACATAGTTCATAGTAAATACATATTCACACGCAATCGATAGGTCGAATTGTGGTAACTGTACTAGTGATGATGTCAGGTATTGTAATAACTTTCTTTATAAAAAATTGCATCAAAACGGTCCAGATTGTTACAACTTATTCAAAAAAGTTTTGTAATTTTTGAATTTAAGACGTGAGTACAGGACAACGTCTGTAGGGACCGCTAGTGTATATATCTTATTCAAATTTTCAATCGTTAATAAAATAGTTTCTATTCATCCATTCAAAGTAGAAGTTGACTTTAAAAAAATTCTGTTACTTGTTTATATTTCAGAGGACCATTATATAAATGTGAATAGCTCAAAATGCACCTTTATTGGATTTGCCATTTATTTAGGCAGTAGGACAAGACGACGAGATTAGATGAAATCTACGAATTATAACCCATGTATCAGAAATTGTCAAAACAAAAATGTTACACACAGCACAATTGCTTACTTCCTATTACAATAAACTACGAATTCGCTCAAAATGCAGAGTGACTGTTTTGAGTGACGTAAAACGATTTATTGAACCGTGTGACCGATTACCACTTCCTTCTGAAGAAACATTACTTTAGGCAATGTCAGGTACCTACCCTGCACCCCCGTGGCGATTGCTTACTGCTTTAATTGCTGAGTTGCATTTTGTCCAATAAAACTATTTTGTTCGATGTTAATTAGCAATTGCACAAAAATTGCTTCAGCCAATTAAAACATTAACCCCAAATACACCTTTAATAACGTTCCATATTTGTTTGATGTAGATCAAAATCTTTTTCAATATCCATCTAATCTGTTTAATGTGAACATTCTCACTCACACACAAGTTCTTAATCTATATTATTCGGAAAGTTAACTTTAAGTTATTTCAGCACTCTGCAATTAATAATTATGCATGTATAACACATATTAGTTAAAAAATGTTTTTAACAAGCGTAACCCCTTGGCATTAAAAAAAAATTCTTCAAACAGATAAAATTACCTTCTATTACATCATAAAATGATTAAAAAGAAAGCTCCATTAAAAAATTAGTCCTTATTCAGGAGGTTTTCACTAAATTGAATATTGATTCTCGCAGGCCTTTCCCAATTACATCTAATGGAAATTGATATCTTATCATGGCCATTCGCATGGCGTCAAAACACCCTAGAGCTATACTGCGGTGGCAGATATCCATAAGTTAGTATTAGAGCATCGTTAGCCGTATGGTATTTCCGCGTGAAATACAATGTGACCAGGGTACTTCTTTCACTAGTGCAAGGCCGCTTTATCCATTGGGGGCTCGGATAAGATGGACAACCACATTCAAGCTTCCAGTGCCAAAGGAGCCTGTAGATCTTCTGCGTCCAGGGCCCGAAATTGGCACTAAATTGAATATTGATTCTCGCAGGCCTTTCCCAATTACATCAAATGGAAATTGATATCTTATGGCCATTCGCATGGCGTCAAAGCACCCTAGAGCTATACTGCGGTGGCAAATATCCATAAGTTAGTATTAGAACATCGTTAGCCGTATGGTATTTCCGCGTGAAATACAATGTGACCAGGGTACTTCTTTCACTAGTGCAAGGCTGCTTTATCCATTGAGGGCTCGGATAAGATGGACTTAACCACATTCAAGCTTCCAGTGCCAAGGGAGCCAGTAAATCTTCTGCGTCCAGGGCCCGAAATTGGCACTAAATTGAATATTGATTCTCGCAGGCCTTTCCCAATTACATCAAATGGAAATTGATATCTTATCATGGCCATTCGCATGGCGTCAAAGCACCCTAGAGCTATACTGCGGTGGCAGATATCCATAAGTTAGTATTAGAGCATCGTTAGCCGTATGGTATTTCCGCGTGTAATACAATGTGACCAGGGTACTTCTTTCACTAGTGCAAGGCCGCTTTATCCATTGAGGGCTCGGATAAGATGGACTTAACCACATTCAAGCTTCCAGTGCCAAGGGAGCCAGTAGATCTTCTGCGTCCAGGGCCCGAAATTGGCACTAAATTGAATATTGATTCTCGCAGGCCTTTCCCAATTACATCAAATGGAAATTGATATCTTATGGCCATTCGCATGGCGTCAAAGCACCCTAGAGCTATACTGCGGTGGCAAATATCCATAAGTTAGTATTAGAACATCGTTAGCCGTATGGTATTTCCGCGTGAAATACAATGTGACCAGGGTACTTCTTTCACTAGTGCAAGGCTGCTTTATCCATTGAGGGCTCGGATAAGATGGACTTAACCACATTCAAGCTTCCAGTGCCAAGGGAGCCTGTAGATCTTCTGCGTCCAGGGCCCGAAATTGGCACTAAATTGAATATTGATTCTCGCAGGCCTTTCCCAATTACATCAAATGGAAATTGATATCTTATCATGGCCATTCGCATGGCGTCAAAGCACCCTAGAGCTATACTGCGGTGGCAGATATCCATAAGTTAGTATTAGAGCATCGTTAGCCGTATGGTATTTCCGCGTGTAATACAATGCTTCTTTCACTAGTGCAAGGCCGCTTTATCCATTGCTCGGATAAGATGGACTTAACCATTCAAGCTTCCATAGAGTTGCCAAGGAGCCAGGGCCCAGGGCCCGAAATTGGCACTAAATTGAATATTGATTCTCGCAGGCCTTTCCCAATTACATCAAATGGAAATTGATATCTTATGGCCATTCGCATGGCGTCAAAGCACCCTAGAGCTATACTGCGGTGGCAAATATCCATAAGTTAGTATTAGAACATCATTAGCCGTATGGTATTTCCGCGTGAAATACAATGTGACCAGGGTACTTCTTTCACTAGTGCAAGGCTGCTTTATCCATTGAGGGCTCGGATAAGATGGACTTAACCACATTCATCGTTAGCTTCCAGTGCCAAGGGAGCCTGTAGATCTTCTGCGTCCAGGGCCCGAAATTGGCACTAAATTGAATATTGATTCTCGCAGGCCTTTCCCAATTACATCAAATGGAAATTGATATCTTATCATGGCCATTCGCATGGCGTCAAAGCACCCTAGAGCTATACTGCGGTGGCAAATATCCATAAGTTAGTATTAGAGCATCGTTAGCCGTATGGTATTTCCGCGTGAAATACAATGTGACCAGGGTACTTCTTTCACTAGTGCAAGGCCGCTTTATCCATTGAGGGCTCGGATAAGATGGACTTAACCACATTCAAGCTTCCAGTGCCAAGGGAGCCTGTAGATCTTCTGCGTCCAGGGCCCGAAATTGGCACTAAATTGAATATTGATTCTCGCAGGCCTTTCCCAATTACATCAAATGGAAATTGATATCTTATCATGGCCATTCGCATGGCGTCAAAGCACCCTAGAGCTATACTGCGGTGGCAAATATCCATAAGTTAGTATTAGAACATCGTTAGCCGTATGGTATTTCCGCGTGAAATACAATGTGACCAGGGTACTTCTTTCACTAGTGCAAGGCTGCTTTATCCATTGAGGGCTCGGATAAGATGGACTTAACCACATTCAAGCTTCCAGTGCCAAAGGAGCCAGTAGATCTTCTGCGCCCAGGGCCCGAAATTGGCTAAATCAGCACTGCACTAGTGCTTTGACTACAGAGTTCTTTGAAAGATTTGGTGTCCTTGTCAGGCATAGAGTAACCCTATTAAGCGATTTCACAGAACATTAAAACGACTTTTACGAGCTCCATGTTTAGAGTCAGTCTGCTAACGAGAGAAACACCTTCCCTCTATTCTTTTAGCGCTGCGGACAATTGCTCACGAGAGTATAGGGGCACTATCAGAGTTGCATAGAAAAAAATTGAGAGCCCCAGAAACGTTAGTAAAATGGAACATTGGATGGAACCGGATGTAGGAATGATCTCCTAACCGAATAGTTTCAGTTAATTAATGAATTAAAAAGAGATGTCAAGAATTGATTATGCATAAAACGTAGGAGACACGAATTAAACGAAAACCTTGGTAAATAGCAATGCTGTAAAACGTAAATTTAAAGATGTGGGCCTCATACTTTTTTGGCAACTAGACCAAATAAATTGCCAGTCCTGTAGGAAGAAGAGTGAGTGAGTATTAACGTCGCACTGTTCAGCTACACGAGGGCTTTTTGCGACGGTCAAGTGACGAGGATGACACCTGAGCTGCCCCCCTCTCCTAACTACCCACCGACGGGAGGACGTTTGAGCTCTCGACAGATTTAACGTGCATCGTTCCTCTACACGGCGGGTCTTTGGTGGTACTGGGCTCTAATTCATGACATGCCACTGTAGGAAGACGAGAAAAATTTCAAATTTACCACATCAATGTGTTAAAACCGTATAGTAAAAGACTAGTGTAAATTTTGATGTAAATTTAAGTAACTAGTGTAAATTTATTAGTCATCGATAAAACTTATAAACCGATCGCACATCCAAGATTTAGAAATTTCATATTTTATTTTATAAAGCTGATATTAAAACGTTGTACAAGCTAGCAATAAGTCACAGACACTAACTACTTCAAGTAAAGACTTCGCTTTCAAAAATGGATTACTCGTTTAAAAAGAAATCGTGGAAATATATTTGATAACATAGTAAAACTAATTAAGAGTTGCAATTCTATGACGGAACATCCCAGTGGCGTAACGGAAAACAATTGGGCCCACCTGCTAAGTCAGGTTTTGGGCCCACAAGTTGGATTTTACAGAGGGCAAGTACCTGATGGCAGTCAGGCTTTGGGGCCCCCTAGAACCCTGCACCCCCCGCAATGCAGGGAAGTATGTTACGCCACTTGAACATCAGCACATTTGTGAGGGTTATATTAAATCTTAGGTTAAATTACTATTTTATTGGCCTGACTATTATAAAGACATGGAAGTGTTTGTAAGAACTTTTGATCAATGCCAAAGGGCTGGGAAACCAAATCCATCTAAGTAGAATTTTTCAGGATACATAGAAATGCCACCAATAGAGGACAGTTCTTACAGAAAGATTCCATTGATCAGTCAAAGAAAGCAGACATATCTCCTTTTATCCAAATTCCTGAAGTTTTGTATATGTAAAATTTTTAAACAGTATAGTAGTCATAAATAGCAATCAAATTACTCCCTTTTTAGCCTCATTCCACTAAAACATTTCTCTCAATATGCTATAAAAGCTACTTTTTAAAATGTTTTCATCAAAATAAATTTTACATGCCATTGAAAATGATCGATACAAAATCAAACAGAAAATGTTGCACCTTTTAATCTCAAAAATGAAAAAGCTTCATAAAAAAATTAATCAAAATGATTAACGCTAGTGTATTCTTCAGTCGAATATAAAGAAATACTCTACACACACAATTTCAAAAAAAAAACTGCACATCCAACTGATTTTAAAATGAAAGAAGTTTTTAGCTAAGAATTGTTCATAAAAAAATACACATGATAAATTTGAAAGAATCAAATTCATGAACACATATAGTTGAATCAACAGGAATGTCTAAATTTCACAGACGCAGATCCATATTAATAAAACTCGATTTTATCTAAAATATTTAATTCCATTAAATTATTTTTTTAGTCTTATTCTATGAAAAATAACCCCTAGATTTGCAGTTCGACTTGCTCGAACTCAACAACTGTGGTCGAGCTTCTTTTCCCAACTTAAATGTAAAAATAGCTGACCACTCTGGTCAGCCAATCACACAGAAATTTCTCTCGATACTAATGCATCTTAACTTTTCTTCATTCTCGGAATTCTTCGATGCTACCGGATTGGTTATGCTCGTCCACTTCCAAAAACATGAAAAAATTTTCCAAATCCTAATTTTTTCACTCAACACATGTAATTTCTGGCACACAATGCTTTTATTTATCTACAGCAATGTTATTTCATTTTCTTAGTATTTAATTTAAAAAGGACAATTTGAAAGCATATTAAAGTCACTCAAACTCTCATGATAGGACATAAAGGTTCGAAAAAACCAAGTGCTTCCACCCAACCCAATACCATAATTGTCTAGAAGAATGAAACAAAAATTACCAAGAGTTATAGAGCAAACCGTACATTGTCAATTGAAATGCAAATATAAAAAAAAAATTCGCAATTAAGTTTCTGGAACCCAGGAATGGATTAAATTATAGTTAATGTAAAAGAATAGCATTGTCTTGGAATCTGAATGAATTAAGCTCACATTGAGGTACCAAATTACTTAAAAAGAAAATTATAACAGTTTTCAACATTTATTCTTTAATAAATCTCCAAGAATATCAAGTCAAACATTTTTTATTCAAGCTTTTATACTTAATTTGTATTCACAAGTTACTCCTTGAATAAAATTTTATATTTATATACAGTGGAGTCCCGAAAACCCAACCTAATGTCTGAAAGGTGACCGAGTTTGTGAAAATGCAGGGTTATTGAGAATGGAAATAAAAAGTGTGTTTTCTCAGAAAATATTGTACTGCACTTTTATGTATTGTTTGCTTGAAAATAAAACAATATAAACTGTCCAAATACCCTTAAACAAAAGAAAAGTACATACTTTATGAAGGCGTAGAGCATTTACCACATGGAAATGAAAATTAATAGTTTGCAGCTATTAGCCTGATCAGTCACACACTTCAGAAAAATATTTTATTAAGGCATAAAAGCTGCCTATGATGAAAATTAAGTTGCAGACTTTGCAAAAACCAGCTTTTTTTTAAAGAAAAATATGCAATGTCCTGTTGTCTTCCAAACTGCACTCTGCGTTTTGCTGCTTCATCACGAAGATGACAAAGGAATAGCGAGCCCATTGCTGACGGTTTCAAACAGCCTTTAGTCTTCCTATGGTGATATTTTAAGAGTAAATATGGTGTCCTCAATGTTAACATCATCTTTTCCCCAAAGTTAGAGTGTAAACTTCAGACAAAGGAATGCAGGTTTTTCAATCTGCAAGGCAGTGGGCGAGTTTACCATAATGTGCTTTTAGCATGGTATATAAGTTTTGCATAGTATGAATGAAATTTTAGTTTTTGTAATTGTTTTAGGATCAGTATAACTTTTTTAAAATATTGAATTAATAAATAAATTAGAGTATCCCTCTAAGAATGTTAATGTAACTCAAAAATTAAATGGCCATTTCCTCATAAAAATCAACTTGTTAAATGAGATAATGCATGAAAAATTTATTATTACTAATTTTTAAAAATTATTAAACTCTCTCATTTTACCTTTGTATATATACATTATCAGATATATTTAGTTCAATCTGTGCATTAATATTCAGTAGCATAAATAGAGTTAAAATTTTCCCTTGAGTCAGTTTTTTAAAAATATGAATCAAAATGTCACAAGTATAAGGTTAATTTTAAAGTGAGTCCTCTAAACAATACTATTTTTATGAGATTAAGTTCAAATTTAATTTCATGAGAATAAAGTTATTTTAATTAGAATGTACAGTGAAACTATTTTTTTAAAAAAAAAAACTGTCTTACTCTACAGCTTTTAATGCCAATTATAGTCATAGTACTAATCAATAAAAACAAAGTATATGAAACCATTCTACATATTAAAAATACAGTAACTGCATTTGATTTGTCAATTTTATTAAACGATGAGTATGTAAACTACAGTTAACTTAAACAAAACAATAGACAAGAGATTACAAAATAGGATAGAAAATTAACAGAAGTTAAAATACAACACTTCTGTTTGTTTTTTTAAAAAAAACTCCTGATTAATTAAAAAAGGAATGTATTGATACCAGTTATTTTTCTTGTATAACAAAATGATAACATATAAAACAATAGTTTATCACAAAATAAATTGATATTCTACAGATAAAAACATTAAATTTAAAATGCTGCCAAGTTAAGAGAAAAAAGATTTAAATTACAATTTGCAAATTAAAATACAATATCAATGTACTTTGACTCATGAATTGCATAATCACACTAATGGGAAACTATATTTTGCAGGTGAGAATTTAAAGCTGGCCTATATAAGAAAGAAATTTTCAGAAATATACACATGACTAGATCTATACTTCATGAAAATTATGAAGTCAAATCCACATAAATAAATAAGCAAATATTAAACAGTTCAAACATTTCATGAGTATTAATAAATTAACCTACAAGGAAACATGCAAACATTTCATTAAAATTAAATTTTAACAAGAATGGTAGAAATTCAAAGCTTCATAATTTAAACTAGATCACCACAATTCACTCAAACAGAAGGAAGAATCATCTACACATTTTTAATTTTAAATTAAATATTTAAAGAAAAAAATCAGGAAAAATTATTTAAGACATTCAAACTGCACACATTAAGAGATATATTGATGAATGCTTTATTTAAAGACTGAATAAACTTCACTCTAATTCATCTTAAAAGCTACTTAATAAGAACTTTGACATTCATATATATATTAAACATCTTTATACATTTACTATAAACAAAATATACCTGCATTCTAAATAATGGTACTTAATTCACCAAATCGGATTTTTTAAATTCTAAAAAAAAATCTATCTAGCACGCTCATAACGAAATTTGTCATTTTTATGCTCATTCTATACACAGCAAGAAATAAGAAAATACGCCTAATTTTTTATGACAAATTTGGTTTTGAAACTTTTTCCCCCTAATTACACTTAATGCAATAACTTCAAAAAACATTTTTAAAAATATCTATCATTTGAAACAGTAAAAATAAATTCCTAATTCATAAAAAAAAAATCATGTATACACTTGAACATTTTAATAAAAAAAACAGATGCAAATTTTAACATACTAATTATATAATTATTTATAAAATTTTAATAAACATAAAACAAATATATTTTTTAAAATTAACAGAACCATGTAACAAATGTACAATTAAAAAAATGTATTATAAATCAACAATAAATTAGACTGCATCCATAGAAAAGACAAAAATGGGACAAATTATAATAAAAAAAGAAACAAAACAATTTTAAAATCACCCACACAAAACAAATAGCATCACATTTTAGACATCTTCTACATTCCCAATACAAGACTTAAAACTTTAACAATTCTAGCCAAACATAATAGCAAACAGTTCATGCGTACACAACGATATAGACTACAAATCTTTTTCACAAACTTTACTACGTTTAGAACATTTTGTATTCAATGTTAACAGATATGTGTTTTTATCATAAACATCATATCTCTTTAATATTATAGCTATTTTATGGGAAGAAAAGTTCTTTACTCAAAGAAAAGTTTCATTTAAAGTACTACACAAAAATAAATCACCCACTTATATGCTACAAATTAAATTAACGTCTCAAAGTACTGCATAACAAACTGCACAATCTACAATTATGCATATTTTATCAGCTTCATGTTGACAGAGGTGAATATACTCGTAATAGCATAGGTGCTAAAACTATTAAGTTTTCAACATTTAACTCTTATACAATTTGCTCACAACATTTCAAAAAATATTTTACCTGTGCATTTACTTTATTTACTCTTTTTAAATACCTAAAAGGGCAGAAGCCCAGTTCCTATATTAAATTTCACACTTGCTTTTAAAAATTCAGTACATAACAGCCAATTCAGAAGACAATAATTCTACTTCAACTCAAAGATACAGCTTCTGTTGACAACCAAATTAATATTTTGAAAATATTTTTTTATGAACATATGTTAGGAACCTTCTTTACAGTAGAAAAAGTAATGGCAAGTATAAAGAAAATAAAAACTTAAGAGAATTCAGTTTTAAAAATTACATTAAAAGACCAACCCGCAACAGAAAAACATAATAATCACAGAAAAATCAAAGTAAATAAATAACATAGAAAAAAGCATGACAAGTTTTTTTCAACCACACAAAAGTAGAAATAACTAATACTACACTTGAACAAGTCAGTCTTGAATAGTCTATTTAGCTATCACATTAATGATTCAGACCTATCATGATTTTCATAGCCATTGTGTAAATGTTACTCATCACATCAGATGTAGCAATAAGAATTATAAATACATGCTAAAAATAAATATTCTGAAAATGAGAAATTCTTATAAATTTATCAGCAGAACATACAATAACAGAGTTCTTTGGTAGTTTTCTTTTTTTCACTGTATATCTGTTGACATTTATAATTCAGATTAAAAATGACTAGACTAAATTTAGTAACAATTCAGGTAACAATGCACAATAAATAATATTTCTATAACTATTTACATAAAGATTAGTTATTTACATGTGTAAATCTAATAAATATTTTTTCCACCGAGAAAATAAATATATACTTTTTTTCTTTAGAATTTGAGCATGAAATAGTAAAATTAATTAGCTACATTCCAAACAACCGTAGATTAGTTGGCATTTGTACACATATAGGACATTAATTTTACTTTAGGACACTATTTCAATGACAAGCATAAATCATGTGAATATAACTAAAACAACATATTCTAGAAAACTGCCAATAATAAAAAAAAAACTTATTAATTTGGAATGCAGCTTCATGATATTTTATACATAAATTACACAAAGCAACACAAAAAAATATATGTACACAGTTGATTCAGAGAAATAATGATTCACTCTGGGAAGAGTGTTATTGAAATATATTACTATATAAAAAAATAAACCTCTTTGACAAAGTATGTAAAACACTGTTAATTTCTAAAGCCAAAGTTGGACTTCATTCTCATATCCCAAAAATGCCTCAGACAACAGTAAATCCAGGTACCATATTTACCCTCAAACTCATAACTACTTTTTCTTCTTTTAGATGCTATGGAATTAGGCAGTGAGTGTTGCTTTTCTGCAAAATACCTTGCAAAATAAAAACAACAAAAGAAATATGTACAAATGCTAATTAAATAACGTAATGTGAAAAAATATTTTTATAATTAATCATTTTTAAAAAAAACAGCTCTGCAAGAACTAATAAAACAAAAAAATATTCAATAGGTTGTTTCACTACTTTAAAATACAAAAATGTTCTGAAACAATTTTCTCGCTAATTGCAATTTATGTTAACTACATTCTAATTGGGCTTCTTAAATTTTTAAAAAGATTTAAAATGGTAAAAGCTTTTATATATATAAAAATTTCTGAAAATTTAAATTGAACAAAATCATCTAATTTATACAAAACAGCTACGTATTTAAAAAATAGATTACACACACATAAAAAAATTCATTTATTAAATGACAAATATTTAATATACAAACTTAGTATACAGAATGTCTCAAAAAAGTCTCATTTACAGAAAGTTAAAATGTCCTTACAATTTCTCAAAATTTATATAATAAAGATAAAAATAATGTAGGGAATCAAATATTTATAAATATACTTCAAAAGTGTTATTTTTTTTAAAAATATCATCTTAACTTCAGTACATGCATTTGTAGATGAAATTCAATTATAACCTAAGTGTATATATTATAATATGGATTCTTAAAAAAAAAAATTAGCAAGTTAACTACTTTACAAAAATTACCTTTGAGCAAAAATTTTTAAAAAAATCACATGATATAATATCCTAAGAACAGGTTCAAAATTAGACTAATATATTTCAAACATTCTGTATACATATGCAAATAAAATGGAAACTTCTTTGCATTTTAAAAAGTAATATACTTTAATAAAATTAAACTCTGATATATTTAACTTTCCTAAAACAAATGATACTTTTCCCTTTGTTAAAAATCATAAAACAAACTGTTTCAATGATATTTTAAATGGGTAAATATGGTAACTGAAAAGGAAAAAAAAGCAAACTTACAAAGGGGGGGAAGTTGATAATGATCTAACTCTGCATGGTTCAAATTTCTGAAATAAAATATCTTAATGTAGTAAGAATTGCAATTTGTAACAAAATAAAATTTAGCATTCTGAAGTATTAGTAGAATAATATATGTGCACAGTTATCAGTTTAATATCAACAAAAAATTAGAATGAATAACACTGCACATGATTTAACATTCTTTTTAATACTTAAAAATTTAAATACATGAGCTTTTTAAATGTAATGTTCACTGGCATCACAATCAGGCATGCAATTAAAACTGCTACACACAATAACACAGAAGTTATCTGAAGTAATAGGCAGAAAGCCTGTTAGCTATCACACAATTACAAATTACCACTATAACTCATATCCCTGCCTCAATTCTAAAGATGACAATTCAGATTCAAAATCTGGTGCTGAATACATTATTTAAGGACTAGAAGATAACTAGAACAGTTCGATACTGAGTAAAATTAATGACCAGGTTGTCATGTTTTCTTTATCTTAACAGACAGTAAAATGGCAGAAACAAAATTTATACAGGTGTTTTGGAACAGATATGCTTGATTTAATATTACCCTTGACCTTATTCCTCACCTTGAGTGCCTCGAACATGACCTTTGTTGCGTTGCTGAAAAAAAAAATTGGTAAAGAATAATTTAAATGATACACAGTAATCTTTTTTTTAAAGAAAAAAGGAAATAGTAGAAAATACAGAATGCATGTTAAATTCATTACATGATAAAATACAGTAATGTTTTTATAACAATTCTTTAACCATAAACATAAGACTACATGGACATTTTTTTTTATCTTTTGCAAAATACAAAAAAATTCATAATTCAAATGTCATATTGCAAATTGTCCTATGTAAAAGAAAAATGTTAGATTAATATTTGACAGCATTACATTCAACTTATAATTTTATCAATTAAATTTGGGAAAAAATTATTCAGAAACTAAACTCCATACATTCACTAGTTTCTCTCATACTATAAATCCATTACTATTAATAAATTGCAAACCCAGATTTTTCTAATTAAAGATTGGCTTGAAGTAATTATAATTAATAAATTATGTAACACATTATACATTCATTCACATCACAAATTTAATTAAGATTACTTATTCTCATCTATAATATAACTATAAATGTAGCAGATTTTCTTCATAATAAAAATTTTTAAAAAAACTGAAGAATTTGTTTAAAATTAACTAAAAAATTCTAAAAACATATTTTATAAATGTAATTAATAAAATATTTGTATGGTAAAATATGGTTCTCAGATTCTACAAGAAATATTACATTAATATCATGAATTTAGAATATCAAATAAGTTTGTCAGTTGTATATTAATAAAATATAAATCAAAAAAGATACATGAACACACACTTTTAACCTAATCTTAATTTTTGAGAGATTTTGTTTACTAGCATTTTGTTTTTGTACAAAGCGACTTGCATTACATTAACAGGTAAATAAGAAAGCTTTCTCCCAAAAAAGACAAAATAAGTAGATTTGACATTTAAATGGGCAGTATGTGAAACACTTTACATTATGAGTGTCGACTCAGGATTTCATTCCTTGAACAAACAGAAAATCAAAGAATGAATCAAAATTAATTCTTTGATTCTTTGTTCACACTCTTCATATACTTTCAATTTGCTATCTTGTTATCCAGCATCTTGGCTAATGTACATGAATCATATCAACAATATATTAAGAATACATTAACATTAACTATTATTTAAGGGTTTTTAAATGAAGACTTATTATAGCAGAATTCAACCCAAGCTTAAATTTTTTCGTGACAACTGCCATAATCTTCAAGCAACTCTCTTTGGATAATGCACTAACAAGATACATTGGACAGGTGATTCATACTGTTAAGCTTAACTTTAAAAGAATATTAGTAAAAATTAAATTTGTGGTCCAATAGTTCAATTTTTGGTACATTATAAGAGGAACATTTAAGTAGCTATCAAGATTAAATTTAATATTTTGTTATATTTTTTTTTCCTCGATAAATTTTGACTTCAAATAAATAAAAATGGAAAACATTAAAAAAAATTGAGAATTTTTATTTCACACAACACATTAATAAAATTATGAAACTATTAAAAATGAAATGTACTCACAGAGAATAATCACAAAATATTAAAGGTATGCATGCTACAATATTTATGTATCCGATAATATTTCTGTAATAGAGTCACTTTAAATATCACTTTCCAATTATTTAGGAATATCATTAGGGACAGAAAATGATTTGATTATCCTTATATATATTTTTTGTTACATGCTGTTTCTGTTCCACCATTTAAAGTATGAAAAACATTTTATCAATATGTAAACTATTCATCTCAACAATGCCAAACTCCAAGGAGAAGGAATAAAATCCTCAAAATCATACAATAACTATCATATAGCCAAAATATTTTATGTATTCAGAAAACATATGCATGTGTTTATGTGAAACAACACATTAAGAACGATCTTTCATTCTAAAACAAAATATCACAAATAAAAAATGCTACAACAAAATAAAAATCAACATTCTCCAGTCTCAAAAGATTTCACTGTAAAAAACGTAGAGCAATATTCAGCATCAAGAAAAAATATTAATTACATTTTTCCTAAAAATTCATCAGTTACAAATATCCTTAGAGACAATTCAAACAGCAATTTATATATAACAGATGTGGTGGTGACATGACATTTGTATTCAATGCATTTGTGACATACCTATTCAGAAAAGATTAAAAGACACTAACAAATGTTAAAATCTAACTTCAGCATTTAATGTTAGTATAAGATAGTACTTAACAATATATACATAGTACCATCCAAAACTTCATAGACTGCGATCATTGCTGACAACGAAAGCAAGTACCTAAATTTAACTGCTTCCCTGATTATCCCAAGTTATCTCGGGTTAATACATATAATGCAGTTAATTATTATCTCGAGAAAACTCGGGTGAAGCAGCATTCATCAGTAAGATTTTTTTTTATCACAGTTTTACTTGGCTTGAAGCAAATGAAAGGAAATCTTCAGCTATGATTGGCAGTTTGCCACATTTTGTTAGTTTCATGATTCTTTTGGTGGGTCTGGTCATGTGTTTTCCCTATTGCATAGTATACGTCAGCTTGTGGATTATTAATGTATAAAAAAGTATAGTTACATTTGGAAGAAGAAAAAAAGTAAAGCAATGCCGATGATGCAAGTTGGTAAAAGCGATTATTTTTAGAGTGATTATGAAAAGGTGGACATTAAAACTAGTAGAAGTTGTTGTTGTTTCCAATCCCCTTGGAGCAGGAAAGCCTACACCAAATCCATTTGACCTTTCCACATAATAGTCTCACACATCAGGTCTTGCTCTACATACAACTGTCACAGGGAAATGCCCTAGCAGTCCAGAAGATGAGCAGGAGAAGCAAGGAGAGAGCAGGGACAGGTAAAGAAAGACTTTACCCCCTGCACAAAGTCATACTATGCAGGTGACCACTTCTAAGGCGCGCCAAGGCCGTCTGATGAGCCCTGGAACTCCTGCACTGTATAGATAGGCCAGGACTCTTAGCTACATATCAGTGGTGAGCAGGAGGGTTTCGCCAAGTCAAATTAATTTCATTTCTTTGGAAGGAAGGAATTTCCGTATGGGTTAAAACAGTAGAACTGGGGTTAGGGAGATCACACCCCCTACCAGCCAGCTCATCAGCAGCTTCGTTCCCAGGCACACCCACATGTGATGGAATCCACTGGAGATATACTTGTTTCCTCTAACAAAGCCTAACTAATTTGGATAAAATATCTAGACCAGTACTGTCCATAATTTTTGGCCAATTTTTCAAACATTGGATGGAGCTTCTGCTGTCTGTCAGGATCCAGATACTGTCCTTATAAGAGTTGAGAGCATGATTGAGAGCACCACTAATAGCAATGAGTTCCGATCTAAAGACTGAACAGTTGTCAGGATTCCTGATGCTGATTTTAGCATCATTCCCAGGAGTGTTACTAAAGGTAACAATCCCTGCTCTACCCGTATCCGAACGACTACCATCTGTGTAAACAATCAAGGCTTGATTGGGTATGTCATTTATTACTTCAAGTGCCAGTTGTCTGAGTAATTCCGATGGCTGCTATGCTTGGGAGTACTGGTCAATAATTCCTCTCGGAATTCAACATGATTAAAAGAATCAATAGGTGTGATGCAGCTAAAAGGTGTAGATGTGTCAACATTGAAATCAATAAAACCATGTTTACGCATGCAATTAAGTGGGCTGTCTCGCTTTAAACATTGGTTACTTGTCCAATTTATAATGAAAGAAGAGGTTCTATTGAAGGATCCAAAGCTTTTAATTTTGTTAAAATACCTATATTTAGATATATAAATTCCCCTACAGGGCGCGTCCCCAGATGGCGGATTGGTTTTCCAATAGGTGGTAGAAGGGAAATAAAATACCTTTCCGCGGACCGACAGGCATGAGGTTTAGTCAGTCTTCCGCCCAAGTGGTTCCTCACCTAAAGGGAAGCTGCATAATACCCTTCGCCATGGACCAACCAAACTAGTAGAAGTGATTCTTTTGTATGTAGTCTGATTGAGACAGTGTGCTCTGTGCTCCCGTCAAAGCGATTCCAGAGGTAAAACAGAAAAGAGAACAGATACCAGTGTACAGAAGGTCCGGTATCACTTTGTGTTGTACCTTGTAGACAAAAACTATCACACAAAGACTAATATTTAACTTTTTTCCATTTGCCCAAGATAATTCCGGATAGTAAACAAATATTAAAACTAAATGCTTTTACACCTGTAAAAAATTAAAAATTCAACTTAAAACCTACATATTTTGTTTTGTTTCATTTTCTTGTATTAAATAAAATTAAAAAAATTGATGATTTTTTGCAATTTTTTTCAAAAAAATTTGTAAGGGAAGCGGTTAAGCTACTTGAAATGGATTCTCCTAACCATCTCCCACCTGGCCAGGTTGGTTTAGTCCATGTCATGTGACTGAATTGCATGTGTAGCTGTTATCTTCTTAAGCTAGTTAGCTTTGTTCCGCAATCTAAGAAAGATTGCTTTTCTTGAACAACATTGAATATTAATTCTGTCAACACTTAAGTAAAACACCAATGGAGACTTTGGAAATGCTAAATAAGGTATGGTGAATCTACCATGGGGAGATCCAAGGTTTTCGAATGGCATCGGCATTTTAAAGAGAGCCAAGAATCCATTGAATACAATGAACTCATTGGATGACCTTAAACTTCACAGAATGCAGAAAATGTTGCATTGGTGTCTGAATGTGTTCAAAAAGATTGTTGCCAAATACTTGAACAAATTACTAAGGCTACACACTTCTCAAAGACGTCATCTGAGGGAATCCATTTGTTGTAAATGGCCTCAGTTCTGGCAGAGTGATGAATGGTATCTTCTGCAGGACAACACGCCAGCACATCGATCCAAATCGGTAAAAGAGTTCCTCTCCAAAACTCCACTAAGGTGAAGTGAAAGTAGCATGGCAAGCCTTGCAGGAGGTTGCAAAAAATGGCTTCTAGAAGTTATATGAATGCTGGGAGGTGTATCATCGCCCAAGGGGACTACTTTGAAGGTGAATGTGCTTTAAATTATTCAGGGTAAAGTTTTCTACACCTTGTCCCAGAACTTTTGAATCATACTATGCATATATATACTTGACGTTAGTTTTTAAGTTTTCTTTCATACAAAGTTTTGCTCATAGTCAATATGCAAAGGATACATTTTTATGCTAAGCTGTAATGTAATTTAATTCGATAATTGAATCCATTTATGTTATTAAAAAGCTTGCACATTAAAAAAAAATCAAACAAAAGCAGCACTTTCAAAATAGTAATAAAACCTTACTTCATCCAATTCTCTCTTAGTTTTATCTTCAATATCTCTAATGTCTTTCATTGTCAAACCGTGCCATCTATCTAACCAACAAAACACTTGACGATGGAAATTGAGGAAAATCCTCCGCTCTGTCTATAAATTATAGAAAAAAAATCTTTTTTATAGTTACATTAGAACCAAAAGAGCAAGTAATCAATATATTTTTAAGAAATAAATGTATATATTATAGGATGGGATAAAATCAGTAAGGAATGTAAAATGTTTAATATTAACATTTAACTAATTTATATACAGTGATATACCAAGGTTATGCATATCAAATGAGATGATAGCTAACAGATGTCGCCATGCATATATGCAAACAATACGAAACCGTGACATGTGATTTTTTTTATAGTTTGACCTTTGAAATTCATGTTTAGTTTACATTTGGACGAGTTTCAGCGTGCATTGTATTCTTTTTACTATGTTGAAAATGTCGAATTTTATGCCTACCGACCACGATTTGCGGACAGCATTAATTTTTTGTTACGATCTGAAGAAAAATACTGTCAAATCGCATCAAATGCTTGTAGAAGCATACAGTGGCAATGCTCCAAGCCGTGTGCAGTGTTACAGGTGGTTTGAAAATGGTGATTTCGATGTGAGAAAAACGAGGAGCATGGCAGACCAGCAAAAAAATTTGAAGATGCTGAATTGCAAGCATTACTTGATGAAGATGATGGCCAAATGCAAGAACATCTTGCAGAACAATTGAATGTTGACCAGAGCACCGTTTCCCGTTGTCTCAAAGCAATGGTCAAGAAATAAAAGTCGGTAGATGGGTACAACTTGAGCTAACAGACTGTCAACAGGAAAAACAAAAAATCGTGTGCGAAATGTTGCTTGCCCGCTACAAACTCAAGTCATATCTCCATCGTATTGTGACTGACGATGAAAAATTGATTTATTTTGAGAATCCCAAGCGTAATCGATCATATGTTGACCCCGGACAGTCATCCAAATCGACTGCAAGGCCGAATTGCTTCGGACGCAAGACAATGCTGTGTATTTTCTGGGATGAGGAGGGACAAATCTATTATATATATGAGCTTCTCAAACCCGGTGAAACCATTAATACTGATCACTACAAGCAACAATTACTTAATTTGAACGATGCTATATTCAAAAAACACAAGCAATACAAGAAACGGCAGCATAAAGTGATTTTCCTTGATGACAAGGCACCTAGCCACCGTGCTAAACCGACCAAGGACATTAAGGTGCTCGGCTGGAAACCCTTAGTGCATGCGGCTTATTCGCCAGACTTGACTCCTTCCGATTACCACCTATTTGCATCATTGGGACACGCATTGGCTGACCAGCGCTTCACTTCTTACGAAAAAGGTCAAATCTTGGCTTGATGACTGGCTGGCCTCAAAAGACAAATAATTTTTTTGGCGTAGTATTCACAAATTGCTCGAAAGATGCGGAAATGTGTAGCTAGCGATGGATATTATTTTGAATAAAGAAATATTAATAGTTTTCGCAAATTTATTGTGTGTTTTTAAAACAATCGTCTTATTTCATTTGCATACACCTGGTATATGAATAATTAACCAAAGAAAGTCCAATACATACATTTCATAAATACCTTGTATTTGGAGTTTGTCTTGTCTTTATAGATAAAATTGCAATTAGAGATTTCACAAAAGTCAACTTGTAGAGATATTGCAATTATATCCCCAGGTTAGGTTTTTTTCTTTTAACACATACATGTCACATTAAATATTACTTCCTTGCCAGAATATATTCTAAAATTATTTTTTCCAATCCAAAAAACATACACTAAATCAAATTTTTTACACATTTTTCTTATTTTTATAGCATTTATTAAAGTAACAATTCACAAATGAATACAGATAAAAAAAAACTCCAGTTTGTAAACAAATAAAAAACAAGCCCTTTTTTTTTTTTTATTTAAAAATAAATCCTCTAACACTTGACTAATAGATGATGCTGTCAAGTTTTTAATATTGTATTATGTAAAACAGATGATATAAAAATAGCAGATGCATAAGATAACAGTAGTTCAAAGCTCCATGCATAGCAATGCTGCCTTTACTAAAAAAGTTCTTTTAGTGTGACTGTTTAATGAGAATTCTGAAAATTCCAACATGGCAATACAAGCATATCGTATGATATGCAGGATGGTAAAGGACCAATGACATGTTCAGCATTGAACAAAATAATACCAAAAGCTAAATTTAGAGGTTCGTTGTCTTCCTGTCCAAGAAACACACACAGCCAGCCTTCAATAATCTTTGTGTGTATGTGTGTGAGGCTTCTATAAGTAGAAAAGTCAGTATTCAGGAAGTTTTAACTAGTTTATCATATGAAAGTGTCTAGAGAGTACTGTAAATTAGCCTGAAATGATATCCAAAAAAGCTCACACCATATTCAAATCGAAATCTGGTGATAGCAAAGATTTTATGAATCAAGCATTCAGTAAATTTGGATTTTTTCATGACTAGCTGTAAACTGTTTTGGGCAAATAAAGCACATTTCACACTGTCTGGAAACATTAACTTCCTAAACTGCCCCAGGCATATATATACATCTCTCCAAAGTACAAACCATTAGTAAAATTATTCTGAAGGCTTTGGAATGCAACGATAACCTTGACCATGTTTGTGAAGAATTTTCTTATTTTAGAGAAAGAGATTCACTTACTTATGCCTTTTCTTCCCCCAATACACTACATAACTATGTGTACTTGTGTGAAAAAAGCACTGGGGGAGCGAATTGCATAACTTTTCCTCAGCAGGTAAATTGTTAATACACACATTGTCATGTGTGAAGCACAAAATCCACTTGCATTTGCTCAAAAACCCTGTATTGGCCAAAAGTGACAGTCTGCTGTAGCTTCACTGTCAGTTTTTTAATCAAACCTTTTTTTGAAGAAGAAATCACAGCTTGTCACTATCGAACAATATTCAGTATTAAATACAGTGCATTTTGTGCTGCAAAATATTCTTGAAACTATGATATCTTTCTTAGCTTTATTCCTGTCTGTAAACTTAACAAATAATTAACTTATTCAAATCTGGCCATTAGACTGTAAAATGCACAAAAAATATCAATATCTAAGGAAGCAACAGCACATCAACCAATGCTGAAGACAAGATTCCGATTAAATCATTTACATTTCATTTTTTTGTTCCGATAGACCAAGTGGTTTCCTCATGAATTCCAGCAGAGCTCTATCCATTTAGACCACATAATCCATATGACTCAAAATATGCAGAATTATTACAGAACATTCCAAAACTGTAAGCACAACTTGCAGTCATCTTTATGAAAGAGAACATAGCTGCATATTATTGTGCCAGTTCAATGCCTCTCAACATTTGGGGAAGATCGCATTATCAGTCGATCCTTTCCTCATACATGGGCTCCCAGATCTCTTGGTCTGACACTGATTTTTGGTTTGGGGGATTCTTGAACTAAAAAATATACTGAGAAAAACCAATACCATCTATACTAAAAGATACTATCAGCCAACATATGTCTTTATAAGCCCCCCAAAATGCCTAGTTTTGTTTTTTGTCTCATATCTGTGCTCCTAAATGACAGACATGCCTGCAACTTATCACAAATAGGATTTAGAAGGTAGTAAAAAAAAAAAAAATACTCAAACAGATTTTTTTATTTTGTCATTAAAATAAAACATTTATCCATTTGGTGAAAATCAGAGCTTTTTAACTTTATTTGCTCACAAATAAACATTTTTTAGTTTGTCATGATATCTCTTTAATATATAGAATAATAAAACAAAAAAAAATGGGGAATATATATTTTTAATTTTCTTAAAGGGGAAAAAATACCTTTTGAATAAATGACTCCACTCGATTCTGCAATCCAAACCATTTAAATTCTACAGTCACTAATTTATAGGCACACATTATAGGAGTACAAGTTTTCTGAAAGAAGAATAATTTCACACATATAAAAACATGTATAAATAAAAAAAATTTATACATAAATTACATTAAGCTAAAATATGCTTTTACAGACAAAAATATTACCTCAAAATATATTCATACAAATTTGAATAAAAGTTCACAGAAAAGTTTTTAGCACAATATTGACTTTAGAAAAAGTTTTTAACTTTGACATACAATATTTTTTTTCATCTAAACGAATTTAACATTAGTGAAAATACATTCTTAAAATTTTGTGCTTATAGAAATGTAGTTATTTTGTAAAAAATATCAAACTGGTTTCATTTAAAAGATAATACAACAGTTATTCAAATAAAAAATAATTTCAGTCAATTAGAACCTCGAGTAAAAATGCATAAAAACAAAAAAAAGTTCAAGGACAAAAATAATATATATATACTATATATTCATATGATAAATCATTTATTTTATTTCCATTTAAATATGCATTCATTCTTTAAAAATACTAACTCAACTGTTCTATGATATATTACTTAGAATTTATCTTACCTGCCAGTTTCCAACTAAAGGACCTCTTCCAGTTTTTTCAGATTTAAATTTGGTAGGATCCTCAGATTCTTTATAATCCTAAAAAAATAATTAAATTTTCTTACTGTAGATCAAGTTACAAAATAAAAGATATTAACAACTGAAAAAATAGATTAATTCAAAAATCAAAACTTACAAAAAATAAGTTGTAATAAGTTGCTTGAACAGGGAAAGGGGGAGAAAATCTAAAATTTTTTTACATACATATAATATACTAAATATTAACAGAAATTAAATCTCACAATCTAAAATGAATTAATTTAGAAGTAAAATCATTTACAAAATATCAAAATTTAAGAGATACAGAAAGTACTGTTTCCAATTTCAGACATTTCATATTGCATTACAACAAGAACTCAAGATTGAATTAACAACAAGTGAACTAAGATTTGTAACACTATTTGATCATAAATTATGCTTGGCACAAAGCTTTTTTAAATTTTTTACAATTTAAGAAATTTAAATCTCTAAAAATTTTATGGATACTTATTAAAAATCCTCTACATGCTTAACATGATTATTAAGGTGACTTAATAAGTTTTATTAAAGATGAAAAACAAAATTGAATAAAATTATGAAATATCGCTAATTTTACAAAAAAAAAATTTCTTTGAGCTGTTTGTATGAACAATAAATATTTTGAATTTATAGGTTTAAATTTTTTTCTTGTGCTCCTCATACCCAAACTTTACAATTAGAACAGCATTATAGTATTGGCAAGTTAATTGTAAAAAAAAAATGTACAAAAAACAAATATTTTCCTGTTTTTCAAAATTATAAGTGTGATGTATATAAACAAAATAATTTTAATTTGTAAACAAAAAACTTATACATATATATTTTTTCCTTTTTTATTTAGCGAAGCAAAATGCATCTTTCTACAGCATATCAATCAAAAAAAAAAATTTTTTTTTTTAGAAAAACCACTAATAAATATGTTTGTATCCTTTTAAGATTCCCCTCTTTTAACAAATTGTTTTGCATGAAAATAAGGCTTATTCTTCTTCCTAGAAATTAAGTTTCTTTAAAAGTAAACCCCATACATATGTACTGTTCAGTTTTAGTTATGATGTAATATAAGTATGGAAGAAAATAAGATGTGGAAATCTTATTATACTAAGCGAATGAACACTTGATAAAAAAGAATTACATTCATTTCAATACTAGTTCAATAGCATGAGTTTTCTTTTACATTTTCTTCTCATTTATTTTTCTTTTTGCCACAAATACCAATAAAGCTCCATAATTTTACTTTTCAGTAAAAAATTCAAAATAACATATTTAAAAGTTCGCTTAGTAATTTATAGTTATATTTTAGTATCAAATATTGTGTTAAATGAAAAAAAAAAAAATAGGTTTGAAATTTCATAAAACTAAAAAAATTTTAATGTCACTTTTTTTTCTTCATATATTCTTTTAAAAGTGTAGAATAGCAATAATATTTAAATCTTCATGACATTCTAGCTCACAAGCAAGGAACATCACCAAATATTGAGAATATTTTTCACAGTGCATTAAATTATACTATAAATATACAATACTTCCTAAGAATTATTATTAACCAAATAGTAAGAAAAACTTACACGACTTTCTACTTGATCATTTGCAATATCTATAAAAACTATTTCTCGTTGTTTCAACTTTTCTGGGGGCAAATCATGGGCCTAAAACGTAATAAAAATATAACAATTTAAATAATTAGTGCATAACAGCAACAAAGCTTTTAATAAATTGAAGAAAGTAAAATTAATCATATGGGTTAAGGGAGATAAATTTATAGCTTTTTTACTTTAAAATGTGTCAAAAATATCATTTTGCACATAAAGACAATTAAACTTTAAATCAAATTTGCTACAAAAAGCAGCTATATAGTATTAAATCACACGGAATTTGTATCTGAAATACAAAAAACAGTAATACAAATAAGTAAAGTTTAGTAATCATTAACAGCACCATAAGCATCAAAATATATGAATTCCAAAAACAAAAATTTTCACTTTGAACATTTAAAAACCTTCAATTTAGTTGAAAAAAGATATTACAAGTAAATTATTTAAAAACTTCCAGAAAAGAGTAATGGTAGCTTACAAAGAATTTTGTTAATATAGAGAGCTCTCTGCAATTATCTAGACTTAACACTGCTGAGAAATAAGTAATTAGCAAAAATTTTTAATTATAACTTGAAAAATCTCTCAATTTAAGTTTACACAATTTTATGAGCAATATAAGATTATACTAAGTGAATTCAAAAGAAATAACTAATGCACTTATCCATAAATGCTACCAGATTAGATAATTAGTATATGTCTGGTTGAGTCTATTTTTAGGATCGCTTGGAGACAAATTATTTGTGCTAAGTGAAAAGTTCATAAAAATGACAATCATAATTTCCAGCTATCATATTGTTCTATAACAGTGAAAATTTTGATAAATTGTGGCCACCTTTTTGCATGAAAAAACAATATCTAACATTCACTTCACTTTTTACACTACATTGAAGATTGTCAGAAAAAAAGACTATTTGCAGAATGTTCAGCACAAAAATGAATTTTTTTATAACTCTAAATTGGAATTGCAATAACTTTCACAATGATAAAAAAATTAACTAAAACACCACTTTTTTTTAACCGGAGTTGTAAGAAAGAAAATGTGCATGATGCTCTTTATAAGGCTGTTTATTTGTCCATTTCTTTTGATCCTTCCTAATGTACATTTTGCAAAATTCAATTTTATTACATGTTTTTCCTAACATCAGCAATTCATTGATTTTCAAATGTGAGGTTATCTTGTTTCATGTTGCAATGACTTAAAACTTGAAAATCACATTTCGGCATCATATTGCTACAATTTCTAAACTGTAGCCCTACACAACAGAATTTTACCTAGATGTCTAACGAAGAATGAGGCCAAATAATTCTTTATAATAAAGAGCAAAAATTAGTTTAACTTAACCATATCTAAAATGATGAGGAAAGAAATGTTTCAAGACTTATTAATAAAAAAAATTATATTAGTTTTCAGTATAAGCCGAAATATTAAAAAGGAGGAAAACCAAAACAGAAAATGTTCACTTGTGTACTTGCTTTATAAAAGCTTGCTTGGCCTGATTTCTAGACATCACGCAAGTCAAAATTTTTCATGCCTTAAATTTACCTGTGCCAATCAACCAAACAAATCATCTTTGTAAAAGAATTTTCCCCCCTTTTTGTATAAGCTTTCTTACATTCCCCTTTCCAAAAAAGCACTCTCAAATGAAAATGTTCTGCACTTTTCACATTTCCTTAAACTGTCTAAGTTTTATACCATAAAAGTAAACCCTTTAAATATTAATTATGTAGAAATTGCAAATATTCTCCATAAAAGAAAATCAAAAAGGTAAAAATTTGTTTTACTTATGAAAAAAAAAGATCAACGAACTGACATATTGTAACTACTTACATTGGCTTGATCACCAGCATCTGGACAGTGCATTGTTTCAATGCTTATAAAAAAATTGTTTTTCATATAATCAGGATTCTACAAAAAAAAAGCAAACATTTTATTAAAACCGTATTAATATTAACAAAATGTTCAAACATGAGAAAGGAAATTCATTTCTTTATTTCAAAACAAATAATCATAAAATTGCACATGCACACAGGCATTTCATTGTAATAAATTTAATTTACAAAGTGTTTCTAGTGTTGCTGCTAAATCAAAAAATTTTTAAAAACATTTATAATATATTATCTTCAAAATTTAAGTAAACAATTGTGTTCAATATTTTTTTCCTAGATTAAACAAAAATTTTTTAATTTTTCTTAAAAATCTCAGATCATTTGACAATAGAAAAAAAATGTACTTACCGTTATGACTGAAGGAATCACCCGCACATGAAAAACAAAAACACTTCTATAATAAAACTTTAAAAGTAATAATTTGAAGAAAAAGAAATTGAAAAATAGATACAACTAGAAATAATTGGTTATAAATATATCAAATGACCCAGTAAAATTTATATAACTTTTTTACAATTGAATTGCATTTAAATGAAAAAATTACTCATTAAAAATATATCAATTTATAATACATAACATGTACCTAATTTCTGTATTTAAAAAATAAATAAATAACATTTTTACATAACAGACTTACAAAACACAAATCCAATAAAAATCATAGGCAGGATGAAAATTTTAAAAAAAACTGAAGAACAATATTTTAGTATTATAAAAATAGCAGGATTTTTAACATAATTAAAAAAAATCCTTTTAATACCAGTGAATTAGTATAATATACAGTAGGACCCTGATTTAACAAATTCATCAGGACTGAACATTTTGTTTGTTAATTCGGGGTTATTCATTAAATCGGGGGTCTGAAGAAGGTACAAGGTTTTTTTATCTTACCTTTTGTGTGTGTGTGTGTAAATTCTATATAATAAGCAACTATACAAAAATATCTTTCATTAGAAATCAAACACTTTTTATTCAACAGCTAAGAATATTTTTAGTGAATCATTATGCAACAGTTAATTTTTAAATACTCACTAATAAACGTTTGAAAATCTTTTTGACTCCTGACTCAAAAGTTTTTCGACTTTATGCAGAGAAGAAAATAATGCATCATTTACATCCTCTGCTGCATGTAATATGTTTTCACAGTTTCCAATCAATATAAAGCATTAGAAAATTTAACAGTTTTGATGGGAGTTTCATTATCAATTTCTGCATCAGAATCACTATTCACTGACTTCAATCAACAATTTCCTCAACTTCAGTTGTACAGATAAGCAATCTGTCATCAAATGTAACATAACCATTAAAAATCTTAAAACATCCCCTACATTGTAGAGTGAAATGAGATAAGAAAGGAATTTCCTATCCTATTCAAAACTCATATGACAGGTTACACTCATGACTCATCAGCACTTGTAAAGTCTACTAATGGTCTATACTCTTTCCAATCGAAATTTGCTGCTTACAAGAAAAGTCTTTCAGTTGGGGACAAAAAGGATACTTCCTTTGAAAAAAAATCCTACTTTTTCTAATACAAACTAATAAAAAAAAATTTCAGTTGTTAAAAGGTTCATTAATTTTAGGTTTGCCCTTCATTTTAATCAGGGAGAGAAAATTCGTCGAATTGCAAAATTCGTTAAATAGGGGCTTGTTAAATTGGGTTTTGGGTGTATATAAATATATTAAAAAATACAGCATCAGAAACATTCTTTCAGACAAATCTATAATAATTTATAAGAACTTAGTCTAATTTTAAATGGATTACCTGAAGAAACACATGCACAGGTTTCATTTATAATACTTGTTTTAAAAAATTATTGACAAACACAAAAATATTACAAAGGATAGTATACATTTCTTCAATGTCCTAAGCCAAAAACTTATTTAAAAAAGTGAAAGAGTAACTATTCTTACATCAGACAGAAAGTACGCAACCTGACCAGAGAGAGATATTAACATTACACTTATACAATTAAGTACATCTAAAAAATATATATAAATAAAAGTTCATATAAAATATATATAAATAAAAGTTCAGTAACATGTTCCAAAAGCACACAAGATATTATTTGGATTTCAAAAGTTATTCAAACATTTTGCCATAACACGTGCTACTAATATTACATATAAAATTTTCAAAATTTACTATGTGCATAGGGTATAAGAGTTTAAATCATTAATAGAAAATAACATATCTTGATATAAACCTTGCTTTATATGTTAATTGATCTTTATGATAATTTTGAAAAAAAATTAATGTTAATCTGTTTTGTTTCAAGAAGCCATAGACTGAGTGAGCGAGCGAGTGAATATTAACATTGCACTGTTCTGCTACATGAAGGCTTTTGGCAACAAACCTCGTAATTTTGAGTCATGATCAAGTGATAAGGACGACACCTGAGCTGGCACCACTCTCTCCTAAAAGCCATAGACTGCAGCACCTCACAATATAGAGAACATAAGAGGTTCAGAGAAATTGTTTCTTCATTTGGAGAAGGGGCTGGATCCTATTTGCGACACCTCTTGGCGATAAAAATTATTTGATGCCAAAAGCAACAAGTTCACCAAAAATGGAGAGAGAGAGAAATTATAATTTCTGGTAAGCCTATAGTTAAAATTTAACCATTTTTTGCCAGGGAAAATATGTCTTAAGTCCATTTCCTTCTTATTTAAATTAAACTAGGATATATGCCAGAAGGAAAAACTATTATCTGAATGAAGTTCTTAGAAAGGTTATTGATATTTTTCCCCTTTTGGGGTAATTTTATTGTGCCTTTTTTTGCAAAATTTGACTTTTTTTTAATGTTTTTCTTTACATAAGCAACAATGCCCTCATTGATTTTGTGATGTGATACCATTTTTTTACGATGACTTCCAATTTGAAAGTTACACTTTGGTACCATATAAATACATTAAAATTGACATCAAGAGATACACCAAAATAAGATTTTACTGAATTTTCAAACAGGTCACATGTCCCTCACAGATTAACCATGTGAAGTACCAGCACTTAAGGATGTTGCTACAGTAAAGGAACAAGAACTTTTTATCAGATTGTAGAGCCACCTTTCAAATTATCATGAACAAAACTTATTTCGGTAATGGTAGTGTATGGAAAATTACAAAGAATTGTACGTATCAAAGTGCCAGCACACATGCTGGGTTCTATGATAGATGATTTCAAAAGCAAACTCTGTGCCACCTGTCAAGAAAAATTTTAAATACTATTTGGTCTTCCAGTGACTACAGATGTATCTTGGAACTATCATTAGGATCCAGAGACTAAAGGGATGAGAAAGGAATGAAAGCAAAATGACTTAGCTCCTCCAAACACAAAAAATCAGGCAGTTTTTTTGGGAGTATCATGAAAACATAAGCAGACTACCTAGAAAAGAGTCAAATCATTACTAGTACTTATTACTGCACGCTGTTGAATGAAGTGTGTGATGCTATGTTTAAGTAACAGAAAAATACAATCATCTTGAGGTGTAGTCAAAGAATTAAAAAAATGTGGTTTTGAAAGATTAGAAGATGGCAGATGTGGCACTCTCATCCCCAGTTACTTTTTCATAATTCCAATAATTCAAAAAGCCATTTCAGGGTCAGATTTGACAACAAATGGCATCATTCAAGAGATAGAACAATTAATTTTGATGTAATTTGCTGGATTCTACAATGATGACCTTCAGAAGGTCAAAAAAACACTGAAGATTTTATTTTTTATAAGCATCACATTTTGAAGCAACAATAGGGTTATTCGCCATGAACTTTATAATGTTGAATTTCAATTAAGTGACAAGGATAATACCTGAACCATCAAACCACTTAACAAATTCTTAGGCCATGCCAAATTGAGAACATAGAGCCATAACAAATTTAATAGAGATCAGCCCTACTATGTATCAGGTCTTCAGTGGCACCAACATTTGAACCCTGACTCAACAACAATGGTCATGAGTTCCCTTGATACAGTTGGCACAAACACTGTGTGAAATGTATAACTCTGGACAGTGATTATGGAGTGAAATCTTAAAAACAAATTAAAATTAAGCACCTATTTTGATTTAATGTTTAGTAATAATTAAAACTTTACGATACTTCTATGCATGTACGCGCGAATTCTTATTTCATTAAAATAATTTTAAAACAATAAAATAGACAAGTTACAAGGAGAAAAAAAATATTACCTGTTTTACAATATGGGTATGCATTCCAAGCTTCTTCATGAATTTCCAAGGACCCTTTGGGGGCCAATAATCGAATAAATGCAGGGACTTTACTAAAGAAAGAAAATACGTGTTCATTTTATTTTAAGACTTCAAATGCATTAGAAATATAAAATTTGTGAATAATTTTAATTTATTACTGTTTGAATTGATGAAATTTTGTTAGTTAAAGAACTAATTAAAAATCTAAATTCAAAAATAATTATTTTACAATTATACACTAGCATGCAAAAATTAAGGGGACAAGGTGGTTTTCTTAGTGTAGTAAAGTCATGCAAAAATATCTAAAACAATACAAAATAGTAACATAAGATCCCCAAGACATAACACAGAAAATAAACAAAAGTAAAAGAGAACCTTACAGAAAAGTAAGCCATGAGACAGACAGCTGACAAGAAAATATCAATCTTTAGTAGATATAATTATTCCGGACTACAGTGAAGAGGCTACAATATCCATCTGTGCTAAATATAGTTGTGAATAAGCTAATGAGGCATCACTGAACATTTCACAAGTAATGCCCCAATAGCAGATCTGAAATAGTTGCTGCAATTGGGGTGGCATGTTGTCAAACAAATCCCTAAACTGTAAAGTATGTTTCAGTGGATGTAAAACTGGCCACAATATCTTCATTCTCCATCTCATTGATAGTCACCATATAAGATGCACTATTATCTATTAAAAGGAACTAATGACCTATAGCAATTTTAAAAAATATGCACAAGGAAGGAGAACTTCAGCATAAAAGTGGGCATTAATAAATGAACTTCTTAGGAATGTCAGTTCAAGTACCAAGTATACCTCCAAAAACAAGGCTTTTGCTACCTTCAATCGAGTATTTAAGTGATTTCCTTCTCCAGATGTGAATATAGATGAAAATTTACTTTCATCCATACATAGTACTAGACCCCATTGTTGATCCAACTCTTATGTTTCCAAAACTGCAGAAAACACTGTCTCCAATGAGCAAACATCAATAACAAGAACAATGGTCATCGTGCAGAATTTTGATCATGGTAAAATGCGATATTGCTAATTTCAGTAGTCTGTTGCATATGTTTTGCAATAATTCCCCCGTCTAACAGCTAACTGTTGTAGTGTTTTCTCATAGACAATTGTTTCCATAATTTGTAATGTTTTCCAAATTTAAGAAATGATGCTCACAGTAATCTTGAACTCTGCAACCGTACTAATTCTACTTTAACTCTTCATCTTCTTGATGATTCAACCTTGCATAATATCATCCAGCTAGAGGATTGTCTGTCAGACACACATAAGTAGAACTCAAGTCATTTAAGCTGTAGTACACTGTACAATAACCTTCACAAAAATACTGAGCATACATTGTCAGCATGCTTATGACACTTCTAATATTTACCTCATATGCTTGTTGCCTACGGTGTCCTATTTTACCTGATTTTAATCTTTTGATTGGTCTTTTAATTTGCCCTGCCATCTCATTTCACTGATATGCTGATTACTCAGCTTTATGATTCATTTTTATGCACTAGTATACCTTCAATATAAAGATATGAAAATTATTAATCTGAAGATAAATTGTTACACATAAAATTTTTATTTTTCAGAATAAATGGATTGTAGTAATTAGTTCTGGCAGCTCTACAATATATATAACTGTTAAATAAACAATAAAGTAATATGTTATAATCCAAGCTGTTTTTAAAAAATTGTCCATTAAATTTTAAAAAGAAGCATATTTATGCGAATATACTTTAATGAAATTCAATTAAGGACATTTATTATAATAAAAGAAACTTTAGCAGAAATATTCCGCAAAACCATAATTTAACACTTAAATAAAATACCAAGAATGAGAACTTAAGAAATATTTATATCCAACAATTTCAAAGATTCCATTTAGTTTTCTTCCCTCAAGTAAAATAAGTATAATCCCTGAAATTCTTACAAATCTTGCTTTCAGCAATTTATTACTTTGCAAATATACAAATAATGGCTGTGTGTGTACTTTTGGAATAATGTATAAAAAAGTATCTTAATAACTTAACTAAAACAAAAATAACACCAAATGAAATATTTTAGGTTATGATGAAAGGAATTGTATATTATTGTATGTTTTAAAAAGATTATTCAAATTCTTTAATATCACAATAAAACTCCTTTTAGAAGGCAAAAGTAAAATTACAAGTCAAGATAAATAGTCCATTACATGTTTAATGACAAAAAAACTAGATAATTTTTTACACGCATTTAGTTTTTTTTTTTCTTCTTAAAATCCTTTGCTAGAGTTATCAAAATCATATACAATCAACTCTGATGTTTTTACAATTACAATTTGCTCTTTATGCATTGAATTTAATATTTACTTACATTTTATGAATACACTTAAAAATATTTTGTTACCACATTAATAATAAATAACTTTTATTTTTAACTACAGCTGTACTTTTACTGCCTACTTATATAATTAAAGATATAAAAATTGAAAAATTCTCAAAATATTTCTGAGATGCAAAATAATTCCATATTTAATGCATTTTAACTTAACCTAATTTTAAAATACTTTTCGAAACTTTAAATAAACAAGAAAGTTTGAAATAGTAGGAAAAGTTACTGAAAAAAGAAAACATCACAACAACAACAAAAACCCCTTTTTCTAGAACAAGATAAAAAGTAAAATTTTCCTTTATAACATATGACCTAAATGAAAACCTACCATGAAATGACTGAAAAATGAGGGCAATTTTTCAATTTATCAAATAATGCATGCATAATATTCTTTTCTTTAAAAAAACCATAAGGAAAATATTATACACTTAGATTGCATATATTTTAACATTAATAAATAAAATCGAGCCAAAAATATACTAACAGAAATAAGATTTTTATAAAACAATACTTAAAAAATTATTTCTAACCAAAAAAGAATAAAAAAATAAGGTATCTGATCACTTCATACAAAAAAAATAACCGGTTTTTTTTTACAAATGAAACAAGTCACGCAAATCAAAGAAGCAAGTTATGTATGATAATATTTCAAGTTAATCTGTAAAAAACATTTACATTTATTAAATGGGCTGAATTTTAAATACTGTTTCAAAGTTATAAATTTGTTTGGCCATTCGCATTAAATTGTTGATTTTTTTTTAAACATTTCTTTTTTAAAAGAAAAATGTTAGGGCCTGTATACATACCTGGCTAAGTGATAGATCTTATAAGTATATTGGCCTTTATTAAATCTTCCTCCTAATAAAGGTACATTATCAAAAGGTTCATTTTTAAGCACCTCTATGCCTTCTCCGCCACCAGTTTCATTTTTACTTGCTTCTGCAACTGAGTAAAGTTGCCCCACTTGATACTTTAAAAAGAATAAATTTTTTAAAGATAACCAACCATAAAAGATATATCAAACAATTACATTTAAAATTAAAAAACAAATAAATATAAATTTTTAAGCCTTTCAATACAAAACAAAAAAATATATAAAGGGTGTTTTTTTTAGAGGTATAGAACTTTAAATTGCAATAAAACAACAATGTACTATTCAATTGACATGAATTTTTTTTATTCGAAAGATTATCTTGTGGCATTACATTTTAAATATGATTTCTGGCATATGACTGCCACGGCTGGCTCGGATGTAGTCCAATCTGGACGTCCAATTTTCGATGACTTTTTCCAACATTTGTGGCCGTATATCGGCAATAACACAGCGAATGTTGTCTTCCAAATGGTCAAGCGTTTGCGGCTTATCCGCATAGACCAGTGACTTTACATAGCCCCACAGAAAATAGTCTAGCAGTGTTAAATCACAAGATCTTGGAGGCCAATTCACAGGTCCAAAACGTGAAATTAGGCAGTCACCAAACGTGTCTTTCAATAAATCGATTGTGGCACGAGCTGTGTGATATGTTGCGCCGTCTTGTTGGAACCACAGCTCCTGGACATCATGATTGTTCAATTCAGGAATGAAAAAGTTAGTAATCATGGCTCTATACCGATCACCATTGACTGTAACGTTGTGGCCTTCATCGTTTTTGAAGAAGTACGGACCAATGATTCCACCAGCCCATAAAGCGCACCAAACAGTCAGTTTTTCTGGATGTAACGGTGTTTCGACATACACTTGTGGATTAGCTTCCAAAACTCCAAATGTGGCAGTTTTGTTTGTTGACGTAGCCATTCAACCAGAAGTGCGCTTCATCGCTAAACAAAAATTCGCTTATGAAAATCGGGAACAACGGCAATCTCGTTTTGGGCCCATTCAAAGAATCTACGCCTTGCTTGATGATCGTTTTGATGAATTGCCAAACCAAACTGAGAATAAATCACTTGACAGCCGTTAAATCGGTCGCCATCTTGGAAAGTAATGCCAACTTAAACTTCTATACCTGGAAAAAAAACACTCTGTATAAATTGAACAATAATTAAGGGATAATTTCACTGATCGATTTTTAATAATTTTATAAAATGTTTACATATTTTAAGTATTATGTTGGGGAAAAAGAAATCCATTATTTTTGCATGAAATTCAAGACTTTATTTAACATGGTTCCGATTGTTTGATTTGGTTCAAATACACACCGTTTTTCTGTATAATTTGTTACCATTTTAAAGGTAGCTTCATAATGCTTCTCTCATAAAAATCTTGGCCCTTATTGGCAAAATCTCTAGTATCCGATTTCCACAATCTTCTCTTGATCCCAACTTCTTATCACTTAGGAAGTTTTGCAATGCAAGAAAAAGATGGTAATCGCTTGGTGCCAGGTCTGGAGTATATGGTGGATGCATTAAAACTTCCCAACCAAGCTCCCAGAGTTTCTGGCAAGTCATTACAGAAGTATGTGGCCTGGCGTTGTCCTGATGGAACACAACACCTGTTCTGTTCGCCAATTCTGGCCATTTCTCGTCAATCACTAGCTTCAAATGGTCCAGTTGTTGACAGTAGGGATCTGAATTGTGTTTGGTTATGCGGAAGCAAATCAATACATTATTCCTTTACAGTCCCACCAAATACACAGTAGAACCTTCCTAGCTGTTAGTCCTGGTTGAGCTACCGTTTGAGCTGCTTCACCGCACTTTGACCACAATCGTTTTCGCACAATATTGTAGTATGTGACTTATTTCTCATCCCCAGTCACTATCCGTGGGTCGATTTTATTCCGTTTAGCCAGGCTTTGCTGATGGAAATTCGATCCATTATGTTTTTTGGTCTTAATTGATGTTGCACCCTAACATCGAGTTTCTTTTTGAATTAAACTTTGCGTAAATAGTTTAAAACCGTTTTATGGTCCATCTTTAGCTCCTGGGCGGTCAAGTTTTATTATTTCTGTGATTTTACCAACATTTTCAATGACGGGCCTGCCTGTGCAAGGTACATCTTTAAGATCAAAAATGCCTGAACGGAATCTTCGAAACCAAAATTGCATGCAATTAGCTGTTACAGTATAGGCGCCATAAACACCATTCACAATTTCGGCCACCTGACTCGCATTTTAGCCTTTATCCAAGAAAACTGTAAAATGTATCGAATTTGTTAACCTCCATTTTTAACACCATGCAACTCACAACTGAATGGACCAAAAAAGCAGCAAAAGAATTTTTTTAGTGTGAAATGTCATCTTAACAACGAGCATAAATTTGAAATTGTTTGATCAATACTTCATGAGATATCAATACTACAACCATCTACTGAAAAAAAATAATGGATTTCTTTTCCCCAACCTAATATATTAAATGAACAATTGTACTTTTAAATGCTATAATTTTAATTTCATATTTGGACATTTAAATGTAACAAATTACAAACAAAAAATATTTTAAATAATGGACTGATAATAATGGAAAAATTCTACAATCATAGAAACTGACCACATTATGAAAGATATTCACAATACTTTCATGATTAATAAAGTAATTATGTTATGATATTCAAAAAAATTTTTAATGGAAACTAAGCTAAAATATATTGTTCAAAACACAGTATCAACAGATATTACAATAATTAAAATCAATCTTTTTTTGTGAATATACATGTAACTATTACCTGTGAAAGTTTAAACTAATAACAATAAAATATATGCTTTAATATGCTACTTTAATTTTTTCCACAAAAAAAATCAAACTTTTTAAAATGTCTCCTTTGAACTTACCTCTTCTACTGTAATTGGAAGAACCACACGACTGAAAGAAAAATAAACTTCATGAAATTCAATTTGAAAACACAAAATACACAAATGGTGTTTTAATGGCATAATCAAATGAAATTTTTAAAAAAATTTTTAGTTCTAAAGCTATCTAAGTTTATTTTAAACTAAACTATTGTGACAGAAATTGTTGTCAATTGTGACAGACACTAAAAATATTAGGTAGACTTAACACTTGTACCAAACCAATAAGGGGAATTCAATTTTTCAAACCTTCTGGTGTAAAAATTATCACATATTAATAAAGAAAAAATACATTTAAAAAGTCTGTAAGCTCTACAAAAATTTATTACTTTTCATTTATTGAATTGGGTATTCAAATTTAACTTGTGTCAACTATCTCTTTTCTGAAATGTAAAATACCAGTTAAGTCATATTCTAGAAATTGATTTTGGATATTACAGAGCATCAACAATTAATAAACCAACCGTGAAATATTGGATATAAAAACATGATTACAGTATAAAAATAGAATATAATTTTAAACACACACACATATATATATACACACATATATATCAGTGTTTATTAAGAACTGCTTTATAAGCCAAATACAAAAAAAATGCATCATTTTGATATCACTCACAATGCAAGCAACATAGTATTTCTAAAGAAAAATCTGAATTTTTAATCAAAAGATAATCTCTACTTAACATAATTCCACTCAAAATACCAACACGAGATAAAGCACTATTTCAAGGGCACTGTAGTAGTTTTTCTAGAGCAATTGAAAAAAATTTCACAACATGTTTCTAAGACTTCAATAAGATAACTTTAAAAAGAAAGCAAACATTAATAATGTTCAAACAGTATTAAAACAGAAAAATAAAAATTGTACATAATATATTTCCCCTGAGTCAAGAGAAGTTTCCAAGAACTGTAATAGGTGCAGAATTCTAAGTTTAAAGCAATTAAACAGTAATAAACCATTCAAAAACGTTTTTCCCAAAACACTAGTGCTGTAAATATATCAACAGTTTTCATTAGAATTCTTAAATTGATTAAAATTCTTTTAAATATTTTGTTTACAAAAATAACCAATTGACAGAACAGTTAACCATCAAAAAATGTTTTTCATTCATTTGACATTTAGAATAATACACATTGAGAAAATTCACATAAAAAATTTTAAAAGATGTGAGAAAATTTGAATATAAGTTTTAAATATTTTTAAAAATACGATGAAAAAGCTATTTTTTTTTTTTTTCTGCCTTTCTAGCAAACAGCTTGCGTGTTCTCTTCCAAAAAGAAATCGAAACTTTTAACCGATGAAATTTTACTTTAAAATGATATAACGCTCTAGTTTATAATAGTTGATTAATAAAGTAACTACGGAATCACCTCTATGTTCTAAAACTTATTAATAGGCGCAAAAGGTTATATTTGACTAATCCAATTCAATATTATGAAGGTTCAATTGTATTTTCCTTTAAACAGAGAAAAATACAAGGATTAATTTTTTTTTTTTTTACATCGAAAACTTCTCACTTAAACGAAACAAATGCATCAAATACATACAAGTTGCGATACAAAATGAAATATCTTCATTTTTCAAAAAATATCAAATACACTTAAGATAATATTTACATTAATCCCAACGTTTTAAATTACAAAAGAAAAATCGCCAATTAAAATGATTACTCAAACAAATTAAAATAATTTAAATATCATGAATAATAATAAAATTACTTACAATTCTTTAATTATCATTTTCCCGTAGTTCTTGACACCAACTTTTCCCTTCACATGGGGCGGAGAAGTGACGTCAATGTTACTTTACTGCAGTGCCAGTTTTCAAGAGTAAAGAGTTACTTTCGAAATATTTTAAAGATAATAAATTCCACAATTTAAACTAGGAAGTGATCGGATCAAGATATCTAGATACGGTCCATTTCACTCAACAAAAACTTCCTGTTTCAAGAAATGATGTCATTTTATGCTAGTTTTTAAATTTTATGAAAAGAAGGGCGTTGAAGACAAAAATGTACAGTTAATGATTATATTGAAAGTAACCGCAATGATTACGATATCGAAACTAAAGAATACAGAAAATATTCGGTTTTTAATGAAGCAATAAAATTATTTAGCAATATTTTTCAAAAAAATGACCATCATTAGATTCTTTTATAAATATATTAGATTTATACCACCTAATCCAAATATTAGATTAAAATTTGATAGAATCTAAATTACTATTTACTTTGAAATTCATTTAAAGACATTACGAAAGGCTTTCAGTGCTCATCTTCAATAAAACAAAGTTTTTATCCTTGAACCTTTCTTTTTTTCATACCTGAATTTTTAATTATATTAATTTGAGGAAAACTCTTATAAAACGTTTAAACTAACTGCTTTATAATTACTGAAAATTGAAGATATTTAAGAAAAACTCTCATTAATAACTTAGGGTCTTTTAAGCATTTAATGGGGCTTTTTATTTTGTCTTCTTTTGTAAGTATATGAAATAATAACAATAAACTCTTGAAACACACCCTAAAGCTACTTTGGATGAATCAGGATATCTTTTTTTAAAAAAACATGTCCCCAGTATTTGCGCATAATGTTTAGAATAATTTTAACCAGCTGCATTTAAAAATATTAAGAACAATCTGCAGACACACACTTCAGGGGGAAATAATGAATGCTTGTAGTGCTCCAACAGATGTTTTTTTACAAGAATATATCATCAGGGCCTCTTTTCTGCTTAGGCACGCTAAACACATGCCTAGGATGCAGAAGATTTGGGGGAGCAAAAAAATTTGAGGGCGAAAAAAGAGGGAAACTTAAAATTATGCAGCCAACGGATCAACACCAAGCGAGTAATGAGAGGAGAGTTAAGACTGAAATGAGATCTACAATGGAAAATGAAAAGCTTAAAATTTTGATGTTGCTAGACTCTCAAAATGATATTACATTGTTAGTTGATTACAATGATTTTGTTAATGATTTTGCAACGATCAAAGCTCGAATAAAATCTTTGTTATACAAGTACAATGACAGTGATTCAACTAAAAATAAGGATGTCTAAAAGTAAAAGATAGTAATGCGTTAAGCGATTAAAAAGATGATAATTAAAAAGCTGAAATCAGTTCATGGAATAATGTATATTCTGTACCGTAATTACAAACGATTTAATTAATTTACTGTACTAATTTACAAAAGGGTAGGTGGGTGGTTCCTTGAGATCATCAGGTAAGAAATGAACAAAAGTGGCCAATCATTCCACTATCCTTTTTCTTTCGGCTGCCGATTACCAGTCCGGGACACAGAGCCATTGCCATAGGTGGTGGATAATGGAAAGACTCTGCAAAGAGCAGAAACAAAGAAAGGGAAAAGCAAGAGAGTAAAGGAAAAATTCTTCCTGGACCAGAACTGGCAAGGTAAGAGCTAAAAGAAGGGAGTGTTATGGAAATAGTGTGGGGGCGTAACAATTGGTACTTTGTACACTAAGAGAAAGCTTTGGAGGTTAAAAACGACCATCTATAACATTAAAAAAAACTAACAAAAAAATCCGCCAGGTTTGAACTCTACTGGCTCATCTTTATTCTTTGCTGATGTTATCTAATATGGTTTAACTATTGGCATAGAGTTTGTAATAACAGTAGGTTTTGTAATTCTATAAAGAGTTCACCCGATATAACATGTGAAATACTTTTGAGTTTCCATAAATTTTCAATAAACCTTTTTCTTTCCTTAGATATTCATTCAGCCTGCAAGAAATGCAATGAGCATCTTTTTTAAAATATGTGATTGCATGTGATAGAAAGCAATACTTTAAACAAAAAGCATTTATAATTGCTTTCTAAATACACCTATCCGTTAAATTTTAATCTCCCGATTTATTTGACAAACCGGTTTTTCTAAACATTATATAAATTGTAGTCGTAATTTTTTTTAAATGCGAAATTAAGTAATTCAAATAACTCTAAATGGCAGTGATATCAATTGACTTCTACTTTTGAGTTAGAGAGATCTTCTACCTAAATCTTCAATACAACTCTCAACTTCAACATCGTTTAGGCATGAATTTGAGCTCCCTCATTCGTCCCGATTACTATTCTTTTACTAATAGAACTTTCATTTTTCCTATGTTAAGAAAATAAATTGTAATTTCATTTATAGGAAATAGACTCTAGCTATTTTCTTATTACATAGATGGTCTAAAATTTTAATTCGGTTTCTAAAAATACAGCTTTTTAGTTGTTTTCCTTCTGTTTAAAAATTATTTGGTATGAAAAGTCCTATGCAATTCATAAAATTTTAAGTAATTTACAAAGAATGTTTCATAAATAACATTGTTTAACACTACCCATAATTATGAAGTTTATAAGAAACTGGAGAAATGTTTTATCAAAACACATCTCATTTTAGTGTTCTTTTCAGAAATATTTAATTGCATTTTGAATTAAAATAATAACAAATTTATACACACAACCGTAACAAACTCATAATTAATAAACACTTTTCCTGATCAAAAAACCAATCATTATACTTTTTTCAGTTCTTTGTGAAATTCAGTTCAGAGTTTGAGAGCTTTTAGTTGATAATTTTATTGTTATATTAGTTCAAAATTAATTGCATTCATGATTTAAGAAAGTTATACATAATACATATTTTCGAGTGTCCACCTAAGAACTTCCAACCGATTTTCGAAACTCAAATAAATCTTTTATGTACAATACATTTTATAGATTACATAGACAAACACGAATTGATAGTATTTTATTACCGTAAAACCTGGTGTATAATACGCACTCTTAACACAAAAAACAAATATATAATATATTAAAAAAAAATTTAAGTCAATTCCTATTTAGATCAACAAAGAAAAATTTTATTTTAGCTACTTCTAATTAAATAGTTACGATTAATATAAATATGTATATACATATGACAGAATCACAACATTAAGTGGTAATTAACTTTTATTAATTATCATTAAAGTATCGCATTGTCATTCAAAACAATCGTTTATATAAAATTTCAGTTCAACTGAATTCTTTAAAACATGAGAAAAAAATCTTTTCGAGTTTTGACCCAAGTCGCTAAAAATGAAACCAACATGGCTGTATCTGTAATTCCTTAAATAATTAGTTTCAGTCAATTAATTTTAATTAATTATAATTAAATAATCGTATTTTTACCCAAAACAATAGTGTATAGAAAATTTCAACTCAAATGAGTGTTTTAAAATGTGAGAAAAAAACCTTTTCAAGTTTTAAACACAAGTCGCCAAAAGTGATGCCAACGTGGCTGTATTTGTAATTCTTTAAATAATTAATTTTAGTCAAAATTCATTTTTATTAATTATAATTAAATTATTGTATTGTCATCCAAAATGATTATGTATATAAAATTTCAGCTCAATTGAGTGTTTTAAAATGTATTTCATTAGCGATCGAAAATTCCACCAAGAAAAATAAGTATATAGCGAGTGTGAGCTAATAATAGAAACTGAAAAAATATTTCAGCCGCGTCCGTGCGACGAAACTGACGGAAACGATTGAAAGCTTTAATACACGCACAGATGCAGAAAGTTTATTAATCTCTATGCAATCGCATTCATTTTTATGTTACTTAAGTTTCTGGCAACTGGTACTGTGTGAAGTAAATGATGCTCAAAATTATTTGCAAACAGAGAGACTAAATATCCATCAATGTGCTAAAAAATACGTGCTTTACAGACTGTATTAGAAGCAAAACGAGAGGAATTCGTAGATGACACTTAAATATATGCTTACAGTTTATGTGAAGAGCCTGAAATTTCTTTTGAGCCCCCAAGACGCATCAGGAGAAAGCACATATTTGGGGGAGGAAGTAAAGGTGTTCAGTTATCGTACGAAGATGACTTGAGGCGAACAATGTTTTCTTCTATAGATAGAGTAACTGCTGAAATTCGAGAAAGATTCCAACAGGTGCAGAATCTTGCGCAAAAAATATGCTTTTTTAAGGCCTGAAGTGATATTGAGCATGGACGAACTTAACTTAGATCAAACTCCTCAAGACATTAATAAAGAAGAATTCCAACTTAGGCGTGTACGTCTACAAGATTTCGTAGATGCAACAGAACCAGGCTGTAAAAAAGAATCCATTAGGTTCGGTTCTTCGGGTTTATTAAAATACATTATTGAGTGTCCAAACTTAAAGATAGCTTACTAAACATTGTCATAATGTTGAGAATTTTTTAACGTCTGCCATCAGTAATGCTAGTTACGAGAGAAGCTTCTCTAAGTTAAAATTAATCAAAAATGGTCTCAGATCGAGTATGTCCACGTTAAGGCTAACAAATTTAGCTATTCTGGTAATTGAAACGTGACATACATATTGATATTGACAATTGTATAAAAGATTTTGCTATGAAAAAGACACGAAAAGTGCATTTTTCATTAATAAAAAAATTTTAAAGTTGTTTTTTTTTTTTACTTTTACTAATTTTCTTGAGTAATAATTAAACAAGACCAAGAGAGACGACAAATTTCCGATCGGCCACAGGCGGCGAAAGTCCACGCTACGCCACTGATGTTCTTTTTCCTCATGGGCGTTGCCAGTACTGAGTGGGGCCCTATATCAGAATTCGTTGGGGCCCCTCTTTTGGAAAATAAATAAAAATGATCGCATTAATAAATCTTATTTGAAAGTGAGAAGATATTACTCATGCTGGGGCTCCTCGTTTCAGTAATACGGCTCTAATGCTGCTGTAGTTACGCCCCTGTCTTTCCTTATAAAGATTTAAAATATTTTTCATATTATTCAAGCTTCTTGCTGATTGTAGTTCTTTGTAGTTAAATTCTTAAGTTTGAGAAAAAAAATTTAGCTATGTATTATATATCTATCTTGTTTACAATTAATTACGTTACGAAGTGCTGAAGGACTAAAACACTGAAAAATTTATACAGTAACTGTACTTCATCTTATTTGACTATATGTTATGTATGAAAATTTCAATTTTTGTAACTTACACAAGCAGTGGTGCACACAAGGGAGGAGTCCTCGAGTGCTGACCCCTCCTCAAAGCCCTTGATTCATTTTTTCGCTTGATTATAATCCTATGTATATAACACGTACACATTGATCAGGTGTCGCCCAGCCAGTATGGTGGCTATGACCCTCGGCTTGTAACCGAGTGGGTTCGGGTTCAAATCCCGAGTAAGACTTGGTTGTATCTTCTTCGGGAAAGAAGTCGGTCTTTCGCCTGAAATGGATTCCCGTCTCGAAAGGAAAAGCAGCGCACCTCATCTTGTTATATGCTGGGATTATCGTTTGTAATTAAAAAATCTGTATTCTTCTGTGGCTGTGTTATATGTTTCTGTTCATCTATCTCACGTCTTTCGTATGTATCCCAGTAATAAACACACGACAACAACAACTTTGATCAAATATTTGTTATTAATAATGCTAATTGTTCATTCAACAATGAATTTCTTACTGTTTTTTGTTCCCGAAAATCGACAAAATCAGAAGAATATGTTGGGCGGCGTATTGGAACATGATACGAGAATAGTGGACTCTCTGTGATCCTGGAACCCCCCTTCTGAAAAATTTCTGTGTGCGTTACTGTACACTAGTCCACACCGTCGATCGTATCGATCCAAAATTTTACAAGGAGCTTTGCTGATGTTTCAAAGAAGCCATAAGTATATTTTAACCAGTAAAAGTCCGATTTTATTTTTAGCTCACTTTTCTACTCTCCCTCCTTCCCCTTCCCACTTAAAGAAGAGCTTGTGTATGTCTGAAGTCGCCCTAATTCTGTATGCGACTAATAGTGGAAAACCGTTCCCAGTCATGTTTAGAAACGATTAATGCATTAGGTGCAGGGGCGTAACTACTGCCGTATCAGCCGTATTAATGATTGGGGATCCCTAAGCTACAGGAGCCCCAACATGTGTAACTACTTTACCACTAAGAGAGATTTCGTTTCAAAAAAGGGCCCCGAAGTAGTTTTGATACGGGGCCCAATCGGAACAAGCTACGCCACTGATTAGGTGACGCCTTTTGATTTCGCAACGCTTAAGAAAGGGTTTTGCAATTGCAAAATTTGATTTGAACTATTAGACCCACGGACTAGAAATTTATTAAGCTTGTCTCTTTTGTTGAGTAGGGCGGCCGCGATAGCCTAAAGGTCAATGTATCGGATCGTGGCTGGCATATCACGAGTTCGAGCCCAGTAACATTAAAGACCCGCCGTGTAGGGGAGCGATGCACTTTTAATCTGTCGAGAGCGCAAACGTCCTCCCGTTGGTGTGGTGTGGTGTGGCAGTTAGGGGAGGTGGTGCCAGCTCATGTGTCGTCCTCGTCACTTGACCATGGTTCAAAATTACGAGGTCCGTCACCAAAAGCCCTCGTGTAGCTGAACAACGTTAATATTCACTCACTCACTCACTTTGTTGAGTAGAGATCTAATGTGAACGGGTTTAGCGAAAATCGCTTCGGGGATATAATAAATAAAAATTCCTTTTTTTTTTAACCAATTATACCAGCAAGCTTGAAATTTAGCAATATTTCTTTTGTTGTGTAGATATTCCTTAGTCATGGGTTTTGTGGATGGGACGTAAAAGCTAAATATAATCCGTTTTAGAAATCAAAGTCTTGGATCTTTTTTTAAGAAAATCAAGGGATGAGTGCTATAGAAATGTTTTTGAATACATTTGAGAATGAATGAGTGAATATTAACGTTGCACTGTCCAGCTACAAGAGGGCTTTTGGCGACGGACCTCGTAACTTTGAACAATGGTCAAGTGACGAGGACGACACCTGAGCTGGCACTCTCCTCTTCTAACTGCTACACCACACCAATGGGGGGACTTGAACTCTCGACAGATTTCACGTGCATTGCTCCTCTACACGGTGGGTCTTTAATGGTACTGGGCTCGAACTCATAACGTGCCTTCCGTGATCCGATACCTTGACCACTGGGCTACCGGAACCCTGAATACATTTGAAAACTTAATGCTAAGACTTAGATATCAGTAACTCTTAAATATATACTATAGTCTTACCATTATACGGAAATACCCAGAATAGCGGGTCGATTACGACTAGTCCTTAATAAATAGCACAACTTTTCAATCAAAAACTAAATTCATGCATTTTTCAATACGTGCACAATTAAAATACTGTCACATTACTTAAACTACATAGACATTGTATCATCATAATCGTATATCAATCAAAACAAATTTTTCGACTGAATCCTTGGTCAACTTTGTATTTTTCTTTTAAATAAATAATTAACATGAGAAAATAAAAGACTCAGACGAAATTTATTATTTTCTGATTTTACCACTATTTTTGAAGTGAGGCGCGTTTTGCTGGAAAGTGAACTTGAATGGTGCGCTTTTTAAGTACTGTTAAGCTCGGGTTTGTAACGCTCGTAACAATGGATTGAAGTTTTAAGTAACAATGAATAAAGTCCTTCAACAAAAAAGACTTACAACAATGACAAAATTTGGCGTCGGAAATTTTTTTTTACAAATTCCTATGGATTTTCTTGGATTTAAATTCCAAAAAAAAAAAGTTACAACTATATTTCAAGTAGATTGGAACATTGTATATCTTTCCCAACTCTGCCAAGTTGGACTGAGATAGAATATTGTAAAACTTCTTTAAAAAAAATTATGGAATTTCGTCATTTTGAAAAATTTCTACTTTTCTGCTTTTTTTGTACATAAAATATTTTTAAAAAAAGGCACTTTTCCACCCAAGAAGAAAGCATCGGATTGAAATGAAATTTAAAACACATAATGACACAGATGAGATATTTACCTGATCTCAAAAACAAGACAATTAAATGAATACAGGGTGTGCACCGACACAAATACTGGGCAACTTCAATAGCGCGTTGGACCACCTATAGCTGCAATACATGCCGCCACACGGTCCGGCATTGAGTTGATTAGACACCTTATGTTGTCTTGAGGCAGATGGGCCCACAAATCTTGAACAGCCAACTCTAAATCATGTACAGAGTGACACGATGGCATCTGCCGTTTTAGCTGATCCCACACGTGCTCTACAGGGGACAAATCGGAGGAGCGGGCCGGTCATGGAAGAGTCTGAAAATGACGTAGGAAGTCTTGAGCAACTCTTGCTGTACGCGGACGAGCATTATCTTGCTGGAAAATTGCCCCTGGGAAACCATTTAGGAAAGGTCCTACATGAGGTCGAAGAATATCATCAACGTAACGTTGGCGCGTTAAGGTTCCACGCATCACAATTAAAGTGGAACGGCTATCATAGGCTATGGCTTCTCAGACCATTACACCAGCTGTGCTGGCAGTGTGACGTAGAACAGTGTGTGGGGGGAGATTGTACCGCTCACCAAGGCGCCTCCACACCTGTACACGGTTATCATCTGTCCGCAAAACAAACCGAGATTTATCACTTAACACAACATTTACCAATCTGTGACATTCCACATTGATCTGGCTTGGCACCACTGTAGACGCAGTTGCCGATGTTCCGGTGTTAAAGGGAGTGCACGGAAAGGGCGCTTGGATTTAAGATTTGCTTTTGCAAGGTGTCTGGAAATTGTTTGTGGAACAATTGCTACGCCTACGTCTGCTCGTATCGTTGAACGAGTCACTGTGGGGTCCACAAGAGCTTGCCGCACGACCCTTCGATCTTCTCTCCTCGTGGTCTTCCTGGTCGCTCCAGACCCGGTTTTCCGCAAGTGGGTACCTTCTTGTGTCCACTGCTCCCAACAATTTCTAACGGCATACGCCGAACGATCCACCTGGCCAGCAACACGGCGCGTCGACCAGCCTGCAGTTTTCATCTCGATGATCAGGCCGCTCTCAAACTCGCTTAACTGTGAGAAATGCCTTCTAGCACGTTTACCTGGCATGTTTCGTTTACCAAAATCTTCCTACAATCGGCGGGTAATCGTCACGTTTATGAATCTTCGAATTTGCGCTGGCTTATATAGCACCCTCTTCCTGATTGTAGCGCCACCTCGGCGTGTATGAGCATGCGTATTGGCACAAAACTTGGATCATTTGCATATCACATTACGCTGTACTTATTTGAAAAGTTTCGCGATTGTACTTAGCTTCCTTCTTGGGTCGCTATTTTCAATGTTCCTGAGTGTGTATATACATATATATATATATATATATATATATATATATATATATATATATATATATAATATCCCCTTTGTTTTTTATTCACCTAACTAATCCTTGAAACAACATTACAAAATTTGATGTTATCTTTTATCGTGCGGTCATAAGCCCACACACTTTTTTAACACGCTTTTATAAGTTTCACTTGTATGTAATGGAATCTTTGAACTCGATTTTCACCCACTTTAAAAGGTCAGATTAATTCGAAATTTTGCACACTTGTCAAGGACCGATGACAGTACAATAATTTCATTACTTTGTTTCATTGTCCTAATCAGAATTATCAAAAATAAGGATTTTAAGAATTTTGATATTTGGCGACTAATTCATTACATCGTTTTCAGATTTGGTGACTAATTGCATAAACCATTTTCAGATTTGGCAACTAATTCCATATGCCATTTCCATATTTGGCGACTAATTTCAAATGTAGCGACTAAAAGATTAAGATGCAACCCTAAAACCGCAAATAGGCTTTGTTTAAAACAAATAAAACAAAAAAAAAGTGTTCTTTATGTGAAAGTGGAAATAAACAAACAAAAAAAAAGACTCGTGCATGCGAATAATAATAATTTATGTTCTAACTGCTAAATATTTTTTATTTTTATAAAGCAATACGTTTAGAAGTGATGATATGAATTAACATTACAGCAACACGTTTAAAAAGTGATAAATTTATGTTCTAATTGCTTTTTATTATTTTTATAAAGCAATACGTTTAGAAGTGATGATACGAATTATCCTTATAGCAATACGTTTAAAAGATGATAATACGATTGACATTTAATATTTCTTCTTAGCACACTTTTATTAGTTAGACCTGTATCTGTAGAGACGGAATCTTTTTGAAATACAACGTATGGGACTCATCCGCGGCCCCGTAAACGGAGAGAATAAATGCCCTTCTAACTCATTAATTAATATCCATTGAAGAGCAAGACTAATTCTAGCAGCCACGTAATTCCGGCTCCAAATATCAAACTCAAGGATAAATGATAGCTTTAAAAACTAAAAAAACAGGCTTTTATTGTAGATTGAACTAAAAAATGAAAAATAAATTATAGTTTCTTAAGAAAACTAAAAAACGCGCTTTTATAGTGAATCGAACTAAAAAGTAAAAAAATAATTCTTAATATAAGAATGAAATGATTAACGAGGAAATTATAATATTGTGGTAAAAGCGTGGGGTATGCTTTGTACTACATTTTTACACTAACTCAGCATTTTGGAATAGAACTAGTAAGAAATTATAACAATTAATATAGAGCACCCCACGCTTTTACCCCGACATTAATTTTCTCGTTAATCATTTTATTTTTATATTAAGAACTATTTGTTTACTTTTTAGTTCAATTCACTATAAAAGCGTGTTTTTTAGTTTTTTTAAAACTATAATTTATTTTTATTTTACTGAAACAGACATTAAATGTATAGATTTTTGAAAATGCTCCATCCTCAATCATGTTCTTGATTTTTAATCTCATGTTAAAGCGCACTTCTTTTTTTTATCATTCCGTACAGAAAGGCAATTTTATGATATGATTCAGTATAAACAAATGGCTCCAGATGTATCTATATATATAAAGGGGAGAAAAGCGACTCACTCACTGACTAATCACGATATCTCCGGAACTATTAAACCTACAGACTTGAAATTTGGTAGGTAGGTTCCCTTCTTGGAGTAGACGTCAGCTAAGAACGGATTTTGCAAAGTTCGAACCCCCCAAGGCGCGTTACGGGGCTTTAAGGGGCGTTATAGATAGTTATTTCCATTACTAAACTATTAGATGTAGAGTCGTGAAACTTGGTACACAGATTTCTTTCATAAAGTAGATTCCCTACATAATGATTTTTACAAAAATCGACCTCCAAGGGGCGTTGAGGGCTCTTAAGGGGCGTTATGCATAATTATTTCCATTTTTAAACTATTAGACGTACAGTCTTGAAATTTGATAAGCGGATTCCTTTCATAGAGTACAGATCCCCTACAGAATGGGTTTTGTGAAAATCGACTCCCAAGTGGCGTTGTGGAGAATTAAGGGGCTTTATAGGCAATTAACTCCTTTTTTAAACTATTAGACGTAAAATCTTGAAATTGAGTAAGCAGATTCCATTCACTGAGTAGAGATCTGTCATAAGATGGGCTTTGTGAAAATCGTTTCCTAAGTGGCGTTGCGGGGGCTTAAGGGGCGTTATACATAATTATTTCCATTTTTAAACTATTAGACGTACAGTCTTGAAATTTAGTAAGCGGATTCCTTTCATAGAGTACAGATCCGCTGCAAAATGGGTTTTGTCAAAATCGACTCCCAAGTGGCGTTATAGGCAATTTACTCCTTTTTTAAACTATTAGACGTAAAATCTCGAAATTTAGTAAGCTGATTCCATTCATTAAGTAGAAATCCGCTATACGATGGGTTTTGTGAAAATCGCTTCCTAAGTGGCGTTACAAGGACTTAAGGGGCATTATAGATAATTATTTCCATTTTTAAACTATTAGACGTACTGTCTTGAAATTTGATAAGCGGATTCCTTTCATAGAGTACAGCTCCGCTTCAAAATGTGTTTTGTGAAAATAGACCCCCAAGTGGCGTTGTGGAGAATTAAGGGACGTTATAGATAATTATTTCCATTTTTAAACTATTAGACGTACAGTCTTGAATTTTGATAAGCGGATTCCTTTCATATAGTACAGATCCGCTACAAAATAGTGTTGGAGAAAATTGATCCCCAAGGGTCACTTAGGGGGATTAAAGGGCGTAATAGATAAATATTTCCGCATTAAATAGATAAATATTTTAATAGATAAATATTTCCTGCTTGAAAATTAGAAGGTATGTTCCGTTCATGGAATAGAGTTCCTTTTACAAAGAGTTTTTCGAAAACGGACCCCTAAAGGTGTGGGGTTGCGAGTGATTAAGGCGTGTTATAGAAAAATTCCTGTTTTTGAATTTAACCCATTTACTTGAAATTTGTTGAGCACGTTTCTTTAGTTGAATAGAGTTCCACTAAGAATGGATTTTACGGAAATCAACTCCATGGGGAAGCAGGGAGAGTTATTGGGGCGTATTGATAGACAAAATTCCCGTTTTCGAACTGCTAAGACTATAATATAAAAATTTGGTTTGCATGTTTCTTTTGTTGAATTGGAATCCGCCAAGAATGCTCTCAACGAGGTATTGATGATAAAAATTCCGTTTTTGCTCTGTTTGATTTAGACTTAAAATTGAGCACGCATGTTTATTTTATGGAGTTGAGATCCACTGAAAGTTACTTTGGTGGAAATCCACTTGATTATTAGGTTAAGTGAGCGCAAAAAATCTTTCTCCTTCTATTTTAGATATAAATGGAAATATTAGATATTATAATTTATGTCCTTCTTATATCAAGGGGTGAGAGTGTAACAGCTATAAATATATTTTTCAATACAATATCGAATTCTTAATGCTAGATATCAATAATTCATATATATGTAAACAGTATACATTTATACAACATCGTGAAATACCCAGTGAAGTGGGTGGGTAACGGCTAGTCTATATATATAACATGGGATTAATCAATCAAATAAGTGTGATCAACTTCTTTACGCCATTTTGCTGGAGACTGAACTTGAATGATGCGTTTAAAAAGCCATGCATTGTTACGCTCGGGGTTTGTAACACGCTCGTAACAATACTACTCGTAACAATACTACTGAATCATTTGGGTTTAATGAGTCATGTATCGGAGAAATTTATACAGCGAAATGTAGAGCAGAAAATGGACAAATAATTCTCTAATGGTCACTATTTATATTTCACCAAATCAAAATGTAGAGAAAATTATCGAATTCTTTTACAAAAATTTAGTTGCCTGCACTGAAGCCGGATCGGCTCTTCTGAATAAATTACCTATGATTTTAAGTGAGGATTTTAATGTAGATTTTTCAAAAGACAAATCAAAGCCTTTAGTAAATTTTTTTAAATCAAAATTCAATTTAATTATGCCAAGTGATCCAAATGAAAGCACGACCAAGTACGGAACAACGCTTGACGAAGTTTTTTTCGATATTTAAATAATTTTGAATCTAAAGTATTTATAACCTATTTCATCTACCATAAACATATTGTTTCCCCTTATAAGAATACAATTAATTCAAAAATATGATTGTATATTTTGCAAAAATATCATTTTATGAGTACAGACATGAATAAAAAATTTATGTGACAATTCTAATATCCCCTTGTTTTATATATATATATATATATATATATATATATATATATATATATATATATATATATATATATATATATATATATTTCACCTAACTAATCCCTGAAATAACATTACAAAGTTGAAGCTATATCACTATTATCGTGTGGTCATAAACATACTCTTTTATTTTTAAATAAAAGTTGTTCAAAAATTTTAAACGAGTATTGTTAGAGCTGCATAAAGAGTTGTTTGGGACAGCCCTTGTGAACCACCGTTAAGTGATTTGGATGACACACATAAGTTACATCTCACTTTCTTATCTTCTGCTCTATGCCCCAAACAGATGTTTGAAATATTTCGATTTAAACCGAAACTTTTCCCAAGATGTCAGAAATCAGGGTGGCCGGCGTTGTTTCTGTCGGATGATGGGTTCGATTCCTGGTAAAATTCCACAGGGATTGACGAATGTTAAATCTGTAGAAGCCTTCATGCTGATGTGGTATGGAAGTTAGGAGAGTGGGGTGCCAGCTCAAGTGCCATCCTTGTAAATTCACCGAGGATTGAAATCAAGAGGTGTTTCGGAAATAGCCCTCCTGTAGCTTCAAGTGAATGAGTGAGTGAAAAATTAACGTCGCACTATAAAGCAACACGATGACTATTTGCGAAGGACCTTGTCATTTTGAACCTCGGTCAAGTGACGAGGTCGACACCGGCATTCCCCCTCCCAACTACCATACCCTCTATCCGGTATAGTGGTTAGCGACGCTAACTACTGTGCCGTGGGGCCCGGGTTCGAGTCCTGGATGCTTGTAAATGCTTGTAAAAGTATAGTGCCTTCGCGGCATGGGGATACTCTAAACAGCCGTCGAGCCGCAAGTTCTCTCGTGAGGTTGGTGGCAGGGGATAAGAGGCCCTCACCCAGGTTGTTCTCCCTCAAAATTGGGGTGGAACCAAGCTAAATCGTACTATCACCAGTATGGTGCTCAAGGCTAAGGCCGACGACAGGCGTACCTCTAGCCCCTTGCCATGATGAATTTCGTGGGCCTCGATCCGACTACGTCAGGCAGGTGGCATTAGCAACAACAACAACTTCCATACCACACCAAAGGGAGGACATTGAGCCTCGACTGATTTATACGTGCATTGGCTCCCTCAGTGGTGTAGCGGAGGAGTGCAGAGGGAGCCATTGTTCCGGTCCGCATACGCGGTAGCAAGCATCGCAATTTTTAAATTCAAAAAATGCTTCAAACTCCAAATAGTACCCGCGAGACAAAACTGACGGAAACGAGTGAAAGCTATAATAACGCATAGATGCATGAGGTTTATTAGTCGCCATGCAATCGCATTTGTTTTTATGTTACTTAGGCTTCTAGCAACTGGTACTGCGTGAAGTAAATGATACTCAAAATAATTTGCAGAGGGACTAAATATCCATCAATGTGCTAAAAAAATACGTGCTTTACAGACTGTATTAGAAGCAAAACGAGAGGAATTCGTAGATGACGCTTTAATATATGCTTAAACTTTATGTGAAGAGCCTGAAATTTCTTTTGAGCCCCCAAGACGAATCAGGAGAAAGCACATATTTGGGGGAGGAAGTAAAGGTGTTCAGTTATCGTACGAAGATGACTTGAGGCAAACAATGTTTTCTTCTATAGATAGAGTAACTGCTGAAATTCGAGAAAGATTTCAACAGGTGCAGAATCTAGCGCAAAAATATGCTTTTTTAAGGCCTGAAGTGATATTGAGCATGGACGAACTTAACTTAGATCTAACTCCTCAAGACATTAATAAAGGAGAATTCCAACTCGAGCGCGTACGTCTACAAGCTTTCGTAACTGCAACAGACCCAGACAGTAAAAAAGAACTCATTAGGTGCGGCTCTCTGGGTTTATAAAAATATATTATTGAGTCCAAACTTGAAGATGGCTTACCAAATATTGTCATAATGCTGAGAATTTTTTTAACATCTGCCGTCAGTAATACCAGTTGCGATAGAAGCTTCTCTAAGCTAAAACTAATCAAAATTATCTCAGTTTCGAAAATGTCCACGTTAAGGCTAACAAATTTAGCTATTCTGGTAATTGAAACGTGACATACATATTGATATTGACAATTGTATAATAGATTTTGCTATGAAAAAAACTTGAAAAGTGCATTTTTAATCAATAAAAAAAATTTTAAGCTGCTTTTTTTTACTTTTACTAATTTTCTTGACTAATAATTAAAATAGAGGCGACGAATTTCCGGTCGGCCCCAGGTGGCGAAAGTCCACGCTTCGCCACTGGGACCCCTCTACAAAGTGAGTCTTCAATGGCACCACGACTGGACCTTGCGACGCTCGAGTTCTTGAGTATAACCACTAGGCTACTTCTTTTAACTTCTAAGACCGACGTTAACAAAAATCAGATCAAATTCAAGAATCAGGATTCTAACTGCGATCCTACATTCACGAAATTTCTGATTATCAAGCTGCTGCGTCAATTGATATTTTTAAAAAGAAATGATAAAAAAATCAGTTGCTCTTATTTGAAAATTCATTTCGCGAAAGATGGATTGTAGGAAATTTTTTCCGATAATGACAGATCTTCCTAAGTCAGTAATTGGTTAATACAGCTGTCATCAAATACAACTTCCGTGAGCACTGAGATCATTAATACAGAAGATATCTAAACCTTTCTTAATACTTACAGTAACTAGTGACTGAGAAGCATGGCATCTTTCAATTGTAGGAAAAATGTTCTGCTGTTTAAACATAACGGAAATAGCATTAAAATTCTCCTAATTTTTTTAAACAATTTCTTGAAGTTCATTTATATTTTTAAATTTTATAATTATGTGAAATACCTGGAAAGAAATCTATAGAATAAAAACAGCGCACATGTAAACAATCGGGAAAGTAAAATGCTTTTTTTTTATAAGTTACACTAATCAGCAACAAAAAAATACACATTTTTTGTGCATAATTCTTTTATTAATAAAACTTATTCATAACTCTTTAGATTTGATTTTAATTTGATTGATGAATTGAAAAACTTGTATTACTCATTATGGAATAAAACAATTTTAAAGCTATTTAATGATTAAATGAGACTTTCTCAGGTGATAGAATGATTCTTAGTATGTAGTTTCCTTATCCTGTAAATCCAGTCAGTCATTTACCTATGCATACACAAGGTGTCTCAAAACTACACATTTGAAATATAAAATTAATTGCAAGCCCCAATCATTCTCGCTTATAAAGCAGTCCTGCACAGTTTTAAATGTAACAAGATAAATATTGAATAAACTAATCAAAAATTGGCATATCTCCAAACCATGATGCAAAATCTTTTGATAACCATTTTAATCAATGGTGTACCGTACACCTCCGCATCGCGGGTTGCCCAGGATTCTAGGTGACCTAAAACCTGATGTTATGGTTTTGCAATCTCTTGTAAGATCCGGTTTTGAGCCCCAAACCTGACTTTGCAGGGGGCGGGGAGGAGGCAATATTCTCCGTTAAGCACCACTAATGTTAATCATTAAGTAAAATAAACAAATGATATAATAATGCAATTTATTCCTGTGTATCCTTATTTTTTTTATAAATATAAGCAACAAATTTTTCTTCAAATTTTCTTACGTTTGTAAAAAAAAAAATTTTGTGTCAAACCATGTAATTTTTTATATTTAAAATAATGTTTTCGGGTACTACTTTTTTGATGGCCCTCCATCAGTCTTGTATAAGTTTGATATTCATAAGATATTGCTGCGAAGCAAATTACAACTGCTATGGTGCTGGTAAGGCACAGCGCTGTTGAAGGACGCTGTTAAGGTCGGATTACCCAGTGAAAAGTTACGTTGTGATGACATTGGTATGCTCGTGGGTGTGAGCCTTGATTGGTCACATAAGTGTGAGCGAGTGTCCGTTGGAGTGTGCTGGGATGTCGAAAAGTGTTGAAGCTTCCAGAAGTGTCTCAAGATTTTGCGAAGCTTCGTACTGTATAGAGAATCTCTGGGTTTCTTCTTTTGGTGTCTGTTTAAAGATCGATGCAATTCCAAGTCTAACGTGATGCAGAATCACATCTGTTTGGAACGTGGCCAGTATTGCTATTCGTCTATTAGTCCTCACACGGTGGACTTCCAAGTCGGAAACTGGCGTAGGAACTGCGCCGGTCACTTCTCTAGGTGGCTGGATAAAGGGAGGTCAAAGGTTGACTTGCCTTAAAACATAAGCGTCGTAGTGTCCGGTCTTGGATATTTTCCTTCGTGAAACTCCATGACCGTTGAGATGTCACTAGTTTCCAAACAGGAAATGGGTCTCTTGGTGGAGACCGCCACAATATCAAACTTAAAATATCAAGAATATGGTTAATAGTGGCTTTCTGGAAGTTAAAAATTTAAGGAATATTTGAAAAGCAATATCTTTATGTTTTTAATGAAATATATAAAAATTCATAAGCATTTATTTTGAAAATAGTGATTTTATATAGTCAGGGGTGTAAAATATGCATGAACAATTCCGCACGATGGATGGGATGTTCGACCTGGGTTGACCTTCTTACATGATCGTTATTCATAATTATGAGGCTCATAGGCTACGTTAAAAAGGTCTTGTTTTGGGCAGAAAAATAGATATATATATAGCTAGAACCATTCATCAAATAAACCTTCAATACTATTGTTGACTTTTTAACCTTATCCAAATGCAATATCTGAGATGGTTTTTTTTTTCGATAATGCTGTAGAAATCGTTGTGCCTTGTGAATTTGATTTTATTATTTTTCGAAGTAAATGGTGTTTTTTTAGAGGTATAGAACTTTAAATTGCAATAAAACAACGATGTATTATTCGATTGACATGAATTTTTTTTATTCGAAAGATCTTGTGGCATTACATTTTAAATATGATTTCTGGCATGACTGCCACGGTTGGCTCGGATGTAGTCCAATCTGGACGTCCAATTTTCGATGACTTTTTCCAACATTTGTGGCCGTATATCGGCAATAACACGGCGAATGTTGTCTTCCAAATGGTCAAGCGTTTGTGGCTTATCCGCATAGACCAATGACTTTACATAGCCCCACAGAAAATAGTCTAGCGGTGTTAAATCACAAGATCTTGGAGGCTAATTCACAGGTCCAAAACATGAAATTAGGCGGTCACCAAACGTGTCTTTCAATAAATCGATTGTGGTACGAGCTGTGTTGTTGGAACCACAGCTCCTGGACATCATGATTGTTCAATTCAGGAATGAAAAAGTTAGTAATCATGGCTCTATACCGATCACCATTGACTGTAACGTTGTGGCCTTCATCGTTTTTGAAGGATTCCACCAGCCCATAAAGCGCACCAAACAGTCAGTTTTTCTGGATGTAACGGTGTTTCGACATACACTTGTGGATTAGCTTCACTCCAAATGCGGCAGTTTTGTTTGTTGACGTAGCCATTCAACCAGAAGTGCGCTTCATCGCTAAACAAAATTCGCTTATGAAAATCGGGAACAACGGCAATCTCTTTTTGGGCCCATTCGACGAATCTACGCCTTGCTTGATGATCGTTTTGATGAATTGCCAAACCAAACTGAGAATAAATCACTTGACAGCTGTTAAATCGGTCGCCATCTTGGAAAGTAATGCCAACTTAAACTTCTATACCTGAAAAAAAAACACTCTTTACTTGAAGAGAGAACGGTAGCTTATTCAGTACAGAAACAGACTTCTATTGGTCTACGGATGGAGGGTTATAATTTCGTAATTTTAAGTAAAGATCATTATGCAGTAGAGTTAAGTATACCGCGGTTCCCAAATTTCGTCATGAAGTGAAGAATAGGGTTTCAGTTGCGGTATTGACCTCTTTGTCTGCGGGTTGGGTCTTGAAATATTGGTGATGAATCAGATTGCTTCGAATCGCGAAAATGATACCTGAGCTGATACCAGTAACGTCTTAAAGCTTCTTGAGCCTTAAGCCCCCCAATGTAAAAATAGGCTCCGCCAACGACTCTTTTAATTAAACAGTACATATCATACGTTGTTAAATGCTCCAACAAACGATAACCTGGAACTAATTAATGTGCGTGACTCATAAACCTAGTCACAAACTGATAGCCATTTTTCGACTCAATAAGTAATGATGGCGTATGATGGTAGGCCTAGACATGGACATAATTAAGCAGTCTTGCAACTCTGTTGCCAGTTAGTATATAGTTTGAAATCCCCCTTTTTTTGGAAAATATGTCCGGGAATAACATTTTGATGATTAAAACTATTCCGATCATGAACTTACTGAAACCGAGTCGAAGCTCAGGGCCCATGCCTTAAAACGTCCTTGGCTGATACCTGACTCTTTTCAAGTTCTTTGAGGTAGCGACAATGACCAATCTACTACCATCTGACCGCTGCTTAAGATGTACATCGTATTTGTTGTAGTATTTAGTAGAACTTAAATGTAGGCAATAATATTAGGTGAAAAGAAATTCAGTAAATCAACTTTTTCTTCTTGAGATTGCATTTGTTATATTTTGAAGATATTCTTTTCTGCCATCTTGTAACAATTTTCCATCAACAAGAAAATTACACAATCTACATAGAAAAAAAAATTCCATCCCAATTTGCGATTAATACCATTTATATGGGGCCGACAAAATATTTTCATGGCTTTTTTTCTGTTTGTACTTGTTAATACATCTAATTTATATATTTACCTTTTAAGTAGAATAAATTGCAGGACAAAAAGATTTTTACCGATTTTTAGGGATTGTATGCAGACCATATTTTTTCCGACAACACAAAAACTGGGAAACATTCAAATTTGTTTCACTGACCATTATGGAGCACATTATTCATACAGCTATTTAAAAAAATAGTTTCGATGAATTATAGCAGGGGTGTCAAATTCAAAAGCTAACTTGGGTCAAACAAACAAGGTTAAACTTTAGGCGGGCCATAAAAAAAATCAATATTCATAGAAATGTAGATTTATTTTGAATAATACATTATAATAAACATATATAAATGGAAAAAAAAATTAAATGTTCATATCCTGACACTTAACATTTCTTTTCTGCTGTTATCATTCCAATTTCAGAAGAAATTTAAAAAATTTTATTATGTATTATTGTGAATGGGGTAGTCGGCAGGGCCGTAAAAATGTTCGTTGTGGGTCACGAGTTTGACACCCCTGCCTTATAGTATCATATTTTGTCATAATAGTTTTTGTAACATTCTTTTATCTGGTTTCATTATAAAAAGATGAAGAAATGAAGTTTTAGGATTTGAGATGTAATGATAAAAACTGCCCAAACATAAAAATGCTTTCTAAAATTTCATCAACCATACACACATTTTATAAAACCCAATCTAAAACAAATATTAATAATATTTTTCAGTTGATTTATTAGTGAAAACTCACATTTTAATACATTTCAGATATCAAAACTATTATTACTCTGAAAGTTAAATATTTAGTTAATAAAAAGGATCCTACTACAATAAAACAAAACTTGAATATACAAAATAAATCGGTCGATTACAATTTCTAAGAAAATGCAATACATAAAAACATGATTCATGATATTTTTCAATGCAAAAAAAAAAAAAAAAAAATGAGGCAATTTTTTATGGTAAATGGTTTATTGACACAATACAAACACAGACATATACGAAATAAAAATATTTAAATTAGCTGATTCTTTGCTTTGCCTTTGGATCTCACTTGTAATTTTACATTTCCAACAGCAACTTTATCTGTATCCTGAGAGTTCAAAGCATCCTCATTATATTCAACTGTTATATGTACACTGGAGCCTTTAGTGAAGAGCTGCTTTTCATGAGCAGCCGCAAGAGGATTTATAACACGTCTCTCAACCTGCATATAATAAAATAAGTCAAATCATATAATGAAAGAAAAATCAATGGTGATTTAATAAATAAGTAACAGGTGATTTATACTATAAAAGGAGTTATGACTGCAAAATCCTTAACAAAAATTAAGCAGGGTTATGAACAAATTAAGAGAGGAGGTTACTAAAATACTTCTGCAGGTATAATAAATTTATTTTTAATCTTGTAATTTTAATTTAATATCAAGGTTTTGGAATGTTATTTTTATTTTGACTAAATATTAGCAACAAATATTATTGTAACTTTGAATAATACATAATAATTTAGTTATTATTTAATATTTTAAATGAACTTTTCAACCTAGAATTTTCAAAAGATATATAGTAACATTTGAGAAATTTAATAACACTGATGTATCCATTACAAATTTACTGCTAATAAAAAAATATAATGTTCTATAAATTTATAATTAAATATATAAATGAATTTTGAAATGGCTCATGCAATCTTCTAAGTATTAATTTCAAACAAAATCATTGATAAATAAAAAAAATTTAAAAAAAGAATTATATAATTGCTGTAGATGAAAAAGAATACAGATTAATCTTTTTTATCAGCTTTCATAGCAAGTATTAACACAAATAGAGATACAATAACATATATTCTTCTTCTCTCTCTTATCAATGGGGTAAAAAATAGCATTGAAAGCAAGGACAAATCTTATCAGTTGATTATGCTTGCTTACATTCCTCAAATGATTTGATAGAATACATATAAATAAAGATGATGAAAAAAAATCAAATATAAAAATGATATGAACCATTTGTGCAAAAGATTAAATAATGCTTCAAAAATACTCAACATTCACTGCATTTTTAAATCTTAATTAAAAATGCAGTGAATGTTAAGTGTTCTGATGATAAATGTAATGTTTTCCAAAAACAAACAAAAAAACACTGAAACTTTATTTGAAACCATTTTAAATAATAAATTTTAATAATATCAAGCCATGGATTAAATATATCGTAACATTTCAGAAAATATACAGAGTTATTAATTCTTGCAATCAATTAATAAATGTATAAAAATAAATTAAAAGATTAACTATATTTTTTATTTACCTCATGCTTTATAGAACGAGCCCCATAATGAACTTCATACCCTTCACAAAGTACTTCAAGGAGTTGTCTATCCCATGACAATTCAATATTGTGCCTTTCTTTAGCCTAGAATACAATTTATTGTTTCATTTTTAAAATACGACACTTTAAGATACCAATACAATTATATTTAAAAAGAAAGTTAAAAAACCTTTTCAGCCCAATGCTCAAGTTCCATTTGAGTTAATTTCAAGAGTTCTGACTTGCTGAATGGTAAAAAGTAAATTATCTCAGTGATTCTCCCTAAGAATTCATCTCTTTTAAAGTGCTTCTGCGAAATAGAAGAATATATATATAAATTATTACATTACAATAATAAAATACAAATGAAGAGTATTTTAATAAATTTACTCATATATTTCAAAATTAACATCCTAAAGGAATTTTTTTTTAAGAAATACAAATAATTGCATACAATCAATAAGAATACATAATTTTTTTTGTCTGAAAAATGAATTTTAAAAATTATTAACTACAATAAACAAACTTTTGAGACAAATGTTTTATTTTATCATTTTGAATTTTTTTATATCTCACCAATAACCTAAGAAATGGATATAAAAACACTTGTTTCACATTTATGTAATGTAATTCATTAATATGCCACAACTATTCTCCATATGATGTTCTTTCAGAAGAACAATAAAGGATATTACCTTGAAACCTTTATTTCCTTTTAATGTCCCAAAATCCTTTATAATTGCAAGAAATTTAAGTAAAATAAGCAAAACCTTGTGATGCTAATAAGAGTGTATGAACCATGATGGAATACAGCATCAAAAAAGGAAATAGTCAATCTAGAGAGCAAAATCAGCAAGCAAAAATCTGACAAATAATTGGAAATCAGTCATCACAAGAACCACTGATCAGTAAATCAGATAAAGGAATCCTGAGCTCATTGTGCTCAATACCCCCTCTCCCCCAATAAATAAAACAATTCTGTTATATTCCAGAAGCTTCCTTCCCTTCTTTACATATAACCACCTACAACATTTAAATATATATTTGTTGTATTCCTTCACAAACTTTGCAATTCTCATGCAATACTCTTTTGTTAACAGTACATCAAGCCAGTAAGTCTCTGCATTTTCCAACTCTTCATCACTTCCAAAACATTGTTAGAAATCAGAAACTCATTTAGATTTGGGAAAAGATGGCAATCACAAGGGATCAAGGATAGGATTACAGGGTGAATGATAAAAAAATTTCCCAGAAATTTTTGAGCGGCAACAGTTGTGTTGGGCATTGTTAGAAAGAAGCCCAATTCCTCCAGAAAGCATTTTTTGTCTCCTGTTTTGGATGGCTCACTGTTGTCTTCTTAGTCTCTTAATATTGATTTGCATCAATTGTTGGATCTTTTGGTATGAATTCTACCAAACGAACACTCTTACAATCCAAAAAGATGGTTGCCATAATAATTGTCTTTATGTTTGAAAAACACTATCCCACTCAGATTTCTTCTTAACAGAGCATGCTTGAGATCTGGTAAGTGACCTATGATTATCCCAAGAATTTGCTGATTGAATCTATTAACTGGAGGGAGTTTGATAAGAAATTTATCAACTCCATTAATAAATCTACATAAGGATCAGAGACAGGCCAATGCTTTTGAAATTTTGATAATTTTTTTTCAACCCATATACATTGCATCTACTTATTGTAGTCCCATTCATGAACTTTAGTATTGAATGTATAATTTTAAAAAAATTCTTACTTTCAAAATAGGATGCACAACATTCTCTTTGAAAGATTTTGAGATTGTAACCTTCTCAACCATTTCTGAATCACCTGTGTTATAAAATAAAAACAAATCTTAACAAATCCACAGCCTTTTCACTTAATGTAGAAAAAATTTAAAACTATTTTGATGAATAACAAACCATCATTCATAAAATTTTAAAAATGTATAATTAAAAATGTATTATTATCTTAAATGTATAATTAACTTTAAGTAATAACAAGTTCTACTAAAGTTATGTAGATATAAACAAAAATAATAGTTATTTCAAATTCAATTTAATTAATAATGGATATGATACAGGGCATATAAATAAGCATTAGCAATTTTATTAACAATGTTAAAACAATATTGTACTAGTTCTCTGATAAATAACAACTTTTCTTTCATTGCACATTTTTTATTAAATCTAGTAAGATTTGAATTTAGTAATAAAAATAACCCAAAATTGATAAACATTAAAATTTGAAATAATTTTTTAAAGCTTTAAGACATCTTATTGTAAAATTTTAACTAAGCAGAAACTACAAACATAAATTTGGAGTTAATTTTTTTTAAAAAATGTCAATTACAAAAATAAAGAAATAAAATTTTAATGCATGAAATGAAAATCAATTACCAATTTTATTACTGTATCTTTGTGAAGCTAATTCAGCAGCTTCTGCTCTTAATTGTAATGCATGTCTTGCAATTTCACCACTTGCCAAATTTGAAGTCATAATAAATATTGCATCTTTACATTCAATGGTTTTTCCTTTGCCATCAGTAAGCCTACCCTGTACATATAATTTAGCAAATATTGTGTATCAGACTTTTGTTTCATAAATAAGCATTGGAAGAAAAAGTATTTTTTATATAATAATGGTTTAATTGTAAAAATGTATTAAGTAAGCATTTACAACAAAAAATGTTTTCCTTAAAAGTTACTTTACCTTTCAAAGAAGTCCAATAAATTTTTACCACAACCTGTTCTTTTGATAAAATAATAGGAATTCCTATTTAATAGTGCATTTTGAAGCATAATTTGAGCCTAAGCAATTCCTTAAATGAATACAAAAATACTATAGTAGAATCAAAGAGATAAAAAATTAAAGAATGATAAAAAATTTTAATTCATTTTGAAACACAAAGGGAAAAAATTTAATACTATTACAAAAATGCTTTTTTCAAATGGAAAAAATATGATTAATTAAACAAATGAAATAGTTTAAATTCAATAAAAAGAGAAATAAATAAACTAATACCCAAAAATCAAAATAACAGATTTTTTTAATGCTGAACAATCCTCTCAATATATATATATCAATAAATTTTTGAAAGAAAACAAATTTGAAAACTCATTTTAATGTAAAAATAAATCCAGAAAATTATAAATCAAACAAAGGAAAATTCATTATCAGCACCCCCCACCCCCCAAGGAATAAATGTTTTGAAATTCGATACATCTAAGAATATTATAAAAAATATTTTATATGTGTTTGCAAATAGTTATTTTAAAATGTAAGGTATTCTAATATACAAATTTTGAAACTGATAAATATTTTAAACTGAGTTAATATAAAAATTAAAAAATATGTCATACAGTTAATTAAGATAAAATATTTTCACTTTTAAATAGCAGAAAGTTAAAAAAGGTTAATAACTTGACATTAATAAGGTAAGCTATTTAGAACAACAAATGCCTTTCTGAAAAAAAAATGTTCTGAACTATTTAAAAAGATCAAAATTCATTAATTTATTATATTAAAATATTTTACATAGATTCATTAGTATATGAAATAAATAAATCTCATGAGAACATATAATAAGAAATAATTAGGTTTTGATGGGAGGCCAGAATTTCAAAGTCAGTTTGAATTCAGCAGACCTCAAAATTTCAAAGTCAGTGTTTTTTGGAATTCGTTCGAATTCCCCCTCACCGGATACAGGGAAATTCCTTCAGCAAGGGTGTGCCAGAAAGTTACCGCGCCAGGGGGTCATTAGACCCATAAATTGCGGGGTGCGTGAAGAGATTTCCCGCGCTCCCAAAAAGCTCATCAAACCCATAGATTTTGGAATGCTGTAACTCTGCGCTGGTCTCTGGACCAATCAGAGACAATTAAAGTGGACAAGACAAAGAGTCTGCTCTAGGATTTTTGTGTGAAAAGTCGTAAAATAAAATGGGACGCACCCCGATTTCACAGAGACAGACAGAGCCGATCCCAGAGCTAGAGACAATCACGAAAACTCCGGAGACTCCGGGCATCAACCATGTCCATTCCCTTGCTCTTTCCCTCTCTCAAGCTAAGTTAAACTTTGTTCTTGTAGTGAAGTAAATTTCCAGATACTTGTGCTTAAAAATAAATTTAATAATGTTTTAAAACTATATGATCAGTGTATGATTTATTGTGAGATGAGTGTTTTACTTTTAGAATTAGTTAACTTAATTAATTGTCATGATGCGATGTGAAATTAGGAATCTGGGTTCAAAGTTATAGAAATTAAATAAGTTTAAAATAGCGTCGCATCAGTATATATAAATAACTATTTAATACAAAAATAAATATCTATATAATTCTCAGATGTTAATAATATGTTTACGTGTGTATGATTTCAAAAATATACCACTTAAAAAAATATAAAAGGAGTAATTACAAAAGTTACATAATAAAATTCTGGTACTCAAAAATATTTCATATATATAAAGATTTTTCACCCAATCACTAATTTGATGTATAAAAATAGCTATGTTTAGCTATACTATATCTCTGTAACTACAGTTTTTTTCCAAGAATGAGTATATAGAGTGTTTTTTTTTCCAGGTATAGAAGTTTAAGTTGGCATTACTTTCCAAGATGGCGACCGATTTAACAGCTGTCAAGTGATTTATTCTCAGTTTGGTTTGGCAATTCATCAAAACGATCATCAAGCAAGGCGTAGATTCGTCGAATGGGCCCAAAACGAGATTGCGTTGTTCCCGATTTTCATAAGCGAATTTTGTTTAGCAATGAAGCGCACTTCTGGTTGAATGGCTATGTCAACAAACAAAACTGCCGCATTTGGAGTGAAGCTAATCCACAAGTGTATGTCGAAACACCGTTACATCCAGAAAAACTGACTGTTTGATGCGCTTTATGGGCTGGTGGAATTCTTCAAAAACGATGAAGGCCACAACGTTACAGTCAATGGTGATCGGTATAGAGCCATGATTACTAACTTTATCATTCCTGAATTGAACAATCATGATGTCCAGGAGCTGTGGTTCCAACAACACAGCTCGTACCACAATCGATTTATTGAAAGACACTTTTGGTGACCGCCTAATTTTTTGGACCTGTGAATTGGCCTCCAAGATCTTGTGATTTAACACTGCTAGACTATTTTTTGAGGGGCTATGTAAAGTCATTGGTCTATGCGGATAAGCCACAAACGCTTGACCATTTGGAAGACAACATTTGCTGTGTTATTGCCGATATACGGCCACAAATGTTGGAAAAAGTCATTGAAAATTGGACGTCCAGATTGGACTACATCCGAGCCAGCCGTGGCAATCATATGCCAGAAATCATATTTAAAATGTAATGCCTCAAGATTATCTTTCGAATAAAAAAAATTCATGTCAATCGAATAATACATCGTTGTTTTATTGCAATTTAAAGTTCTATACCTCTAAAAAAAACACCCTTTATAATTCAGGATTAGAAAAAGTTATCAAGATATATTCAGCTATTATTAAACAAGAGATTTATCTCTCAAGAAAGCCATAAAGGTAAAATCATTTGCCTGAGAGATTAATTCAGATTCCGTGAAAGTAAATATAGCTTTCATTATTTCATTAAGACATTTTCATATTCTAGAAAAATGGAATATTTGTTCACCTCATCAAACAACTGCAACATAACTGTTAAGACATCTGGATGAGCTTTATCTACTTCATCAAACAATACAACAGCATTAGGATAGGCTTTTAATTGTTTAGTCAGTTGACCACCATCATCGTGACCAATATAACCAGGTGGAGACCCAATTAATTTGGCAACCTACAGAAAAAGCTTAGTTAAATGATTTGGTCTTGTTAACATAATGTTTTTAGTATACATAAAATGCTTTAAACATTTATTCACAACTAATTTTAAAATTTCAAAAGCAAAATAAAAAACAGTACAAAAAATAATTTTGAAAAATCAAAAGTAAACCATTCTTAAGAGAATAAATAAAATATACATAATTCTTATATATAAATAAGAATAAGTACACATGTTTATTGTTTGAAAAATACAGAAGTACTATTGCACATGCTATCTAACACATACACACAAGCACAATAAAATTATCCTGAATGTTATATAAAAACTAATATATAATATGGAAAACTCCTTTCTCACCTCATGCTTTTCTTGGTATTCAGACATGTCTAATCGAATAAAAGCCTGTAATAAAAACCAGCAAAAGCTTTTATTCATATAATATATTTTTAAACACCTACAAAATATGATGAAATAAACAAGAACACAAAAAATATTTTGTTTCATAAAAAAATGAAGTTAAAATTTCCTTGGTATTTTTTATTTTTTAAAAATTAAAAGTAAAAAAACTTTTAAAAACAAGCTTTTATTTAAATGCACTAAAAAGAATAAAATAAACTTTTCCTTTAAAACTTATTTCACAATCAATTTATAACATCATTACACAATTTATGATACAAAAGCTTGTCACATGATTTAAATGCTTGTATTTACTTAGTTTGAAAATTTTAAAAATTAAAATCAATCAGATTAAATTGTTTAATTTACTTGTTTATCTACAAAGAAAACTCTTGCGACAAGCTTTTATATTATAAAAATTGTGTAATGACGTTATAAGTTGATAGTAAAAAAAGTTTTAAAGGAAAAGTTTATTTTATTCTTTTTAGCACATTTAAATAAAAGCTTATTTTTTTAAAAAAATTTTACTTTTAATTTAATTTTTACTTTTTAGTTATCACTGGACAAGTTTCTCAGTCTGTTCATCTCATACAACGCATCATTGTTGCAAGGTCATTTGCCGGTTAATTTTGAACAGTCTAGTTCTTCAATAAGGAGACCTTCTAATGATTTTACCCCACTTAAGGCCCCGTATGCTTGACCAGCAGTGAAGAGCTTTGAGCCTAAGTATACAGCTGCATGGTTGACAGTTCTACCCTGCATTTTGTGTACTGTGCAAGCCCAACATAACATAATTGGCAGCATTCTTCATTCTGCAGTACTGTGATTATATTTTGCTGGAAATTGTACAGTCGGGTTGAATGAGATGAACACCGTCCTTACCGAAGTCTATATGAACGGATGGTATGTCAGTATCATACATTTGTGCTCCCCAAAAGCAAGGTCATATGATTCCTGTAATATGTCCAATGACACTATTCATCGGACCTTTGGACACATCTACATTGTTACGCAACATCACCTTGGCCCTAACGAATACTTCTAACTCCTTAGGTAGCCCTCCTGTCTTGTTTATATCAGACGGCATAGTATTATTTAAATCTATGTTATCATTTTTTTTAGTACAATCCACTAGACTATCCTGCGCTATTATTTTGATAATAGTTACACCATGAGGTTGGAAATGTTTGAGAACAGTTTTGTTGTGATTGTATACTTGTTGGTTAGCGGGGTAAATTCACAGGGCCAATAGCAAATTTGCCAGTTGGTTCTTTGTTTAGCCGATTCATTACAATAGTAAAATGTTCCAATTGAAGTTCACCAATTCGTAATGTATTCAGGAGGTCTTTAAAAGTTGTGCTACCTTGTTTCATATTCTTGGTCAATTCAATTAACGAGAAAGATTGCTATAGGTGTGTTGCTGGAACAAATCTAGAGGGTTGATCAAACAATTGATTTCCTCATACGGGTGGTAACTGCATTGTCACCAAATACACAAATACTTACACTACCAAAGAGTAATTCATTGTTTTAGAGTTGTTTAAGTAGGGAATCCACCATACAAAGCATTTTATATGGGACCATAGAGACTTCATTAATAAAAATTCATTGCATTGCCACTGTTGCCGCATCAAACGCAAGTAATTACCAGTAAGAATAGGCATTTGCACTATTTTACCATCCTTTTGTAAAGGCAATTTTAGAGTAGAATGTAATGTAGATCCTACCACTAAGCGCAATGCAACCCCTGTAAGCACACAAACTTTAACAACTTGCTTGCTGTAACACCGATTTACTTGATTTTTCAATAAGTTAAAGAGGAAGGTCTTTCCGGTCCCAGCATTACCCTTTATGAACAATCTAAGGTGCTCATCGCTTTGATTATTTAGCTGTTCTGAAATACTCCTTGTTATGAATAAAAATACATCCTTTTGTACAACATTTATTACTCTTCTATCATTAAGGAATTCGTAATCAGTCATGCGCTGTTCTGGCATCTCCAACTCTTTAAAGTTTTCCCGTTGAGCTTGTTTATTCAGAAGTTCAAAAGCATGAATTTGGCTGAAAGTATTCTCCAGCTGTCTGTCACACTCTCTAAATATCTCCAAACATGCATTAGTTGCACTGAGATCAAATTATCTTGCTGTATCATAGTCAACGATTAATTTGCTCTCATTTCTATACAGAACATACTGAAGAAGTAAGCTATAGTAATAATTTTTTGGATCACTGGCAGCCACAAAATATGGCATATGTACAACGGCAAGGACATTCCTGAATACCATTTTACTACTCTGTCGGCCGTTTTTCATAATGTTCAATTATGTTACTGCAGTATCCAGTAGCTGTCCCATTTAAATCAAATTTAAGGATCCTGTGCCTGTGATCTGGCTTTCGTGTGTTTAATTTAAATGATACAGCCTATAAGCACATTCACACACAGACACTTGCCTTTCCTTTAATATCCACATACATACTTTAAACAATTTACGCAATATATCTGTTTCTTCATGTTGTATCTTACGTATTGCTTGACCTACACTAGCATCAAGATGAGTAGGTTCAGATTTCGAAACATACTTGGCTATGTAAAATGCTATTGCTTCATTTGTTCTGCATGGCTGAATATCCATACTAGTATTCCAGACTTTTATAAGAGTTGGGTTATAATTATTAACCCATCCATTTTTTGGCGCTCGCTTCAGAATACAGATTCTGCCTCCATTACGAATAAATTCGTCTGATGAATGAGACGAGTTTCAGTGCATTCTTTTCTCAGGAAGCCAAACCTACATGTTGGTGATTCAGAACTGTTCTCATAGCAGGTATGTGTTTGTTCGTGTAATTGATTTTTCTTTATCAGATTGTGCAATTCAGATGTCTCAGGCAGTAGGTCACAACTACATACTTGATTAAGCTGCTGCAGCCCCTCTTCCATACCAAAAAACGCGTGACCTTCTACCCAAACTACCATGTGAACTTGGGGCCCCTACAATTCTGGAATTCGATTCTCCACCAGTAGTCTGTAATACAACTATTTAAAACTTGATAACTTTAACATAAATTTCATAAAGGCATTGAAACGATACATGAAATGTCTACTTACAATAACAGGATATTGTTCAATTAAGCGCTGTGTAGCTATCATATCCAAATATTGTGGATTATCCATCGGTCGTCCATCGGCAATAAGGAGAGATTTATGCATGTCCAACTAGTTTATGTCATTACAACTGAAGGTTAAAAAGTAAGTTGATGGCCCTAGACATTAAATTTGTGCCAACAGTTTGTTTAATGCAGTTCACCAATATGCCACTGAGCCTCTAAGGTTTTTAAGATAAAGATGAATATATTCGACTTTGCCATCTTGACCTTCGACTATTTTACAGCAAGCAGATATTGTTGATTTTACTCTATGGTACTTGAACATTGATAAAGCATAAAATAAATAATAATTTCGTTGAAACCTTGTATCGTTTCCTAGAATTCTATATTGGAAATAATTAAGAGGTGAAATTTTGATATTTCTTGGTTGGTTTAATCAATTTACCCCATAAGGCAGCAGGAAGAACCATGCTAATTCCTCTGCTTTCCATTCATGAGCCACATTGACAATGTTATCTGTTGTTTTTCTAGTAATTTTGCTGACATTATTTGACACACCTAATACTTGTTCTTCAGTGGGTTACACCAGTTGATAGGAGCCATTACTGAGGTATGTACAGGAATGGTCTCAGTTTGAAAGGTTATGTTTCTTGCATTTGCAGATTGAGAAGTAATAGTTGGTGATATTAGTAATCTTTGATGTTGCTGTGTAGCTTGATTTAGATTCGTTTCAATTTCGCATGATGTATTGATTGGAAAGGTAACTTGGAGAGATTGATGCAAATTATGTTCTGTAGTAATATTTGCATTGCCTGTCAATTTGTTTGTCATATGAACATCTATGTAATTGAGGGTATGCTGTACGTTACCTGAACCAGTAGCATGTTTGCAAATTCAGACAAGGTCATCAAGGGTACCACATTCAATAACACAAACTTTGCCGTGGATATCAGAGGCACTTGCACCCTCAAGGACACATGCGTGGGAGTCGGTAAAATAGTATTTATTGTTATAGTTCATGACTCCTAGAGACTTGGATGTGGTAATTAAAATGCCGGCTTTGTGGTTTGTAAACATTGTCATTGGAGCTTCTTTTAATGTCATCCTGTAATATTGATTGTTCACTGAATCTCACAAACATCCACCTCAATCAGTTTCCTCATCATATTCTATTCTAAAACAGCAACTGTACATCATAAAACTGTCCCTAATGACACCGATGTGGCATACTTCTGAATAACCTGTCTCGTAAATAGGAGGTACGAGTGGGTTATCTATTGATAGTTGTCTTATTTTTGCATGTATTGCATCACCCTCGAGCATATTTATATTAAGTATGTTGTTAGTCTATGAATGTGTTGATAATGTTGCTGCTCTTGTAATGTTCGCCAACACCATAGTACAGCATTGGCAGCCTGCATGGTTTATACTGAAAACTTGATTGTTCCCTTGATGCCGAGAAGCTCATAGAACAGGCATTGAATTATTGATCATTTTATAAGCATCATTAACGTTGATTGCTTCTTTCACAGCTGATACAGTAGCAGGTTCTAATAATGTTTCATTATTTATAGCATGTTCATCATTAATAGCTTGTGTTACTCTAATAAGATCTTCTTGTAACACTTGTGCATCGTTATCTATTATTACATCATGATATAGAGGATTGTTATTTATGAGCCACCTCAATGCTTCATATACACGTGGATGTGATATGTATACTCACGTGACATATTTAAATTTTTTAGATGTAATGACAACCATGTCTATACTATCAGTGGATATAGGTAAAATGTTAGGCAGATTTTTAGTAAATTTAAATATGTCTTGTGCAAAAAGTACAGCTTGCCCTCTAAACCCATACTGTCTACATAGACCATCATACTTAACAATTTTTACAAGTGATATAATTCTTAACAATAAGTGTTGTTCGGGTTGTGTCAATTGCTTTATTACATCAGGCACTTCACCAGGATCTAAATTATTCCAGTAAGCTTTGGCTGGGCCTGAAGTTTTTTTTCTTGTAAGGTGTTTCTTGCAACAATGACACAGCAATATGGTTCCTTCACTTGTTAATTCTGCAGGTAGGTATGGAGCAGTACTTAAATTTATTTTGTGATTTGTGACTTGATTTGGGGATAACACCTTTTAGTACAAATCTTGCACACCTTGTCACAGAATATATTTATGGCTTTGCTAAAAGTTTCTATTTGCAACTTTACTACTGTTTGTACTTGAGAGTTATGCTTTCGTAAAGCTCTCAAATTAATCTCTTGTGGTTAGACTGATACAGTTTCTTATATTTCAAATATGTGTAGACGAATTTTTGCAACTTGTGCATTGTATTCTTCCTGTGATTCCGCTGCTCTAAACCTGCTTAGCCTTATCAAGTTTCAACTGTCATCAAGTGTGTTTCTCTATTGTCTAGATCACGCCCTTTGCCGAGTCGTTGGCGTTTTGCGGCATTGCTTTTGATGGCAAGTTTTTCTTGCTGTTTTAATTTCTTTTTCTCTAACCTTCCCTTCCTTTGTATTGATGTTTCTGTTTTCCCCATGTTGTTATTGAGTTGCAAGGTTCCATCTGAACAAATTACATACATTGCATGTAAAAGCTCATAGCTTGTAAAAAATCCCTTTAGTCAGCAATAACGGAAATGGAAAAGAATGTTATGAAACAGTTAATAAAAATTCTAATACAAATACAATGCATCAGTGTTGAGTAATTACAGATGGCCTGAATAAATAAACGAAGAAAATGTTCTGTTTTCAACTGCTGAAATTTATGTTCACACAGCAGATAATCAAAGAGTAAAATTAAGAGCTATACTTGATTCTATGAATAATATTTGTGCGCTCACAGAAAGAAATGAGTAATTGCTTAGGAGCAAAAAAGCAAAAAAATCTTTTAAAAGTATTGCTATATTGTTAATGTGTATCATCACTTCTAAACGTATTGTTTATTTCCATTTATAGAAAAATTAGACCCACCCTTCCCTTTCTCACATAAAGAACACTTTTTTTGTTAACCACAAGCGTATTCCCTTTTAGGGTTGCAACCTTAATCTTTTAGTCGCAAAATCTGGAAGTGGTACATGGAATTAGTTGCCAAATCTGAAAATCATTATTCCTGATGATCTTGATCAGGAATATGGAACAGAAGTATGAAATTATTATATTGCCATCTGTCCTTGACAAGTGTGCAAAATTTCAGCTCAATCAGTTGAAAGTATCAGCTTCAAAATTGTGTTGCAAGATTCCACCCAAACAAATTTCATTGCAAGTTAAAGAAAAGCTTGTAAAAAAGTATGAATAAAGAGTAAATATTGCTCACATATCTTCAAAAGCAGATTCATATGTTACTTTAAAAAATCCTTTTTAAGTAATCTCTATCTTTTTTTCATCCCAAGAAATTTAGTAACTCATAAAACACATTCTAATTACTTACATTTATTTTATCTTTATGTAGATATCTTGCAACTTGTTTGGCTAACTCTGTCTTTCCTAAAGAAAAAAAATCAGAAAACTGAAGAAAAATTAATTCAAAAAATTAAAATAATTAATACAAAGTTAAAAAGTATAACACAATTAAATGCTGTAAAAATGTATTACCTATGCCAGATGAGCCCATGAAAAGGAATACCAAGGGATGTTCTTCATCATACCATCCATTTTCCTTTCTCCTTATAGCTTAAAAATAAAACAAAGTTCATTTAACAATTTTTAGTTTTATATAAATTCATTCAACTATACTATTTAATTTAAAAAATCATCCCATTCGAAGTAATATTAGTAAATATTTTTTAGAAATATTAATTACATGTACCGTATTTTCCTGTATATAATCCGCGGATTATGTGTTAAAAAAGTTTCAAATTTCGTTGTGCGGATTATACGCCGCCGCGGATTATCTGAGAAAAAACATTCTCCATCAGAAAAGTTAACAAAGTTTTGAAAGAAATGCTGTTTATGTTTTATAAAATAAATAATAGATGGCGCTTTCACGAATCGGCTGACGTATTACGGCCATAATTAGTGTTTGTCCAATTACTTTCAAGAACGAATTCGGTTCCTCGGAAGGAAATAGCAGTTACAAGTCACTGGCATCATTTACAACTTTGTCTTAAAGACTTTAAGACTTGCATCCTTTGAAAGTTTTTATCATGATGAAGCGTAAGCGTGTTAGCTATACTGCAGACTTCAAATTAAACGCTGTAGAGAAGGCTAACGAAGTCGGAAATCGAGAAGATGCAAGATTTTTCAACGTTGACGAATCAAATATTCGTTTGTGGAGAAGGAACAAGACTAACTTCGAAAATTGCGATAGACGTAAAAGGGCCGATCGTCGTGGAAAACCTCACTGGCCAGAATTAGAGACAGAAATAAATAAATGGATTTTAAAAGAAAGGGACGATTGGAAAGCTGTCTTGACAGTTAGCATCAGAATGAAAGCCCAAGTTATTGCGCGCGAAATGAATATTGTTAACTTCTCTGGTGGGCCCACGTGGTGTTACCGGTTTATGAAGAGAAACAATTTAGTCGTTCAACGGTCGGACAGAAATTACCTGATGACTGGGAAAAACAATCTGACGACTTTTTGACATTTTGCAAGCAAATTATTGTTGAAAATAATTTTACAGAGGATTTGATTTATATATATATATATAAAAATCATAATTTGATTTATATATATATATATATATAATTTGATTTATATATATATATATTATCATTTGATATTCCACCTACCAGGACCGTCGACGTTCAAGGAGTAAGATTATTCGCCGCCAAAACTGCCGCGGATTATACGATGTTTTTTTTTTACTCGAAAAAAAGGGCTCTGCGGATAATACGCCGGTGCGGATTATATACAGGAAAATACGGTAATATCCACAAGTAAACAAAATTAACACAAAACATTAAATAATTCATGTTGTAGAATTACAACTATCATAAAGTTATAATTCAAAGGTGAAAAGATGGCACTTTCTGGTCACAAGGACCATTGGTTGTGACAGCTTTTTCGAACTGTCACCAACACAAACATTGGTGATATTGTTAATTTCAAGCCGTTCGTGCAGTTGAAGATGCCTGCTATTGACACCATGACACATTAATCAGTTTGTCAGCTCAACAGTAAATACAATGTAAGGCTTCTGTAAACAGAAACTTAAGATTCCAAGAATCAATTCATTACACAAAAATTAACAGTACGCAGACAAAACATGACATTTCACCTTCAGCAGCATATCTTGCCTACTTCTATTGGTATGGCAAAACTGTATGATAAAAAAAGCTATTGTAGTAAAATGTTTTTGTACAGAAAAGATAGTAAAATCCCCTTTCAGTTCATACCTTTGGTAAAGTGAAAAAAATTAAACCAAACTGTGACAACAACTCAATTTTCTGCACTGGATTTCTATCTAATACGATCACAATAATTTGATAAGTTGATGATAAAGAAGTCCACTAAAAAAGGATATAACCAAAAAAAAGCATACTCCCTCTCTCTGCATTTTTTTTATTCATTAAATTTACATTATTGTAGCAGAATGGGAGAAAAATCTAGCTAATAGCATAACAGAAAGAATATGGTACTAATTATTATTAACAGATAGACAATATTTAAAAATAGCTCTCCAATCTTATTATCAGCTGAGTTACTGGTATAAGACATGATATTTAAGAATAGCCTAAATTATTCATAGTATCAGCAATCAGTATAAGCCAGAATTTGGCATTTTTTCTATGTTTTGTCATGTTGCCTATAACTGATGCGTAAAAAATATTTATTATATTTCAGTCTTTTGTTAAATGGTATTATTTATCAGTATTTTAAAGTTTTTATAAAATTTATTAAAGTAAAAATGATTGGAATAAAAAAATTTTATAAATAATTACAAATTTTATAAAAGCTTAAAATTATTGTATCTTCTCATAAAAAAATCAATACAATACTCACAGTTTGTGAAATAAGAATTTATATAATTCCTCCCCCCCCCCACAGAATTTATTTATTTATTTACACGTGAAACAAATCTATGTTAAATAACACATTATAAAACTTTTAGAATATATACTCCATTAAAAATAATTATGGTTCTAGGGAGATAAAAATTTCAAGCAAATAATTAACAAAAAAAGAACAAATAACTATTAGCTTAAAAATTAGCAAATAATGATTTCAAATGTTTTTCACAGAGTGAATAATTGAAATCATAAATATAATAAACTTATTCTTTCAGGCTAATTTCTTTTAAGAGTTAAAAAACATCTTGAATAAAATGAATATTAAAAACAATTTTACAATTCTTAAGGAAGTGTAGAATGCATATTTAAATAAATGAAATAAAATCATAAACATAAGAATTTAATAATATGGTAAAATATTTATGTTCTAAAAAATTGTTATTAAAATAAGGTCTTGATGTCTGATAAAAAAACAACTATAGGACCTGAATAATAAAAAATACAAATACAATAAAATATATATAAGCAGTTTAATTTAAATTCCATTTGGTAAATGAAATAGAAAAAATAATAAACATGGAGATTTATTTGTACGAATTTTAGCAGAGAAATAGGTAAAATCTTTTAAAAAATTGTAAGTAAAGTCATAAAATAACACAAATTTTTTTTCTTGCCTTAAAATTTTTATCAATTTTCAAAAATATAATTGTTTTAGCACAAAGAAATTATTTAATTTGTTTCAAACAAAACACATAATCAGAAGACAGTCCTTGTAATTTCTTTCACTTTACTTTGATGTATAGATTATTAGTTTTCATTTAAAAATTTAAAAAAAAAACTTTTTTATTATAAATAGGAGTCATTAGATTAAAATGTGGTAACCAAAAAAGAAAAAAAAATCTATAAATTTATTACTATATTTTTTACCAGCAGAAACATTAGCAACTGCTCCTTCTTGACCAACAATAAATTTTTTAAGTCTTTGCTCTAATGGAAATAGCCTTCTTGCTTCAGCTTCCTTTTCTTCTTGCTTCTGTTCATACTAAAAAGTTAAAATGTTAAGCATTGAATGATCGATATTTCTATATTTTTTATGATATAATTTCCCTAGAAGATGCAGAAGTTAAATGAAAGCAATTGTTCTAGTTAAATAAGCGAGATTTGAATATTTAAATGTAATAATTTTGGACTTGGTTAAAGATATTTTTGCATTGAGGTGATCCTTTTTTTCAGGTGGTTGCAATCGAGGAAATGATGGGGAGGCATTTTAAAACATAAATATTGATTTCTTACAAACATAAAAGTGAGGCCACAAAACACAGCAAAACATACAGCCATGCAACACAACACAAAAAAATGTGGACACGTCCGTGAAGAAAAAAAGCATTCATTCTTCGCTCTTGAGATCTCAACCTTCAAAATTTTGGTCAATCAGAAGTTGTTAGAATCATATGATTTCTGGTAAAGGCTTTTCTAATTGGTTCAATATTATATAACCCTATTTTCTGTAAGATAAAGTTATAGTTATTTCCCATTGAGCAGGTAAACTAAAAATTAATTATCACACAGTCTTGGAGGGCTTATAACCATTATGGATTAATATCTGTTGAGAGAAAATTTAAGTGAATTATTAAATACATAGCTAAAGTAGAACACATATAAAATACCATTTAAAGTAAGTAATCAGTTTTATAGGAATACACAACTTGAAAAATTATTTTCTAAGAGTTAAAACAAATTAAACATTTTAATCAAAATAATTTTAAATTATTATATTTTGTAACTAATAAAATTATGAAAATCAAAAAATTTTATTAGCTCAGAAATTTAGTATCTGAAAAATCTTTACCTTTATAGCATAATTCTGCAACAATTTCCGAATTTCAGAATTTTCTTTAGCATAGTCAATTGGTTTATGACCTATATCATTGCATACTTGGGGATTTGCACCTAAAATAATAATTACATTTGCTTTACTTTTATCTATACAAGTAAAACCTATAAAGCTTTATAATAATGAAAACTTTTATCTTCTATCCCTATTTTTATGCACAACTAAACAGAAAAATAAACTTTAATCCTAATGGAAAGAAGACACACACACACACACAAAAGTTAAATACCACATACATACACAAGATTATATAGCTGATATATCAGTAATTGCAACTAAATATGTTTATTCATATATAAAATAAAATTATATATCACTAACTATATGAAATTTTTCAGGAAAGTTTATATTAGAAAGTTACTGTGATTTTAAGCTAACTACTATGAAAATTTTTTTAAGTTTTTTAAAAGTCTGTAACCACTTAAAACTTGAGAATAAAATAAAAGATGGAATAGAAATAAAACAATTTAACACAATGTTCATCTCTAACAGAATTCTTACAGCCCTAGCATAGTTTCAAAATGAGATATTCATAAATAATCAGTCTATCAATTTAATAAAACTGTGAGGGAAAAATAAATTTTTTTGGTTTAAATGCATAAGTACTCAAGTTCTCCAACTCAAAAGTTCATTTTATCACATAAATAGTTAACTATTACTATTATTTTCAAGATTCATCTAATATAATGAAAGAGAGAGAATTACTGTAAAATCTGATGTATAGATGTGTGCCCACCGTTGCATAACACGCACCTATATTTTAGAGTTGCATTTTTGAATTTCTAGGTATATTTGCTGTATAATGGGCACCTTCTTTTTTACGAAAAAACGTAAAATGTAATCATGTAATGCTCTTATGTTCTGAACTCATTTATTTGAGGTGTTAACCTAGGTTTTTAAAAAATAGCATACTTCAAGAACTACAGCTCTTTAAGTTCATAAGGAATCATTTCTTTTAAATAAACAGCAATTCGATCTATGTCAAAGTCTAATTTTTTTATACTCATCCCCTTATTTACTTTTAAAGCTATCATTTTTATACCTGGCCTATAAATGCGCACATGTTAATTTTGATTTTATTTTTGGTGTTATGAGTGTGCATTATATGCCGAATTTTACGGTAATATCTGAGAATTTGAACCAACAGAAGGTACAACATTCACACTTTTCAAAGTTATATCTTTTTTAATATTTGTATATGCCAGCCAAAACATATCAAACTAACAAATTGCCCATTAATGATGATTTTATGTACATTTTTAGAAAGTTATTCATTGTAAAAGTATGTTCCAATATTTTATAAATCCTTGGATTCATCCCAAATTCTAAGGAAAAGGAGAAAATAATGAGATTATTCTCTTTCTTATCAATTTAAAATTAATAATACATGCTTTTACAGTAATAAACATGTATAAGAAAATAATTAAAGATACTTAAATTTCTCATACATACATTTGTATTTTTTCTAATAACTTAGCTACTTTTACCAAAAGTAATACAATACTGTTAGAAGCAGAAATAATATGATGCTTATCTATTTTTCTATTTTTGTGTGCACTATTGGAAAAATCCTTTTCAATAAAAAATTCATTAATAAATGTATCATACTTCAATACTTTCTTTTCTGATTCAGAAACACTTGACTTTAAATTATAAGAATCCTCTCATGAACATGTCATAAATAAGTAATACAAAAAGAATTTTTTAAAGTCAATTCCTTAGATCAACAAAGAAAAATTTTATTTTAGCTACTTTTTATTAAAAAGTTACAATTAATATAAATATGTATATACATAGGACAGAATCACAACATTAAGTAGTAATTAATTTTTATTAATTATCATTAAAGTATCGTATTGTCATCCAAAACAATCGTGTATATAAAATTTCAGTTCAACTGAATGCTTTAAAATATGAGAAAAAAACATTTTCAAGTTTTGACACAAGTCGCCAAAAATAATGCCCACATGGCTGTATTTGTAATTCTTTAAATAAATAGTTTTAATCAATTAATTTTCATTAATTAGAATTAGATTATTGTATTGTCATCCAAAATAATTATGTGTATAAAATTTCAGCTCAATTGAGCACTTTAAAATGTATTTTATTAACGATTGAAAATTCCAGCAAGATAAATAAATAAATATATAGAGAGTGTGAGTTAATAGTAGGAATTGAAAAAGAGAATTCAAATAATCAATAATTAGCTACACATTTAAAATTGACAATATTAATGATGAAATTTTAAAAAACTTTAGGTAGAATGTTTTTTTAAAGAAAAAAGATTCGATTGATTTTAGAGCATTGGCAAAGGTTATTTTCCTTTTGTAAATCTTTTTAAAATCAAACATGAAACTATTTTTTATAAATATTAGAAATTAATTCAAATTTCATTGGTTGCAAGTGTATACAAAAAAATCAGTGCTTTTAAATTATCAATTAGTAATGGAAAACATACAATATTTTTTTATTAAATACTTCATAAGAAGAACCAGCAACTAAACATTTTCAAAATACAGACCATGTCTTAATAGTATTTCTACTGCCTGAATTTCATCAGCCAGAACAGCATAATGCAAAGCAGTGCAATTGGAAAATGAAGCTCGTGTATTTAACCTTTCACTGAATTCTTCCTCTCTAGCAGACCAAACTAAAATTAAAAGAAAAATATTTACACTAGAAAATGACACTTAACAATCTATTTTAAAAGTAGCTTTGAAGAATACAACCCTTTATTTTATTTCCTCAGTATAAATTATTTCCCAAAATTTAAGATCTCTTAAATTAAACGATGATTATTACAATAACTAACAGTAAATAAATCAGAAAAAATCATTATTGAACTTTCTATGTTGGATTCAAATTTACATTTAAACCACAATTACTAAATATTTGTCATGGAACATAATTTTTTTTAAAAATTGCATACACACAAAACTTGTTTATAAATTGCAGAAAAAAAATTAATCATAAACACAAAAATTTAGTTCAAAAATCAGTGAATAAATTAGCTATGGTATCTAAAATGTGCTTATATTATCAAAGAGTTTCTACATTTAAAAAAACCTTACATAAGCAGTTAAATAATTCTACTTTATTGTAAGTTTTTAACTAAAAAAAACTAGGTATCTTATACATCACAGATATCTATAATAAGAATGATTTTTTATTTATTGTGTTTTTTTGTCTAACACAGAGAAAGTGCAACCATAAAATTACAACATAAAACTATTATAATTGTAGGTAATAATTAAAAGAAGCCAATTTACATTACATTACACACATACATATATATATAAGGAGGGAGGCAGCAGAATCTAATTTGTAAAAATTGCATCTCTTTTAACAAAGAAAAATTTAAATTATATATGTAGGATGATATTGAAAATAGGATATCTATTTATTCCAACAAAGGATGTAACCATAAAATGAGAGCAAAGAAATATTTTCCATATATTGTTATTGTATACTACAGCTGGCATAGTATTACTGCAAATTTTTATGTTTCACATTTCACTTTTAAGTACACATTTTTAATACCTAAAGTTTTTTAATAATTCCTTTTATTTTCCGTAATTTGGGGGATTCTGCTTTGAACTTACCAATTTTGGAGTAAAATGAAGCAAGAAAAAAAACCCAACATGGCAGTCTAATACTTGGCTTTATTTTACAGCCATTTTTATAAAAATATATGTCATTGACTATTTTCACCCATAAATTTTCCCTGGATTGCCTTTGTGAATGAACTTTAATCTGTGAAGAAATAACATTCTAAAAAATTCCACTGCAATATCTGGAGACCTTAGAATGAAAATGATATGCATCCCATATCACTTACAATCCATTCACACTTGAAGAAGATGATTACTGTCTGACAAATACAAACCACTTGACCTCTTCCTGGAGACTGTTGGATCACTAACATAATTATGCATCAATGGAATCTTCAAATGGATTTCAGCATTTCAGCCCTTTTCCCTGATGACACCAATAACAACATGGTTGTATGCATTTTAAAAACTACTGGGGATATCTGAATATTATGCATGATCTTTAAGAATGTCAGTGCAATCTTGCAACTAAGGTATAAGGTTTGCTTGGATGACAATTTGAACATCTTCTTTCATCTGCACGCAGTTAACCATGTTACTTTTATTGATGTACATTGAATAATAAATTGCAAACACAATTGAGAATTCGAAGCCATTTAGATGTACCTTACCCCTCATAGGAGTGTGTAACCTTGGTGATCAGACACCATGTCATTTCTGGCTCAGTATTGCTATGTGATTTGAAGCCATTTAGATGTACCTTACCCCTCATAGCAGTGTGTAACCTTGGTGATAGGACACCATGTATATATATACACACTTAGAAATGAAAATTTTTGAATACTTTCATTCAGAAAAAAACACATTGTTGTAGTCATCCATGAGTACAACAAATGTTGAGCATTCTTTTGTTTATTGAATTTTAGATCATCCAAGAGGTTTTGAATAGTATATTTTCTACAAAATCAGTTTCCATGTTTATGTTCATACAGAAGTTACTTTGTAACAAAACACTTTTAGATAACAAATTAAAGATGACAATTTTTAGATAAATGTTACCTTCAAGAGGATGAGCACGTTTTTCTTTTGCTATTTTATATACAGAAGAGAAGTTGTCTCCTAAATCAGGATCTGCACCAGACTTAAGTAATAATTCCATAACACTAATAAAAAATTTTAAAAGCACAGTCATTAAAAATTTATGAATTATGTATACAGAGAAAAAAAATCATTTAATTTGCTAAATTCAATTTCACTTTGAAAAATAAAATTGTATTTTATTTCATTAGGCAAAAATTTTCTTTTCAAAAATTTTCTTAATCTTTAATACACTAAAAAAACTTAAACTTTACTCTGAACCCAATAAAAAAAGTCAAGAAATATTATTTTATAAAAATATTTGCTCGGTAATAACTTTCTGAAGCTCATTATAACTAGACCTTAAATTTAGGAGAATTAATCAATTTTATTTTATAGAGTCAAACAAACAGTTTCTGTTAAAAAAATGAGCAAATTTTCAAGACACCAAATAAAAATAAAAAAATATGATAATTTTTTTAAATGAATAATTATAATGTACAGTTTTTAAATAAATAATAACTATTTCAGTAAAGAAAATATAAAATGTATTTTTACAACTTAGAATATTTTCCCCGAATTTCCTGATAGTTTCAAACAGTCATAAAACAAATTCCACATTTATGAAAACCAGAAAATAAATATTTGAATGAAAATTTTTGCTGATCTATTTTTGCCCTTTTTTAATTTCTTGAAAATTCATTACCTATTGAATGTTAGTAAATGAAAGCATTTGTTTCTTCTTTGTAACTATTATTTTCTTCCATGGATTGTTTACATCAATTCTAAAATATTTTTTATCCCTGATTTTCTCTTTAGAAATTTAACATTTTAATCTCATATTCATGAAAAAAAAGGCACAAAAGTATTTCAAAAATTATTTCGTATTTCTAATTAACAAACACCTCAAACAAATTAAATACAAATATGTTTAAAAGAATCATCATGCATTTAATTAAGAAGTCTACTACACAATAAATAAAGAAATAGTTTGGTTTCTTCTGTTTATTAATAAATAAAAATAAAAATTCAATTCCAACTATAAATAAAAATTCCATTCTTACAAATATTAATTTTACATAAAAAGAAATTGTGATTTAAGATCATGTATTATAGTTTTGTATGCTGCACACAGATTTACAATGTGTAGACATAAAAAAACATAATGACTAGTAATTTAGAATAATTTTCCTGCACCAATACATAATATTTTTATAAATTTTGAATATACAAAATTTATAATTTTTGCATTATATATTGTAGCAGATAATATTTTTCACAAGAAAAGAAAAGCAATTTGAAATTCATAAGTTTATGTACATATAATAAAGCTTGAGTTTAAACTTCTCTCTACATGTGAAAGGTAATTTAATTATATACAAAGAAATTTAATTAAGTATAAAAACCAAAGACTGAAGTAAAATATTGGAGTTATATCTTTGAAATATATTTTTCAATGCATAGAAGTTACTTTCATAAGGTGATTTTATCAGATTTTTTTCTGAAACGTGAGAGCTGAGCTGTTATAAGAGAAAAATACACAATTTCTATGTTAAAAATGTTTAATAAAACAATTCAGAAAAATGATTTATTTAGAATTCACAACAACATATTTTATTTTCATACATGTATATAGATAGGTAAATTTGCAATGAAAAAAGTTTTTTTATTGAAAAATTTAGATTTCAGCATTTCCTTTTTTTAAACATAAGTAATTACCTAAAAAACTTTTTCTTAAAAGTTGAACAAAGAGAAATTTTTTTTATTCAGTTTTGTAATAACTTATTACAAAATCACAAGAGTTAATCGAGAAAAATTTATATATATTATGTCTATATTAATTAATATGAAAAATAAAAACAAATCCTCAAAAAATGTAATTGTATTTATTTTAGTAATAAATGAAAATAAAATTTCGACCAATACTCCCCCTACAAAATAAAAACCAAATTCTGCATTAAAGTAAAGTATTACTTTGTATATTATAACATTTAAAAATGCAAACCTTAAATTTCCATTCATAGCAGCTACTTGCAAAGGTGTCCATCCATAACGATGCCTTCTATTTACATCAACTCCTTTTTTTACTAACCTATACCCCAAAAATAAATAAGTAAATTAAGCCATTCATACACACAAAAAAGTAATTATTATTCTTATGAAATAGAAAAATAACAAAAAATAGTAACAAACCTGAGTATCTACAAGAAGTATGATTTAAATTTAATCACTTTAACAGAATTCAAGCTCAATGAAAAATTGGTTTTTGATTTGTTTTATCAAATTAATGTTTCACAAGTAATAAGTTTTTATATAATTTTCAATAAACAATATGTGATCACTTTATTATGACTACCTTGTTAATATCTCATTAGGATATTTATCATTTACCTTTAATACGGCATTGATTCTTCTTGGTATGGACACTGAAATGTGGGTAGGTGATTTGTGAAATCTGAGATAACTTTTTCCCCAACATTTTAACGTCCAATCTTTGGGTATCTGAATTTGAGATAATTTATCTTGTTTGCTGTAGACAAAAATGTTTGTATTGGTCTTCAACTTTCATAATCCACATGGTGCATAGTATGGGAACACATTGCTAAGAGATACTTTGAAAAAATCTTTGATTTATACCTGCTGTAATTTATTGTACTATTAACATTCAGTTTTTTTCATAATTCGAGAGATTCTCTGTTCCCCCGATCATTCACCACTTCATGATGACCACAATTTGCTAATTCAAATCTAGTCTTCTGCCTGGAATTAAAGTCTCAATACACTTTCACTTCAACTGCTCAAGACTTTCATAAATATAGGGCGTTTGTTAATATTTACTCTCCACATTCAAGTTCCTACTGTCATTCTACATTCAAAGTACGTCAGATCAAGTTCTTGCTCAGTATATTCACAAGCAATTCATTGACACTACTGTCTCACAAACTCAGCTCTTTTTTTACAATCACTTAGTCTTCTAGAAGTAACTGTGGCACAATAGCTCATTTACATAATATTTACAGGTGTGCACAGAACCGTGCTAATTAGTATAAATAATATATACTAATCAAAATGCAGTTTCTATGTATTAGCATCACCACAGCCAAATTTATGTCATGCAAATCATGTCATGTCATGATATCAAACATGAAAGTAGCATAACAATGAACATATTCATGCATTTAGTCTAAAACCTTTAGTAGTCCTTTTTTTTTTCTTTTTTGCTGTTATGATATTATGAGGAGATTCCTGAGGTGCAAATTTTGCTCAGGTGATGCTAATGTGTAGGAGTACCTAAAATGCTTATTTTTACTTAAGAAATTGCATTTTTAAAACAATATTATACACCTATTTTCATATGCTCTATGCATCATTATCAGTTTACAACTTATTTTTTAGTGGATGTCTTATAAATTATTTCAGTATTAGCATTTAACCAAGTTATCTCCAATGAAAATGGACTAAATATGCTGAAAAATAAAAACTATTAAAATATCTTTAAGTACAATGATTTCTTTAACTTAAAAAAGACATAGAATTTAATAAAACAGTAATTTGTTTTTTAATGTTTGGATACATTATTAATGCATTATAAAATTATGCTGTAAGAGACATTCAGTTGTTATTTTAATACCTTTGAGATTAATCACTGTTTTAAAATTTTAAACTGACACTTAAAACATAAAAAAATTATTAATGGCAAGTCTCAGACATACTAGTAAAAATTTTATTGCAAACACAGAAAAACAAAACTATCATTAATTATAAATAAGTTGTAATTTTATTCAAAGAATTCAAGAAAAATTGGATTAAAAAAATAAAAAATAGAGTTTCTTACCTTCCAACCTCTTTCTCATTTCCAATCTTTGCAGCTCGCAGAAGCTGATCTACCAATAATAACATAATTCCATTAATAAAACTGTGATAGGAAACTTCTAACTTAAATTATATACAAAAGTATATACATCCTTAAAAGCACTTAATGATTAAATTTATTTAAAAAATATTTATTATTTTATTTATTTAAATTTATTAAAATTGACAGAAATGCACAAGAAACCAACAAAAATATGCAAAATTTTCTCTGTTTAAAATTGTTTACATGTTCTTTTATAATTAATATATCTCTTATGGAAATAAACAATTGCCAGATAATAATTATCTTCTCTTCCTGGAATGTTTTCTTTTGAGTGAGATTATAAATATTTGCTCTTTTACATATTAAATGAGATTTATTGATTTTGACTATTTTTAATATTAAATTATTTTTTTTTATCTGTATAAGTGTCACCATCAAATTTACAAATTTAACTATCACAATGTACCATCCAATAGCTTAAGATATCTTTTTTAAGAAAATTCAGCACTTTTTACTCTATTTTTATGATTAAATTAAATTACATAAATTTCTAATTATTTTGACAAATTTCATCATTTTTATATATTTTTATTTTTAATAATTTATTGATCAGTGTAATTAAATTAAATAAGATAAAAAAATCGCTCCTTTCTGAAATGTTATATATATATATTTCATTTTTAAAAAAATATCTGGTTCTACCTCTGGCAAAGGCATCAGGTTTGATATACCTACTGTTGGTACAATTTAGTACTAAAAAAATCAGTAGATTCAAATGAGACTTTACCAAAGGATTTTAATCTTTTATTCTAAGCATAAGACCAGGATATGTATAAATATAAGACCAGGATATATGCATAATTTTTTTCAATACAACATACACTGAGAACATTTAGTGAAAATCAAGTTACTATTACTATAACACATAACATGAAGAAAAATTCTAGGGCCTCTTTTATATTTGCAAAAGTCATCTGATCACATTACCATCTAAAGTTAATAAAACTTAGCTTCAGAAAATGAAACCTTGCCGGGTCAGTTTTTAAATTCATTGTAGATTCATTTCTTGCTAAGAATGCAAGAAATTAAAATACACACAATTTATATATATGTATATACTTTAATTCAAATTATACTAGTAAAATCCTTTTCATTTCTTTAATGTTTCACTATCATACAATTTAAGGAAGAAAATTTTAATAAAGAAAAAACAACGATTTTTTTAAAAAACTGAAACAAACAGTTTTATTTTATTGATGATCACACACATAATTAAAACAAATAGTTCTCATTAAGGGGTTCTGATACTTTTCATATTATACTTATAATTTACCAAATATTCATAACAGATGCAAGTTTCTTACTTCTGTATATCTTTCTATGTTTACAATTACAATTAATTTTGGAAATTAATTAAAGAATCATTATTAGTGACAGAAGTTTTTTCCATTCTGCATCAAAATCAAAAAGAATTAAACAAGAAATTATAATATATTATTTAAGTTAATAATAAAGTAACACATAGATAAAATGAGGCAAACCCCACATTAATTGTGGATATATCCTGCAAAAATATTAACATAAAAAGAGGAATGTTCTTAATGTTGGAGTAAGTGATGTGGAGATTGTTCTTAATGTTGGAGTCTTACTTTCACTCATCAAATGTCTCGAATCTTATTGTATATTTTTTAAAAAATCAAAGAATATTCATCAATCAATACTTGAAATATTCAGCTTTATGTAATAGAAGCTAATCTCCTCTTTTTAAATTTCAAGCATCATTAATATAATCAAATTACCACAAAAGCGTAAATAGCACACTAAGTAAAATTTTAGTGACAAAAATTATCTTAAATTTTCATTTAAACCGAAAAATTTTCAAAGAAGAGTAAACATACTTCAAAAACAAATCTTACCTATATCTGCAGTAGAACAATAAGCGCATAATAAAGCCATATATACAGCACGTTTCTTAAATAATTCTTTATAGTCAAATATATTTTTGTATAATACTGGAATCATACATGGTTGAATAAATAACTTTTTTCTACACAAATATGTGAGCACATTTAATCGATAATAATTCCTAAAAATATGTCTAACACCAATAAAATATCGTAAATAGTACGAAATACTTAACATCATTTTGATTCGTTTCATTGTATCCGTAATACAATTTAAATCCCCCTACAATTATCTTTAAATACCAAAATCAAGATGATTAGATGGGAATTTTACATATTCGGAATACTTTAACAGCAACTCATTCGTCTTTGATATAGCCTTATTTAAAAAGAAAGAGGAAGAAAGTAATATATTTTTTCGATTTACGAAATAGTTGCATCATCGATTGTTTAGGAATTGAATGTTTACCGGCGTTCCCGACACAGTTATGGTTTTCACATGACATGGTTTTTATGGGATGGTGGCTAAACTAGATGTGCACGCAGCTCAAAACCATAGTTGGATATAAAGCTTCTTCACAATTAAACACCTGTAATTTCCGTAAACTAAATAATCGTAATTATACTAAATCAAAACATCAGTAACGCGTCATTGTATCACATGTATTTTTCTCTTTCACTCCAAAAATAAAAAAAAGAACGTAAATTGTACCTTTCAGTCATATTGTTCAGAAAGTTAACCTGATAACAATGCAAAAGAAAAAAAGAGAAAGAAAAAAAATTTAAAATGAATTACACGATAAATAGCCAAAACTTTTTGACTCTTGGAAATGTGCCAAGATCGTCAAATGCAGCGAGTTACATTCAGATGGGAGAACCAGTAGAGTATCGTGAGATGAGGGAGGGGGGAGGGCACATGGGGCCAAAGCCTCGAGTGGCGGGGAGCTGCCCTGTTTTGAGGATCAACCCATGATCATTAGACAAAAAAAACAATAATGTAGCAAAATAATAGAAGAAAAGAACAATCCCCTCATCTTGAGATTCCGCTTCAATCAGAAAGGAGAATTCCAATTTAAATAACAACGGGATGATGGACTTAGTGAAGCGAGTCAAAAGCCTTTTCTTGAAGGTAGGTAGATTTTCTTAAGCCCTGGGGTCAATGCTTTTCATGAAGGACGTCAACACTCACCCCCCTCCTACTCGGCAGCAGGGTGAGCATCCCCTCAGATGTTTCTTTTGTAACGTCCAAGATCACAAGCCTTCCTTATAAACAACAACTTCAACAAAATCAAAGCATTTTTCAATTCAGAATCATCCGATATCTTCCATTGGCCAGCCTTTGGACATGATCTTTCCGTTTTACGACCAAACACATAATGGCCTTTTTAAGCTTTACGAATTTGTTGAAATTTTTGGAATAAAGTTCACCAAAAAATTATGGGTCAGATACAAAAAGGCTGAGTATTTGATGATATTTGACCGTACTCCAGATATTGCCCACAAAGATCAAATAAGTCAGGTATTACTGCACATGATTGAAAAATGGGAAGTGTGTGTGTGAGTAGAGAAGTCCCAGGGGGTGACGGAGAATACTTGAACCCCCCTGAAAAATCAGGTTTTGTGCCCCAAGATCGAAACGCACTTAGTGTCAGTCAGGCTTTACCCCTCCCCCCTCCTCGTGATACGGGATGTAGGTTAAGCCACTGGTGGAGTCTTTCATAAATTCAATGAAATGAAAAACAAAACAGTCGAAAATATTAGTGAAGCGATAAGTATTAGTGAGGTATAAGTAAACTTGACGCCGATCTCAGCATGTATGAACCGTATAGAGGCAGCTTACAATAATGCTGCCATAATGTCCAGAAGACAGATAGTTATGCAGCAACGAATTAAATGCACCAAACTTCAAGACGAGTGTATCTGCCCTGTTCAGACCACTCACTGAACCTGGTTGGCTTGCATGCGGCTTCGGTGGAGACAGGCAGATAGAGAATTAAATTTAGTTACTTTCTCCATTTTACTAGAATGTTTTTATACTTCCTTTTCTATGACCACACACCGATAGGAGGCTCTGATTGCTGCTACAGGAAAGAATTTAGAAATTGTTTAAGAAACACGTTGGAGAGCAAGAGACGATGCATTACGAAATCATTACAACGAAATTTTGACAACACTGGAGAGACTATAACAGAAATTATAGACGATATCTTGAACTCTAAAATGGATCTAGAAACTTGTTAATAGCGAAATAATTTTCGTCTCTATGTACTCTGGCAACTGCTTCTGCGTGAAGTGGATGATGACCAAACTATTTGCAAATAGGACGACTTAACATGCATCGGTGTGCTCAAAAACTAAGTGCCATACTGATGGTATTGCAAGGTAAACGAGAGTAATCCGAAGTCGAAGCTTTAAGTTATAAGCTAAAAACTTGTTGATGAAGAACTTGGCATTCCAAATGAATCTCCTAGACGAATTTGGAGGTATATCTTTCGTGAAGGAAGCAGATACTGACTTACAGCACAAAAAGGATTCTGAATGAAAAATATTGTCTATCAGATGGAATAACTGTTCAAATTCGAAAAAGGTTCCAACAGCACCAGAATATGGCCCAAAAATATGAGTATATCTCCTAAGGACTACAATATTAAACATTAATAAGGAGGAATACAGTCTCGATCAAGCCTCACGAGATTTTGATACGGAAGTGCTTAAGTTTTGAGAACGTGCATCTCAAGCTTTTGCAGCTACCACTGACTGTAAGAAACAACTTATTGATTCCGACCCACAGGGTATATTAGTTTATTTTTTATTCCAAACTTAAGGAAGGGTTACCTAAAATACGAGTAGTAATGGGGTGAGAATGTTCTTCGCAGTTGCAATAAATAATGTAAGTTGTGAGAGGAACTGATTAAAAATTATTAAAAATCTACAATGTCCACGTTAAGCTATTTCGGCAATTGAACGATAGGTTTAAATTAACATTATCGAATGTCAATTTAAATGACAGATTGTGTTGCAAAACCACATAAAGCAAAAAGTTTTAATTTCTTTTGAATCCATTTCAAAAAAGTATAAAAAAATATTTTTGCATTTTTTTACTCAATTACGAAAATAAGGGGGCGCACCAAATTCAAATTTAGCACCGAGTGTCAGAAATCCAAAGTACGCCACTGGTGTGGCCTGACGTTAGATAACCCATTCCAGAAAATAGCGTTTCCTAATATAGTTAGTTCCACCTACAGAATGGAAGGTGAATTGTTCTCCTCTGAAACGACAAATGCTTGTTAAGACGTAATAGGGATAACCAACCGGCTTGAATTCGAAAGCAAGTGTTTGAACAAGTATGTTCTCCTTTGCCATGTCTCTTTTTGGTGGTGGGCTCTTTGTTGCTATTATCATCTCTATTTTTTAATAAAGATAGTTATATTCTGTTTAAAAAGTCCTATAATAACTTTGACAGTAGCTTGATGCAGCATTCAAAATGCACCCACTTGTGAAATTTTTTTGAATAAAAGTAGGTAATTCATTTTCATTAGTTGTTTATCAAACATTTTGTGCTCGCAACGAAATTGTGTGCTTATAAATGGGCCAATACAAGTATTATTTTGATGGAGCCCCCTTCCCCAAAAACATATTGTCAAAGTGTTTTTGTTCCACTGCAAACAAATAATTTTGTATCATTTACCAAAAATTTTATCACAGAATCAATAAAAAAGGCTAGAATTATATTAACAAAGTGTATATAAACGAAAGGAAAACTGTGATGATGCATAACTCATTACCAATGTAAATATGAACATAACCAACCATATTTAACAATGATTTTACAAATTAATATGAATTTCAAATTAACGTGACATGTAATACATTCAGTATAATTAAAAGCAGGGTTGCAAGATTTTTTCACAGTGAGGAGGAATTTTAAGCTTAGAAAAAAAAATAAAGGTGTCAAAAATAAATCACAAAGATCCACCCGACTCAACATCAGCCAAACAATTCTGAGCTTGAAATTTGATTACCTCGACAGCAAACGATAGAGAAGAAGCCTACATTTACAGATGTGGCGAGTACCGATTTCCCCGCCACTAACGACCACAACAGTGACACCATCCTTTCGAGAACAGAAACGTATGAGGTTATGACGAGATAGCAGAGAAGAAAATATTGTCACGAATTTTGTGTAAATAGTTTGTATTTGGATGTTTAATGCATTTATATTGCTCTATGTTATATTCGTTTTATGTTAAAATTCTACTATTTACAAGCAAAGCCACCCCTTACGTTATACTGGCGATTCAATGAGAATTGGTAAAATCTTGGCGTCATTGGCGACCATGTTGGCGAGTTTGGAACCCTCTGGATTCTTCTAGAAAGTAGTGGATCTCTCCATTAACGTCACGCTTGATGATACGAGTGGTTATATTTCTGGAAGTTTCTGCCGCGTCTATAAATAGGAGTGCCAGCCGCAACCAGTCAGTCTGATTTTAACCAGCGAATAGATTCGGATTGTTTTGACTAGCGATTAGCTTGGCTGTGCTTGTGAATAATCTTTTATATGCGTGTATTTTTAAACACTTGTGTTTGAGTGCTTTTGAAGGTGCGAAGACCTTCGGAGATTTACTCTGAGAATATTGCTGCTGAATCCTGTATTTAAAGGGTTGGATTTTTGATCATAAATTCGCATTGCTCTTAAAGAACTGTTTAATTTTCTTTGTGATTGTTTTGCATAAAATCTTCGAAACCGGATCTACGTAGGTTTCTCTGCAGCGATGCAGGCTACAAAATTACATTGAGCGATCTATATTTTCGAACTGAAAAAGGTCTCTAAAAAATCTTATATCCAGTTTGAGAATGTCCTGAGCTGAGACAACAAAAGACTTCAAAATGAGCATTTAGAATTCTTAATCTAAGAGAACAATTGTTTGAAAGAAAAAACTAAAACATGAATTTCTTTTCCAGAGCTAGTTGTACGCTTAAATGTAGAAAAGCTTCAGGACATATGGGCTATATATATATATAAAATATCAAGTAATAAATATTATGCTACATATCATGATAACTTCTGATATCGCAATCAGCGATTCAAGGAAAACCAATGCCTTTTATCGAAAAAAAACCCCCTTTCAAATCAACTATTAAGCTAAAATTGAACACTGCTTGAAAAGCAGTTGCATTTTCCTGCAGGTAGACACCTAAATAATAGTAAAAATTTGTTGCCAAATCAGGGGGTCAACGAGGATCCAAAATTTAGTTATATAGCATTTGCTTGTGATCTAATTTTTAAGACTTAATGTTTTACGAATCATGAAAAGCAAAATATGTAACTTGTGCTTCAGATGTTCAATAGAAACTTTTTTTTTTGTTCAGGGTTTTTCCCCAGAGAACATAAACTAAGAGATGTGCAAGTAGAAACTGCTTTTTTTAATCAAATTCAAATTTATTGAAAATATATTTTACAAAGATTAATAAAAATAATTGCCATTAATATCTATAGTAATACTTTAGTAGTGTCTCGGTATATGAATGAAGAATATTTTCGGAAAGCATCTCAGGAGATCAATGGTATGCTTTGAAAATCACCCAAAATGCACATTTTAATCAAGCACAATGTACTCATAGTTACAACACATGGTGTCACAATTGGCCTTTGGGAAGCCAGAACTCTTGGATTTTGTTAAAAAGATAGAGCTAAAAAATATTAATATAGTACATACCAAATACATTGGACATCTTATTGCGGTGGTTGGCCTACTTAGTCCCATATTAAATTTCACTGTTTATTGAAATTTATAACTTTCACAAGAGATAAAGCATAGAAATGTTATATACTCATAGACAAAAAAATTAGCGCACCAAGACGGAGTCGTCAAAATGAAACGAAATTTTACATACGTAATGACTACTTTGAAATAAGTAAATGATTAGAAAATCAAAGAAAAAGGATAATTTTATTTCAGAGAAAAAGGCAAAAGAACGGAGGATTTAATACCCTGTTGAACCCCCTCTAGCACGAATACACGATTCAATACGATCAGGAATTGAGGCATACGAATTCCGTATGATGTCTTGAGACATTTCGTTCTATATTTGCTGTAACTTTGCCTCTAGTTCGGTCAAACTCGTGGGATGCCCAACTCGCCGTCCCAAATGATTCCAGATATGCTTGATTGGAGACAAAACTGAGGATCGGGAAGGGCAAGGAAGGAAGGGTAGTAACAGTGCGGAGACAGTCTTTTGACACCCGTGCCGTGTGAGGCCGAGCATTGTCTAGTTGAAAAATGGCTCCTGGGAGCCGTTGCATGAGTCGCAACACATGTGGTTGCAGGATGTCATGGACATACCGCTGGGCTGTCATGGTGCCACGGATCAATACTAGGGGTGACCGTGTATTGTAGGCAATGGCCCCCCATACCATCACACCAGCTGTGAGAGCGGTGTGTCGCTGAACAGGAAAGGCAGGATTGAGGCGTTCACTACGGGGTCTCCACACACGAACAGGATTGTCATCACTGCTGAGATTGAATCTGGATTCGTGGCTAAAGACGATCGCGTTCTGTTCCTCTGCAGTTCAGTTTCCTCGTGCGCGGCACCACTCCAAACGGAGGCGTTGATGGGTGGGAGTCAAGGTTAGCACACATAATGGGCGCCGCGATCCCAAATGTCCTTCATGCAGGCACCTTCGTATGGTTCGAGAAGATACAGGGGCCCCTAATGAAGGTGCTACATGTGCCTGGATGGCGGCCGGTGAAGCAGTGGGCTGGAGGCGCGCATTTCTTATGATGTAGCGGGTTTCTCGACGACTGGTCTGTCGAGGGCGCCCTGAGCCTGGTATTCGTGTAAATGATATCTCTCGGATACACTGGTCCCAACACCTCCTCACAACACAATCAGAGCGGCATAATTGACGAGCTACTCGCCTAGTTGACCATCCAGCTTCCATCATGCCGATAATTCTCTCCCTTTCAAACTGCGACAGCTGCTCATATTGTCTTCGAAAACGGCGTAATGACATGTCTACTTCAGTGCTTCCCTTGTAAATGATTCAGTACACTCAAAAACGCTTTGGTTACCTGTTTTATGCTTAACAGAGAGTGACGTTAAACGCCCTCTACCGGCTATACGTAATGCGCAATCACGCTCTGCCTTTCTAATCATTTGCATATCTCCCCGACATGTACCTTCATGCCAAGTTTCGTTACGATCCCGCAATTATTTCTTGGTGTGCTAATTTTTTTGTCCATGAGTGTACATATATGCCAATTTTAAAATTCTTTACGCTTTTCACAATTCTAGTAAAAGTTAACTTCATAACATCAGTAAGCAAGTAACTTTGAAATCCAAATAAGAATTGCTGATAACATTGTCTCTAAAAAATGCTTTGAGCTATAATTCTCAATAGTTGCCTTTACTTCCCCTTTCAAATAACACTTAGTTCAAATTGATATATTAAAAATTTCGAGTTATAAACAAAATGACAAGTAAAATCGATTTTGAACCAGACCTACTTAGAAATGTTGGAATCAGTGACGTAACGTATCTGACCCCCCGCATCGGAAGACGGGGGTAGGTTCTAGGGAGCCAAAAGTCTGACTGACACCAAGTACAAATTTAACCAATTTAAAAATATCAAAGGCAAAACCTGACTTTGCAGGGGGCCCTAAAACTCTCCGTTGCGCCACTGGATGTAATCCCTAAAAAATGAAAATTTTCATTGATAACTTCTGAATGAAAATGAATTTTTGAAGTGATAACTTCTTTAGGCACGTTTTGCTGAAGAGTGAACTTGAATAATGCGCTTTAAAAAGCCAAGCATTGTTACGCTCGTAACAATACTACTGAATCATTTGGGTTTAATGAGTCATGTATCAGCGAAATGTAGAGCAGAAAATGGACAAATATAATTCTAATGGTAATTATTTATATTTCATCAAATGAAAGTGTAGAGAAAATTATCCAATTCATTCACAAAAATTTACTTAGTTGCTTATATTGAAGCCGGATCAACTCTTCTGAACAAATTGCCTATTATTTTAAGAGGGGATTTTAAAGTAGATTTTTCAAAAGAAAAATCAAAGCCTTTAGTAGATTTTTTAAAAGCAAAATTCAATTTAATAATGTCAAATGAAAATGCGACAAATTACGGAACAACGCTTGATGGAGTTTTTAAAAATATTTAAATAATTTTGAATCTAAAGTATTCATAACCCATTTCAGCTATCATAAACTTATTGTTCCCTTCTTAGAATACAATTAATTCACAAATATGATTGCATATTTTGCAAAAAATATTACTTTATGAGTACAGACATATGTGTGAATAAATAACTTTATATAACAATACTAATATATCCCCTTGTTTTTTATTCACCCAACTAATCCCTGAACTAACATTACAAAATTTGAAGTTATCACTTCTATCATGTGGTCAATAAGCACACACACACTCTTTTTTTTTTATATATTTCCTTAGTAAATGATACAAACATGTCACCAATGCATGGAATGTAAGTCCAGATGTACAAATCATTTCTATATTTGAATAGTTCAGAAATACCATCATTTAATTTTTTCCGAGACACATTTGGGAAAAACTGTTAGGGAGTTATGTATGAACAATTTCTAGCAAAAGATTTATATTTTCTATAGTATTTCTAACACTGTATAAATGGATATTCATAGTTAAAAATATATAAAATGGTATACTGGCCCTTAAGACTCAATCTTAAGATCTAATCTAAAAAAAATTTCATGAACTATTGGTATGAATTGCATGAAATTTTAAACAAAGAATTTTAGTGCCACCATTTATTTTTCATAACTGTACTTGATTTTATTATTTTCATTAAGAATATTAGTTTTTAGAATTAGAAAAAATTGCTTAATACAAAAAGCCTTGAAAAGAGTTCAAGTAGAATCTTTTTATAGTCAAATGTTTAATATAAGGAACCCATTTTAAAATCCTTGTAAAATGTTAAAAATTCTACTGAGCCACAGTTCAACTCCTGTTGAAACATAAACCAAAACTTAATTTTGTCCAGAAGCAGTCCAGTTGTGAAAGTTATTTAAGGGTGTCTCCTTTTTTTTAAACATTTTTACCATATATGCACTTTTCAAAAATTAAAATTAGTATTGTATAGTGGCAATCAAATCAACATGAAATAATATATACAACCGAAGTAATACACCAGTATTAATGACTTTCTAGTTATTGAAAATGAAATGACTTTGTTGTGGATGTAAAAGGGTTTGGGGAAGAAGCAAACACTATCTTAAAATTAGCTCTATCTATCTTTAACATTTTATGAAAATATACAACTTTATAGCTTAGCTCTGGGAGCAATTGAAAATCCTAAAACTTAATCAGACATAAAATTATTGAAAATAACTTAGCTTCAGTCGGAGCTCCTTGTGACAATTCTTTTCGAGCCCTGATACCTCCAAGGTTATTTACTTCCACAACTTCTGGTTTATTCTACAGCGAATTTTAATTTCAGGACGCACAACCTTCCAGTCCTTGTTCACCTTTTTTTATTCTTAGATTTCACACTTAACAATCAAGTCATCTCTACAGAAAGTGGTTTTTAAACTAAAATCACAGTTTCCCCAAGAGGATTAGTAAAAGAACTTGAATAGTAACCATTAGAACTTGCAATTCAGTTACATATTATAAAAGAACATGAATTTAAAAAATAAATGATACATAATTAATCATATCCGGTATGGTATATTATTATACCCAAGCTATATAAATAACAGGCAACTGATTTTTAAATTTAGAACTATGGTTAGATGATAATAATAAGGGGGAAGACAACTAAAAATAATTACCCCTTAAGTTTTCAAAGAATATTGCAGTAAGATTTACAGACCTGTGTTATCCTAATTATTTGATATAGAGAGAAGGTGAATTCATGTCCTAAACTGCAATTTCCTTGCCATATATCTTAAACTTTTATTATTTGCTTTCTATGTGTTTGGGGAGTGAGTGAGTGAACATTAACATCACACTGTTCAGCTACACGAGGGCTTTTGGTGATGGATGTTTTAATTTTGAACCATGGTCAAGTGACGAGGACGACACCTGAGCTGGCACCCCTCTCTCCTAACTACCACACCAACAGGAGGACGTTTGAACTCTCGACAGATTTAACATGTATCACTTCCCTACACGGAGGGATTTTAGTGTTACTGGGCTTGAACTCGGGACATGTCAGCCACGATCTGATACCTTGACCATTAGGCAACCGCAGCCACATGTTTGGGGAAGGGGGTCTGAAAATTTTTTTGTACTCTTTGTGCTAAATTTTAGGAATTTAACTTGTTTATTTGAAATGGTTTCATATGTGTGCATTCTTTAAAGGAGAGTTGTAATGAATAAGAACTGGAATTTAATTTTAAATAATTTGCTATAAAATAAATATACTACTTATTTTATATATAACAGGTGTGCAATATATACAATGACTTGAACATTTTTATTTTAGAATTAAAAACACTTCTTTCATTCTTGGTAATTTCATGTTTATATATAGAATTGATATTCTACATTTGCAAGAATCTTTCTTTTTTTTTTAAATCACAAATATAAATATTGAAAAAAAAATTGCATATATATTTTTGTTTATTGAACACAGGACCAATTTCTTCAATTTACTCAATTGTTCACAAGCTAAAATAATGAGTTAAATTTATCGATAAAGATGGATCTTTAGAAACTTACATATGAGAAATTAAAAATTTTCTCCAGCATTGTTATAACATAACATACATGCAATTATTATAGCACAATAAAATACATACATAGAAGCTGCTAACAAATTCCAGCATTCATTTAAAAAGTTAAACATTTCAAAGTACTCAAAATAGCAATTTTGAGTTGAAAAAATTGTTGATTTGTTGGTTCCAGTGAATGATGATACTGATGCAGAAAACGATAAAGAAACTCATATCAAAACTGTGAAAACATACCTTATGAAGCAGGATGTAAATGACGCAGTATTTTCTTCTCAGCAGAAAGTCAAAAAGTATTCATTCAAGTCCAGAATAAAAAAAAGATTGTCAAAAATCTATTAGTCAGTATTTTAAAATTTCTAATTAACTAGTGAGTAATAAGTCACCAATAGTATTTTTAGACACTGAATAAAATGTGTATAATTGGAGATATTTTTCTCAAAGTTCCGTGTAATAGAATTTCCAAGAGATAAGCACAAAAAAAAAAAAGTATTTTGTTTGGATCCCAACAACTAACCTCGAATTAACGAACTAAATGTTTGGTACTGATGAATTCATTAAATCGGGATCAGACTGTATTTAGAAAAATACTGTTAAATAGTACTTTTAAATGTAATACTTAAGTACTTATTACTAATAATGAATGACAGTACTCATTTAGCAATTATGAACATTTATTTCACATGCATGATATATCATCAAATATACATTCAGTAATGTATGTAGAACAGAGAATTTTTATATAACAATCAAATAGACATAAATTACATACATAGTTCAAAAAGGAAACACATAGAGAAAAAAGATTGAAGAGAATAAAAATCAATGGAAATTTCACAGCTATGAAATTATAAATTAAAGATGAAATGAGAATCATGAATATCAAATGTTATGTGTGTGGTATGAAATACTTTTTCCACCAATGTTTTACAATACAATCTACATCTACTTTCTATATACTACTGATCTACTACAATCAGTATGAAAGAAATAAAAAATGTTATCAAGATTCATAAAAGATTTTAACATGGTCAAAGGCATTTCTTATGAATGTAAAATATTAAATAACTACTTCAGAAAATGATTATTTAAATAAATAACACTGCAAAAGAAATGAAAGTAAATGTGAGTGGTGTGATTTTCAAATGAAATTGATTAAAAAATTCTGATATTAAAGGGGGAATAGCCTACACATATACATGTGAGATATGTTTAAAAAATTGCATATTCAAAACTAAAAAAAGTTAAATTAAGTATTTTCTTTTTAAAACAGAGGGAGAATAATTATTTTAATGACATAAAATAATTATTTCCCCTTTCATAAAAATACTGTTGTCTCTAATAAGTAGAATCCAAATCGCTAAAAAAGTGTGTTTGTTATTTAAAACTTTTAAGAACAAAAATTTCAAAAATTGGAAATAATTTCTGTTAAATAATAACAAGAAATTAAATCATAAATTCTATATTTTCATGAATGGATAAATAATAGTGAGAAATAAAACATTCAAATCTATTTTCTAATGTATGTATTTACAATAAATGAAATGGATTTGAATATAATACACTTGTACAAATAAAACTTTTTTCACTTAAGCTGATCTCCGTCTTAAGGTTATTTGTCCTTTTTGCAACTGTGTAAGATGAATTCGAATCTTGTTACTGTCTGTGGTACGCTTGACCCATATCTGTACAGTAGAAAACAAACAACAATCCATGAAGAACATGTATCTTATAAATAAACTATTCATCACATAAATACAAAAAATACATAAAGAATAGAAAACAATCTTGAATGACATAACATCGATATTCTTTAAATAAGAATTATGAGTTCAGAAGTGTTACATAAAAAATGGATTCAATACTGCAGATATAAAAAAAATTGTTTTTTTAAAAAATTTGATTTACACGATGAATTAGATTTCAAATGTAGAACTATAATGCATAATTTGCACCAAAAAGCTTTTTCTTCAAGAACATGCTTCAAAGACAATCTATAAGCAGAAATTTTCAACCTCCTATAGTTTTACAAGAGCTATCATTTTTTTTTAGGTTAGTACAGGTTTCTATACTATTAATTTAATAATTTTTTTAAATACATTATTTGATAATATTTTACTATTAAATCTTGAGTATTTACTATTAAAATCTAATTGAAAATTCAAGTTTGTGGAATAAAGTAATGATCCATCTAATTTCACAGGAAAAAAAATGTTTAAAAACTATATACAGAATAGAATTAGATTCCATGATACTACTGTACTAATATTAACGGTGAGAGGGGTACATTGCAACAAATGAAAAGAAATAAAAGACTATTATAGCAATACTTTTCATGTTTCATTCCATTGCTATGAACTCTAACATTTTAAATTACAACATTTACTTCTATTTCTTAATTGTAATTAAACAATTACATATTTTTAAAAATTTATTCTTTTCAAATAAAAAAATCTCACAATTTTTAGTAGAACTTCTACCTTTATTCTAAATCTTAGCATACATGCATGCAATTACGTAGCATTTTAATGTGTATTGATGCAATGCTTTTTAATGAGTAAATTTAACATCAATTCAACCATAATAATTTAATTACTACTGATAAGTGTCCATCGAATTCTAGCATTAAATTTTAAGTTCTTTTTCATAATGTTTCAAACCACTTGAGTTTTTTAAAAGAAATTTGAGATTTTTTTTAAAAATCATGTCACTTTTTAAATATATTAAGCAGTGCTGCTTAGAAAAAATTTTTAATTTTAAAAATGTAAACAAACTTTTATTAAGAAAAAAAAGCCATCAAAATATTTATTTAAGGAAATTTGAAAATTTGCATAGCTCAATAAATGATTATAGATATTATATACTAACAAAAATACTGATTATTTTATGAATTTTGTATTAAGTACATTTCGCAACATCTACCTGGTTACACTATTGATGACACAAGTTATATAAAATTCACATTTATACTAGCAGCATGGCCTGGCGTTGCACGGGCTTCCTCTACTTTTATAAATTTTCCCTTTCCTTCACAAAATCAGCACTTCTAATAATCTTTTTCAAAATGACTGCATGATTAACATGCATCGCTGCCCTATACAGCGGGTCTTTAGTGGCACTGGGCTCAAACTCATGACATGCCTGCCCTGATTCGATACCTTGACCACTGAGCAACCGCAACCCTTTCTCGCTATCAGAGCTCTAGAGTACGTGAACAGTGGGAATTAAATATTCACTTGGTCAATTTGCAACTTTTTAGACCCCAGAAATTAAAATGTACTTTCATAAAAATAGTTGTATGTTGAAAAAAGTAGAAATTTTTATAATTACAAAACTTCACAACCATATTAAATGTTGAATTAAAATAGAGAGAATTTTTTGAAATGTTCAATACAACGAAAAAAAGTTTCATGCAATTACTTTTATCAATGAAGTTATAAAAACTTTGGAATTGATAAGCAGTTATTAAATATTTAAAATTTGAGTATTTTTTAAAAATTCGTAAAAAAAAGTTTTTGGCATTTTATTTTTTAAATCAGAAACTCTAAAAGATCAAAATATGAGTTTTTTGAAAATCATTTTCAAATAAATGCATAGATATTTTGTTAAAAAAATGTATTGTGATGAAATAAATTATCTTTCCAATTACAAACTTGCTTGCAAAGTTTATAAATGCGCAAATAAAATTTAGAGTATTTTTTAAAAAATCATAAAAATTAAGCAATGATGTTGTTTTGAACCCGGGTCCAACAGTTAGCAATGAAGCGCTTTAAACGATCGCGCAACAAAATCGGCGAGAAAAAGAAGTGAAAAGACTTTCAAAATGAAAGGAAGAGTTATTCCTATTGTAAAAATGCTTCATTTATTAAAGTTTTTTAATTTTTTTTCAGCTTCATTTTTAAGTTAATGCCTTCAAACTTCATATATAGATTGCAAACAGTAATTTTTAAACAAAAATAATTTTTAAATATTTCTCAAAAAGGGAGGGGGGAGGGTAAAAAACCAAAAACATTTTTTTTTAAAAGCCGTAATTTTTTCAATATTTGTACAGAATTACGGATAATATAGTTCTACACATGGAAAAAAAGTTTCGGGATATTATTTTTATAAATAAAGAAGTTATTAAGTTTTAAATAAAATTTTGAGTATTTTTTGAAAAATCGTAAAAAAATTTTTTTTCTTTGATGTTCAATTTCGTCAAATCTGGTGATTTTTAATATTTATTGGCGCACCTTTTTTTCTAGTGTAACCCTTCATCAAACGTAATGGGCTGAGTGGAAAAGAGTTTTCTGGCACCAAACAGGTTTTCGCTGCCAAACCCAAACTATTTTAAAATTGCGTATTTTGTTAAAAGTTTTAATTTTTTTTTCGGGTTTCATTTTTAAACTAATGCATTCAAACTTCATATATCGATTGCAAACAACGGAAATTTTTAAACAAAAAACTTTAAAAAAATGCTTACATATTTCTCGCAAAAAGGGGGAAGACGAAAAACACACTTTTTTAAAACTGTAATTTTAAAGATATTTTATCAATCTTTGTACAGATTATGTATAATATCGTTCTACACACGGAAAAAAAGTTTCGTGAGATTATTTTTATAAATAAAGGATTTAAGTATCTAAATAAAATTTTGAGTATTTTTTGAAAAATTGTACGAAAAACAGTTTTTGGCATTAAATTTTTTAAAGGACTGATTCTAAAAGAGAAAAGCGTGAACTTTTTTAGTGTAAAATATTTTCTTCATAAGAGCGGAAGAAAATACAAGCGGAACAATGTAGAAATCACTCATAAAAATGTATCGATTTCGACTTATTTTAAAAAAATCGTAAAAAATACAAAAAATATAGTTTTGTAAAATAAATCATACCATATCGTGGGGAAGTAAATGATCTTTCTGAATCTGTAACTATTTTTCGTCTGAGTCTCATGAAAAATATTAGATCACGTTTTAAAAACGTCTGAAAAAAAAAAGAAGTTCCGAATTTTTGAACTTGTCCCCTGGCGGAGAAACATTGTACTTATTATGCGTTTTAAGGTTTTTACTTAATATCTTTTTAACTAATTGGAATATAAATGGTCAAAACGGATTCCTCTGATCTTTCCCGTAATTTTGGTAGCTTCAGCGAGTTTTTGCATTGTGTGGTTCGTGAGAAAATAGGGAAGCATAGATATACGTTTGTTTACCTACGAATTTTAATATTGTAGATATGGCACAAATTTATAATAATTTCATTTGTATGGGTTTACTTACATCAGATGCCCCAATTAGGCAGATTACACCACTGTTTTTACTGCCAACTTCCTTTCCTTCATAATATACTTGTTGGCCCCGATGGAACCTAAAAATATAATGTCATTCAGTAGATTTATATCATGATTAAAGCTAAACTGAACAATAAAATTCTGCTTTTTTTAAATCCCACTTTAATTCATGTACATATAAAAATACATTTTCACACAGAATGCAAACAATAAAGAAATTAAAAATTTTGCAATTGTTAACCCTCCAAGCGGTTAGCACGGAAAATTCCGTCATTGTAAAGATACTTCAAAAATGCACTCTGCACAGGTTTTTTTGCCTTCAAGTAACAGTTTCAAAAACGGATTAGCCGTACTTTTCTGAAATCCTTTACCCCTTTTAAAGGTTCCTTCTCGAATTATCTTGAAAGATAATTCGGGATGGTGGAAGCAACACAGCAGGACACTGATAGGAAGTTTTATGGCTCGCAGGGAGCCCCAACCCGTGTATTGACCCTGGAGCAATCGTAAAAAATCCGGGAAAAATTTCTTTACACCCCAGGAAGTGTTTGTTTGTTAGCTGGTATTTTAAAAGTTTTGAAAAGTTCCAACGTATAAGTAAAATATGTTACAATTCCCTTTTGGTTTCATATTAATTTAAAAACTGTAACAAGTTGGGGCGTGTCAGGGCAATCTGCTATTTTATATAGTTAGACAAATTATCTTTTTTAAAGTATATTCTTTCGCTTCATTTTTCTTATCTTAATCAATGCTTTCAGTTTTGAAACATGATTATTTCATAAGATGCCAAAAAAAAAAAAAAAAAAAAAAAAATTAATAAAACACCAACACTTTAAAATTTGAAATCTTTTCAACTTTCCAACCACTAAAAATGAATAAATTTAAACTTCATCAAATAGTTTGAAACATTTTCGTACACTTTGATAAAAATAATAACGAAAGAAAACTAATTAAGATCTATTAGTTTTTTCTTTTAGATTTCAAAGCCCAAGTGTTCAGGGAAGTTTATGTACAGTGCCTAGTTATATATTGTTAAAATACACCGAATTATATTTGAATTTTAAGTGCTTGAACTTCAGTTTACATCAAAGACAACATGAATGAAGATTTTCCCACATTTTTTTTATAACGAATGTTTGAATAAAAGGTAATCAAAAACATACGGAAACATTTACAGTAGAGATTTATGCAAATAAACATAAAAATCAATTTTAAATTCGAGCTATTCAAAAACATTCGAATTATTCTTCAAAAATATCTATTTATGCAAAACACCTCAACATTTATCTTTTTTTAAAGGCTAACTAAATAAGTAATTAAAATCTGGATATTTTTTGAAATCTCGACCGTATAAAGCTAGAAATTTTATGTTAGAAATTCCATTTGAAATTTCGAAAAAAAAACGTATCGCACAGTTAAAAATTATTTACCATAAGTTCTAGCGATTCTTTGAGTATAATATAAATTTCAAATTTTATTATATAGCCTCTTTGGTATTTTTTAATATATTTCGAATATTTCATACAATTCAGTTGAAAACTGCATGCTAAGAGCAAAAAATATACTAAAAAAATCGACGAATATACAATAAAGTTTTACATAGAAGCAAAACTGAGAAGCTAAAGCGTAGGAATGAAAAATTTTGAGTATATCTGAAGTAGTTTTCAAAATATGTATTTTAAAGTTCAGAAAATTTGTGTGCGTTATGTTATACTTAATATTAAATTAAATGGTTAAAATAATATGTTAATAATAGTCATGTAATCGTTTGATGACACATTCATATACTAATAAAAATTATAATGGTCATTGATGCGAATGTCAAGAATTTTATGTAATTTTAAATTCAGACATTAAGATATTGATGTTGTTGTTGTTCCAGACCGGACCGGAAGACCTGGGTTCGATGCTCGATGTCACCAAATACCCTCCGAGTGCACACGGAGTACGTGCTCGTTAAATCAGTGGGTCCGTAGTCTTGTGGGCTTATTCACTAGCGCAGGAACTGGAGAATATTTCCCTCCCCTTCAGTTCACTTGCAGAAATTGTGGAGGTGGAGATAAAGGTCGTGTCGCCATCTATTGTCCCTTCGGGGAAGTTTCTCTGAGCTTAAATCGCACTGTCACCTGTATGGTGCTCAAGGCCAACGACAGGCGTACCTCTTGCCCATGCCACGATGAATTTCGTGGGCCTCGTTCTGACTACGTCCGACAGGTGGCATTAGCCACAACAACAACAGATATTGATGTAGAAAATATAAAACGACCATCTAAAATACATGAAAAATGCAGTCTGCTATAAAATGATCTTGACAAACAAAATACAGCATTTTCACTTACTATGGCAGAGCCGGCTTAGTCAGGGGCGATCTGGAAAAACAGAAAGGGAACCACGGTTTTGATGGATGCCGCTCTAGCTTTTAAACCTCCCAGGAAAAAAATATATATAAATTACAAATGCAAAAACTAAGTCTTGTAATTTTCCATACATTTTTATAACAACGAATTGTGTAATTGGCTCCCAATACATTGTTGTGTTTGACAATATCTAAGGTAACCAACCATACTTTAGATAGATTTGCACTACTTTTTCGTAACCGTATTCCTTTTAAAATTAATTCGTGCAGCCAAAATACACTTTTTGCACTCTTAAAAATTTATGTAAACTATAATTTTAATTTATGCAACTTGTGAAATGTTCATAATTAACCATTTCCGTCTAAACAGTCTACATGAAAAAAAAAAGTTTGGACTCCCTCATTCATTAGGGAACTATATAATAAGATTCTAACATTAAGTTTTATTTTTCACCGAATAGGGTTGAGTGGTAGTGTGTGTATCGTGCTTCCACACCACAGGTCTTGGGATCTATTAACGGACTGGGCAAGGTCGACTCTGCCTTTCATCCCCGCTACATTGGGTCGATAAATGAGTACCAAGCTTGCTTGGTGTCTTAAACACTGAAGGTCTCTCTTCAGACAGACCACCAAATCGGGACATCTGTTCATGCACCTCAGCACCCAATGGTCACGTATTTTGGGATGGGCATAGTAGTTCCTGGCCCTCATGGATTGTTGTGCCACTGAGTTTGAGGATTGCCTCACTTTGGGGATACCCCTTAGATAAACATGTATTTCCACTCAGTTGCAATTAAACATTTTTCTTTCAATTACGTTTATTTCAGAAGGAAGTTTGATTTTTCAAATGTATTTGCTTAATAACATGTATATTTGTGTATTATATTAAAATTTTGATCAATCCAAAATTACATGTTTTTTGCTCTTCTAAAAGCTTTTAGGATTTTAGAACTGATCTTACAATCCATATACGTTTTATAGTAGTATATTTAAAAATGATAAAGACATTTTTACGACTGTGTGAGCTTTTATGCCTCGTTTATAAATATAAAAATTGCATTCAGTTACAGTTTTTAAAATGTACAGAAATAAGTGGAGAAATAGGATACTTACATATTATGAATATTTTTGACTGTAGAAAGATATATTTATATTTCAGTTTCTTTACAATTTGAATAGAAGTTGTAAGCCATTTTGCGAATAGTTTGATATTGAGTATAATTCCCATAGGCTGTTTAATATTGCAAAGTGTTTTACTTTGATACCAGCACAAATTAAAATAAGGCTCATTTGCAGTTATATGATCAGATTCAGTGATATTTAAATTTTCAAAAATAGTCTACACGTACGAAAACATTCTTTCACAACCGCACACCACATCTCTCTCATACTATATCTTCCTTACAGCAGGAAATATTTGTGTATACTCAAAAATTTAATACAGGATACATTTCAAAATGTTAAATTTGTTTTTAAAATTTGGTATGATAAATTGTGTAACTGTCGGTTAACTTCACTGAACAAAATTGTTTTAAGTGTACTGTTTTGAAAGACAAAATTAATTAGGGAGATTTTTTCTCACAATAGAATTTGTAATGACTGAATTGTGTGAAAATGTAGTTATCGATGTGTGACATTTTTCCTTGTAATAAAAGAAACAGAAACATAAGAAATTTAACTTGAGTAGAAAATGATTAGAAGTACTGTCATGCACATTTGAAGAAGTATATCCCCATTAAAATTAAAAATTGACTGAATGTGTGTTATGTCCATCACAAATGCCGATGTAGTAAAGAAAATTTTTTTTAATACAAGTTCGAAAAGGAGAACACTAAGAATGAAAATTTAGGTTTTTTCCAAAAAATATTCAGTTAACATAAAAAATATCATTTATATGATTTTAATTAAAATAAATTAAAAGTATTGAAATCTTTTTTATGTTATTTTAAATTAAAAATATAATTGAATAGAGAAAGATAGGTTTTATTTAATAAATATAATCATCGTATGTATATCACCGTATGCACCAATTATTGTCTTATTGTTTAAAAAAAGAGATACGGCCTTCGCTCTTTTTACCTCATTACTTTTTTAAATAACAGAAAAGTGAATGCGTTTTCTTACTCTCATATTCAAAAATGAATACAGGATGCTTTTTTTCTGGTTCAAATCGCAATACCAATATATATATGTATATATACTAGCTGTACCCTGCCACGCGTTGCTATGGCTCAGTTTTGTTAAACAGAAAGGACATATTTTCAGTATGTTAAATAATTTGCATTGCACGTATGATCTTTTATAAAAAAAAATGTATAAATATATATACGAAAAACTTTCCTAAACTGATATTTATAATTTTTTAACCAAATGTTTGAAGTTATTACAGCTTATTTTTGTCCTTATGTCATGTTATGAACCTAAATTTATTTACATTGTCTTTAAAGTGGCGACCTCAAGTTTGAAGGTAAATTTTAAATGGCTCCACTCTGGATTCATTGAGGGAATTGTGTTAGTTTTACAATGCTTATGGATATTTTTATTAAATCAGAGGTGTTTTCACAAATGCACATTTATCCAAACAATGTCACTTGGAAACATGAATTGTATTTCCTGATGTCATATAGGAAATGTTTTGATTCCGCAGTATAGCTAGCAAGCAAAATTTGTAATGGCTCTGTTCTCTGAGTTGAGGCAGTTTAATTTTTTCAGTGGTACAAAACATTCCTTTGGTTTCTCCCCTTAAATTCCAGATTGATTGATTGATTGAATATTAACGTCGCACTGTTCAGCTACGAGGGCTTTTGAGGACAGTTTAAACCATGGTCAAGTGACGTGGGCGACACCCGAGCTGGCACCCCCTCTCCTAACTACCACACCACACCAACGGGAGGGGCGTTTCACTCTCGAAACATTCGCTGCCCTTTCTTTAGTGGTACTGGGCTCGATCCTGTGACAAAGCAAGCCACAGTCCGATGCCTATACCACTTTCGGCTACCGCGGCCCCCTTAAATTCCAGAACATTGCAATAAGGATACACTTCCATCATTGTGTAAATGAGAACATGCTGCCTGAACCTAGAATCTTCCACTGGGTTGTACCAGAATGCAAGTCGACTGTTATTGTGTGATTGCTCTCCACAAAGTCATGTTTGACACAGATGTGCTGTTTTTGGTTAACATCTTTCTGATGTTGTAAAACACGAATGATGTGCTCGCAAATGAGCTTCCTCAAGTCTGGCTGCATGTTGCTTTGCTGCGCCCTCAGCCTGTGTTTGTGACATTCTTTGTCTGCTTTTCTCGTTTGCTGATATCCATTCTTTCTCAGTTTGATGTGCAATTACACTCATTGTAGTACTTTTGCCTTGCAAGTATGACAACCTAAGTTTGATTTCCCGCAAGGCATTATTTTTATCTAGTGAAGCCAATTGACTGCACTTAAAAAGAAAAAAATTCAAACAAAGCATATAAAATTTTTTAAAAACTTAAAACTACACTTAAAAAGGAACGAAAATTAAAACAAAAACATAAAATTTCAAAACATGAAAAAAAAAAAAAAAATCAGGAACAAAAAGAAAAGGAAAAAATAAAAAATGCTAATGAAATATTTAACTTTAAACGTGCATCAATTGACACAGCTGAAATTCAACACAATGAGAGGCTGAAGGTATTTTTAATCAAATACGCCAGGAAAATTCCAATATAAACACGGATTTTGCAGCAGAAAACTACGACAAAGTGTTGATAATGATGGGAGTATTTTTGCAATTCACAATTTGATTAGTATTAGCAATTGTTATCAACAAAGTTAAGGGGCCCTATCTTTAAAACAGAGTGGCTTATATCTAGACACAGACAGCTTTTCACATGGACAATTATTTGTTATCTGTGTACTTAAATATTAGCATCACCACAGCCAAATTACCGCCATGCAAATCGCAACATTTTCCCTCCATTTCTTTTTTCATAAAAAAAAATGTTAGAATCTTTATTGTTTAGATATTAAGGTACAATATACACGGCACCAATTTTGTTACAGTGATGCTAATACATAATTACTGATGTGTGTTACAGAGCAGCAGTCACCAATTGGTGATGCGTGAAAATTTTTCGATGGTATGAAGAAAAATTAGGAGATTATTTATACTTTTATGAAGATTCAGTTTAAAAAAAGATGAACAACAAAACAACATGTTACGGAACACGAATTATTCTTTACTAAAAGCTTTTAGTTACTGAAATAACTAAACAAAAAAACATAATTCCTGAGGTTAGCGATTTTTGGTAACCTCAACCATTTTTTGGAAAATTGTAGGCAAAACACTTCAGTTTGTTGATTGTTGCTTTTCATGACGCTTATTTGGTTCACTCCTAGAAGAGCCCACACTCTTGGCTCGAATTACTTTGGTTGGCGACAATTGCGCCATCTTGGTAACACTACATACAACAACCCTAACTATTTCTAGCATTTTCGTATTTTGTGGGCGCACATTTCGAATTTCATTTTGTTGTTGGTCTCCGGGCTGGTTGCGTGTGTGAGGGAATCTACTTTAGAATTTTTTACTTTGTTGAATGCGAAAGGTAAGAAAGAATTGATTGAATGGTGTATGAAGGAAGGATTGATTGCTTCGAGTTATGAATGTCCTAAATGTAACGATCAGCATGATGTAACATGGTCAGCAATAAAATGCTTTCTTCGAAATCGTGCCAGCTACGCCGAATGTATGTTCGACCATTACCTCGCAGAATAAATATGGCGGCGTTCACACGATAATTCGCTTAGCGATGAGAACTTTAAGAATTTTTAAAAATCTGCTGTTACGCTGTCCCCTCCACTCGGAAAAGATCAGCAGTAAGAAAGCAAGTGCTGTTTTTATATTTTTTATCTCAAATGTTTCATTTCTGTATTGCTTACATATATTTTCATTATGCATCCACCTTATCCCGCTATATTTTCTTGCCACCATTGTCACTTTCGCTTGGCACCATCTTGTTCTGGCTTGGCACCATCTTGTTCTGGCTTGGCGCCTTTTTTGGTTTGTCGCTAAGGGTGTGGGCTCTCCTAGGATTTTACTGCTTATTTTCAGGGCATAGAAGATTAAATAAAGACGTAAATATAGCTATAGTGCTCCACCACATAGAGGTCAATCCTATTAGCGAAACGCTAATTATAAAGTTATACATTAAGTGGTTCATGAAGTGTTGAAAAATGGCAACTACTGCTCTAAAGCAGGCACGGCAGATAATTTCTGTATATATACAGACAATGAAGCAACACAAAATGTCTACTCATAAGCATTGTAAAATTAACCCTTCCATCTCAAGAATTTGTTTTCAAACTTGGCACCTCTTCTATGGAGACAATGCAAATAATTTTAGATTCATACCATGACAAAAAAACCCATAATAACTTGGGAGTATTCTGTTAACAAATTACAAATGAAATCTGTTTAGAAAAGTTTTGTTAATGTATATTTCCACATTTTTTTATAAAAAAAATCATACCTCAAGTGCAAGCAGTTAAAGATATTAGAAATGTGTGCTTTCTCTTTTCTTTCTTTTTAACCAGACTGAGCCACAGGAAAACATGATTGGGTACAGCTAGCTAGCTATAACAAACTTAAATGATAAAAAGCTATCAAAAACCAATTATTAACAACAAATTATCATTTTGATAAAATCACCAAAAAAAGTTGCAAACAAAGGTTCTTGGGTACTGTTGCAACTATATCAACCCCGATTTTGTTCGCATCATACACTGTGAATTGGCAATTAAGTGCTAATGTTGCCAATATGGTTGCGATAATACATAAATATCAAAACAAACACAAAATATACATAAGAAAATCTTAATTTTTCCATTTATATTTCACAGTAACATCAAATAAAATTTTGAAATTACACAAAATAGATATTTTGTGAGTCTAATGTTATTGCCCCAACTATTAAAAACTACAATAACTATTTCGTGGAAAAATTCACTACCAAGTGCAAAAAAGTATTATTATTGTGCACAAACAGGCATAGAATGTTCTTCCCTTATTGAATGCATATTGTGGTAATTGGCAATGTCTTTTGATTTTAGGTAAATGGCCGACTAAAGAAAAAAATATAAGTACTATAAGAAATTATATATTAATTTAATTTAGATTCATTGGAGAAAGATAAAATACCGTAAAGTCCAGCATATAAAGCACACCCATACTTTCAAGCTGCAATTTTTAAATTTTAGGTATATTCGCTATATAATGTGCACCCCTTTTTTACGAAGAAACCTGAAATGTACAAATGCAATGCTGTTATGTTAAGAAGCGATTTATTCGAGGTGTTTATCTAAGCAATTGCAAAAATAGTATACTTTTAGAACTACCACCTTTTAAGTTCAATAAGAATGTCATGTCTTTTAAATAAATAGTATTTCGAAATATTTAGAAGTTTAACTTTTTTATGCTCATTTATTTTTTAAAGCCCTCATTTTTATACCCAGCGTATAACTCACACCTGTAAATTTCGATCTTATTTTTTGTGTTCAAAGTGCGCGTTATAAGCCGGATTTTACGGTAGGTGGAAGATTTTAATCGGTATACTACTCGCTAAACACATACATAGTGTACAGAATTAAATTTAGTATTTTATATATAAAAATTATCCAAAGTAAATATTCTGTGCTTAAAAATAAATTGAAAATGATATACAATACTAACAGTAATTGACATAAAAAGAGCTGAACTATCTTTATCAACGCGAAAGTAAAATATGAAAAAATAATCTTATGACAACCTGATTCCTCAACATGTATTTGAGCCCTCTGTCTGTTTTGCTCATTCACTGATGCTTACTCTAATTTGATCAGCATTTATCCCTCGCACTGCGTTTGCTTGGCCAGTATGATGACCTAAGTTCGAGTTTCTGCAATACAATTTTATGTACTTAAGCCGATTGACTGCAGTTAAAGTGAAGGTTTACAGAAAAACATGAAATTACAAAACAGCTCTGAGTGGGCCTTGTATACGAATTCCTTTGTGGCCCTTTTTCAGATATGAGCACCATGTAAGTGGAATTGTAATAACATTTGTTGGGGCTCCTGCATCATTGATACAGTGGTAGCTCTACGTCCCTGACAAAAACAAACCATAATAACTTCCAGTATTTTTTTTAACAAATTACTAATGGAATCTGTTTAAGAAGGTAATAATCTTATAAAGCAATGAAAAACAAAATAAGGTGCAATATTTTGATGACTAAAAATCAGAAAATCTTAGTTTTAATATTTGTATTTCAATACTAACATCAAGTGAAAGGTACTTAAGTATTATCGCAACCTATTAGTGATATTGTATAAAACGAAGCACTATTGCCAATTCCGCGCGTACAACATCTGCGAAAATAGAATGGCCAACTTTGCGAGTTATCATTAAAGTTGGCGATTGTTGCGATAATATGTAAGAATAAAATGAAGTTTAAACAGTTGTCTAAAAAAGAAAAAAACATTCCTATTAAAAACTCCATCGATTAATTTCGTCACATTAAAATATCTCCAAGTGGGAAAAAAATATTGTTTCCAAACATTGAATGTTATATCGCGGCATTTGGCTACGTCTGTTTATTTCAGGTAAATGGTTGACGGAAACTATTTGGTAGAAAAATAAGCAGCATACAAAAGTCAATTATGTTAGTTTCATTTTCGCTTAATAAAGAGAAATAAATTTAGCTTAAAATTACAGAAAAAACATGATGTAGAATTTAATCAAAGTCGTAAACATCCCGCGATAATGCTATCGAACTGTTGCCAAACCTACAAAACAAAATTTGAGTTCTTGTAAGAATAATTTTTAAAAAATGATTTATTCGAAAAATAACCCCAATTACATATCAAAGGACAATAAATAGATAAATATGACAACGCATAAACATAACCATAGAAGAGTTATACAATAATTTGGAAAAATCTAAGCGTAAAGTTTAAATTTTTGCATTCAGAGCTAATCTTGACGTCCTATGACGTCATAACACCAAAAAATCACTTAAAAATTAAATTAAAAAAAATTTAGGGAGAATTTCAAAATAAAAAGTACATAAGATTCTGACTGGAGACAAATGCAACGTTGTGTCAATATTTCAGATTAATCCATGCAGAACTTTTTGAGTTATGTGAGCATACACAAACCAACACAACATTTATATATATATTTAATTTTTAAAAAATGAGAGAAAAATAAATTTTGTTTGAAGAAATTATAATTATTTTTCAACTTCTAACACACTATTTATTTCCTTTTTTCCACCCTTCATTTTGTTTTAATTTTACTGTGACTAAATATATAGGGGAAACGACCCAGTTGCACTACAACTTTCAAACAAGATTGCCCAAGGCAACTTGACAGCTAGCTGTAAATGATTGATCTCTTAGTTCTTACTTTACAAAGGGACCGAACTGAGTCATAAAATTGTTCCCGTTCGACCTCCCAAGTTTTAAAAGGGGGAAAGGAAAGAAGTCTGTTGCATTTTTAAAGCGAATGTCAAAATAAGACTAAACGCTTTCGGAATAACTTTTCAGGAGGAAGCTAACCACTCAGAGGGTTAATAAGATTTTTTAAATTTGTAACTTAAAATACAATTCAAGTTGAAATACATTTTATATTTCACATGAATTAATTATACTATCCCAACCATACTGGTGACATTGAATAAAACAGGACGAATTCTATAAATATGGAATACGCTGATGGGAATATAAAGTACTCATCATAGTAGTAGCATGTAGAAGAATGCATGTAGTACTATGTAAAAAATGATTATAAATAAACAATAATGTTAAAGAAAAAAAACTAATTTTTTATTTAATTCATTTTTACTTATTTTATTAATACTTTTATATTATATCACTGCTAATTTTATGATTAAATTTTATTTATGGATTCGGTGAATCACAGGTTTGCATTTTAGTATTCGAGCTTGTCAATTCAATGAATGGTTAGGCTTACTATGGTAGCAAGCAAAGAAATATAAAATGAAACACATGATTGCCAATTTGGCGAGTTGGGATTGGTTGCGATAGTACATGAGTACTGAATTAACATTTCACTCTAATTAAAGAGGATTTAATAAGTGCACAGCTGTAGAGAGGAAGGGGTCAATGACAGATGCATAAAATTTTATTGAATGGTTTACATTTTATTTTTAACTTTAAAATAATCCAAATCCTGTAAGAAAGAGTCAAGCAATGTAAAACTTAAATTTACTATAGCATTGGCAATATTGATTACTAGAGTTAGAAAATATAAATATTGTAGTATAGATAAGTAGTTATGAAATGTTTAAAGCTTAAAAATTATGCAATAAATAAAATTTTTTTAAAAAGTAATTTTGAAAGCAGTATAACATATGAGGTCAACTTAAATAGTAAATATACATCAAAGACAATAAATATCTTTAATTTAGTTAAAATTGATTCTTCTGTTTGGTTATATACTTTTCCTTCTAAAATTACATTATTTGTACTGTTATAGTATAAATTTAAGTTTTACCATTTCTTATCAAAATACAATTTTCCATCTTCAACTCTGATATCTGAAGATATTCCACTGTGATCACTAGATGATCCTTCACAACCTACAGTTTAATATATCAACATAAAATCAGAAATCTCTTGAATTCAACAACTAAGTATATTTGTAAGAAATATAAAAATATGAAATATTTAGTATAAGACAAGTAAGCCAGAGTCAGGGATAAACAAGACATTAAATGTTACAATTTAAAACCTAGAAATATATCTTATACTAAAACATTAAGAAGAGTGACTGTTTTAAACTGAAACATTGACAGGCATGAAAAATAAAATCAAAATGTAATAGATACAATAGACTAAAGTAGTGTAAAAAAAAGCACTTATATTTCATTCTGAGAAGACTCAGGTGAAAAAAATATTGAAGCACACGCCTTTCTTACTTTCTTTATAATGCACAAATTTTTTAGTTAAAATCTTACAAAATATACGATAAAAAAAGAAATAAAAAGATTATAGATTGAATTAAATCCTGTTGAACAAAAGAATGAAAACCAAAGAAAATTAAAATACATTTGAATTAAATATTGTATTTCCAGCATATCAAGAGAAACACTTTGTTTATTAGTGTGAATATGCCATTATTAAGAAGCCCAGTGGCTGAGTGTTAGTGTATCAGGCTTCCATGCCACAGGTCCGGGGTTCAAATCACGGGCTGGGCAAGGTCAACTAAGCCTTTCATCCCTTCAATAGGTCGATAAATAAGTACCAACCTTGCTTGGGAACTGAACATAGGGGGTTTCACGTCAGACTGACCACTTGACCAAAACATCTGCACATGCACCCCAGTGCCCAAGGTCCCGTATACTGAGATATGCACAGTAGGCCCTGGTCCTCATGGGCTGTTGTGCCATTGAATTAAGTTCAGTATGTCATTATTAAAGATGACTTATTTAAAATTAAATCAGTTCTTAGCTACAGTTTCAACAAAACGATAATACAAGTGACAATTTAAATTGAATGGAAACTTTTTAAAATTATGGATAGATATGGATAATTAAAAATATGGATTTTTTTAATACTAAATGCTATAAAATTTGATGTTAAAAAAAGCTGCTCAAGAAATCATCTTTAATAATTTTGAAATCCACATTACAATTTAATAAAATTAATATCAATAGTAATAGCTGAAAAGAGGGAATTAAATTGTGAAACACAAATAGATTAATAAACATATTTAACTAAATTCTTAAAAAGTTTTCTCAAAATACAAAATTACATTTATTTGATTAAAATTAGAATGATCTAAATAATTTATGTTCCAAATTTCAATCACAGATTTAGCAAAACTTGGGGAAAACTATTAGGAAGCTATATACATCCTTTCATACAAATGATATGCAAAATATTTTGCATTTTTTTTCAGTTATAATCTTTTTATGATTTTTTTAGTATGAAATTTTTGCACTAGCATTTAACAAATGCTAGTAATTTTTTATTTAAACATAATGCACTTTTAAGTCAATGTTATTAATAGAAAAAAATCATGTTTAAAATATTTTTACGAGTTCAAACTCCAAATGATGGTTGAATAGATGCTTATTAATTACTAACTAGTATACAACCTCTGAAGAATTTTTTTCAGTCAGCCTTCATGACATATTAAACTATAGCACATTACTGAATAAAAATATATATTAAGGTTTAAAAAAAATCTAAGCATTTTGTAACACTACAATTCATTCTACTCATTAACATATTTTAACACAAATTTTTTATTAAGAACATTTTAAAACCAATTTTTAAAATTGGAAAAAAATATCTGTTATTTGGCACAAACATTTTCAAAGGTGAACAGCAGAAAATTTTGAATAATCAATTGTTAGAGGCTCTAATTTAAAATTATACGACTAATTTTTTAAGTGTTCATTAACCTACAAACTAAGCAAAATTTTACAAAATATGAAATTTAGGCATATTTCATGATGAAAAACAAATTAAATGGAAATAACATAATAAGTGACAAAACAAAACGTATCTGTAATGAGAGAATTTTTAGAAATTAAACAATGCTAATTAATTAATCCTTTAGTGTTCATTGACCAATTAACAATAATATTAATTTTATCCTTAGGAGACAGGAATTGCAAAGTTATTTAGGTAGGTTTTTTAAAATATACATCATAGACACAAATATGTTCTTTAAATTAAAAGTAAACGATTCTAATTCAATCAAGCCATTTACAGTTAGCTTTAAATGAATACCATCATAATAAGTCTCTTTGGCAAAAATAAAAACTTTTTAATTACATGATGGTCACTTCAAAAATCTTATTTACAAAAGCTAGAGCAAAATAAGAAAAAACAGTTTCAAGATAAAATTTTTAAAATGATATGTAACTTTATTAATATACCAAATAAGTTAAAACAATTCAAAAAATAAGAAATACATACTATCATGTCTTTTGCTTGGTGAGAGATTTCTATTCTGGAAAAAAAAAACAATAAATTTCAAAAAAATTGACTAAATATTTGAATACAAAAATAATGCACATACTAATATAATAAAACAATTAATACAGATTTATTCTAAAGTATTTAAACATTTTTGTTTTCAAAATTAAATACAGTAAGTATTATGGACTATTTATTAAAAAAAAGCAAAGACAGGATATACATTAATAAAATTTTAGATAATACCAATTTCACAGTTGTGATACAGAAACAATTATTTTTAAGTATTAACTTTTATTCTTCCCTATTCTACCAAGTCATTGAAAAGAAATTTTCAGACACAAGACATTTTTCAATGCATAAAAACTATTTTCCTTTTGGAAACAAATACTGAATAATTTAAATCAGGTGCAGCAAAAAGCACATTAAAAAATTTCTATAGCAGTGTTTAACACACTGAATATATGAATAGTGCTTATATCATAAACTGATATAATTTTTTAGAAATGATGTGTGCAGAAAGTCATGGAATCCAAGCTTTTCAATTTATCACTGTTAATTCTGTTAATGAACAGCGCCCTCTAGCTGCTTGTAAAATAACCTTTAGTGTGTGTGTAACAATAACTCCGAGAGGTAGTGTACAGAGTAGAGAAATTAAATGAGATCACAGTCCACTACTAGTGTTGTTTATTGTGTTGAGCCAAAACATGGTCAGTACGAGCCAAAGTTAAGCGATCTAAGGGATATGTGTATTTGTGAAACCGTTGGATTATCAAAATTCACAGAGAAAAAAGTGATGGCCAAAGTGTGAATAAAGACCGATTGCGAAACCAAAACTCTAGCGAGCGGCGTGAAACAGCGATCTGAGGAGGTAGGTGCAATTAATTGATCCTTCTATTAGTGGCCTTAATTCATAAATATGTCTTTAAATAAATTAAGGAAAGACGAGTTAAAAATCGTTGCGGAAGAGTTAAATTTAACTGTACCAGAAGGAGTAAAAATCACTGGCTTAAAAAGCTTAATTGTAAATAGTGACGTTTACAAAAAGGATAAAGAGTTAGTTCAATCTGCAATCGATTATGCTTTGGCGGAAATTAAAAATAAGAGATTGGATAGTGAAACTAAATTAGAATTTGAACGAATTAAATTAGCGCAATTGCAAAAACAATTAGAGCTTGCAAATATCCAGAAGAATTTACCTCAAAATTCCGATATTCGAAATCAGTGTTTTTGAAACTGCCGCCAATATTAATGTTGAGACTTTGTTAAAGTCCGTGAAAACTTTAACAATACCCGTACCTTCAAGAGTGGAGTCATATAATTTATTTTTCCAGTCGCTCGAAAAAGCATTCAAAATAAAAGAGGTTCCCGAACAATTTAAAGGCGAAATTCTTTTAAATATTCTAGGTGAAAGAGTTAATAATTTACTAGTTCATGTTTCCGAAGAAGAATTAAATAACTATAGTAAGGTTAAAGATGTAGTATTAAAAGAATTTTCCCCCACACCGCAAGAATGCTATAATAGATTTCAGAAAGCGCATAAAATAAGTTTAGAGAGTTATGTACAATTTGCATCACGATTATGCGCGACATTTGAGTAATATTGTCAGCTGCGCAATGTGAATGATTTTAAATCATTGTGCGAGTTAATTGTATCGGATAAAATAATGAGCATGCTCAATGGAGAATTAATGTCTCACATGAGCATAAAACAGGGAGAGAAATATTTTAAACCACATGAGTTAGGGCGTGAGTGCGATATATATTTGTCATCTAAAGGCAAAATTAAAAATGAGATGTTTTCTAAGCCCTTTTGTGAAAATGCCAAGCATTTTAGTTATAATAAACAAAACAAATTTAATGCTAAAATACCGCGAGATGCATCGAATGTATTTTGATCTAAGTTAAAAAATTATAAATGTGTATTGTGTAAAAATAATGAAGTTCATGCTTTACAATTTTGTCCACAATTTAAAATGTTTTTGGTAAACGAAAGAGAAGAATTTGTTAAAAATAATAGACTTTGTTTTAAATGTTTTTCACCTCAATGCAGCATTAGAAGATGTCGATCAAAAAATTGTTTCTGCTCTAAACCACATAATAAATTATTACATTATCCCAGAGAAATGAAAAGTAATTCTTTCTTTCCCCTGGAGACGACGATGACGACAAAGGTTAACTGGGTCGCCTTGAGTGTAAATGCCGAATCTTTCGTTCCGAAAGTAGACAAAACACAAAACATGGCAACGCAACGGCATGTTTTAAAAACAAATGCCTTTTGAGTACTGCTTTAATTCTTGTGAAAGATAAATATTAAGAATGGCAGACATTTAGGGTCTTGTTAGACTCGGGAAGTGAAACATGTCTAATTTCAAATGAGTGCGCGAATAAATTACGACTTAAGATCGAAAGAATAAATACATTAATCTCGTGTTTAAATGATGCCTCTATGGTTGTCAATGGGTGTGTTAAAGTGTTGATTTCTAATCAAAATAAATCTTTCGAAAGGGAGTTGGATATGCTCGTAGTTAAAAAAATCACTGATTTTATTCCGCAGAAAGCGTTAGAGATAAATTCTGATTTTTCTAATTTTGTGGAATTAGTGGATTCTAATTTTAATGTTCCCGGCAAAACTGATTTATTATTAGGTGCAAATATATTTTACGAGTTATTGAAACCGGAAAGAATTAAAATAAAAGATTCGCAATTACTGTTAGTCAACAGCGTATTTGGTTATATAGTAACGAGTAATTTAGATTCAATAAATGAAACTAAGGTTCACTGGGGTTTGATTTGTGATGAGGACTTAAATAAAACTTTAGAAAAATTTTGGAAAGTAGAGGAATCAATAGTTAAAAATAAAGAAAGGCTAATTTGTGAGGAACATTATGCGAATACTCATTTTAGAACTAAAGAAGATAAATATGTAGTATCTATGCCCTTAAAAAAAGGAACCCTTGTGTTTTGGTAATTCGAAAGACATAGCCCTCAAACGACTTGGATCGCCGTGGAATCGCTTAGCTAAAGATGAAAATTACTTAAATTTATATCGTGAATTTTTAAGAGATTATGAAAGACTGGGTCACATGAAGGAAGTGACTAACGAAACGGAACCCGAAATCACATATTACGCTACCCATCATGGAATTTACCATCCAGAAAAGTCCACAACAAAACTTAGAGTTGTCTTCAACTGTTCTTCGTTAACTGATAATGGAATATCTTTAAATGACATTCAATATAATGGAGGAGTGATACAAGAGGATTTACATGCGCAAATACTCAGGTTCAGAACTTACACATATGCATTTACAGCAGACATTAAAATGATGTATTGAACTATATTAATTAACCCTAAACAGCCTAATCTGCAGAGAATCGTTTGGTGTGAAAGTGAACATGAATCACCCAAAATTTACGAACTTTCGACTGTTACCTATGGCACTGTAAGTGCTCCCTACTTAGCACAGAGAACTTTAACCCAATTGTCGATGGATGATGAGGCTAACTTCCCTATAGCAGCTTCCGTTTTACGGAACAACTTATATATGGACGATGTCCTTTGTGGTGCTGCAACGTTAGAGAGGAGGCAATTGTTCTCAAGACAACAATTAAAAGGAATTTTGAATAGTGCTGGAATGGAGTTGCATAAACTTTGCGCCAATCACGAGAAATTGTCACCAGATCCCGAACAGAATTACAATTTTGCAACTTTAACAGAGAAGAAAACGTTAGGAGTGTCGTGGAAGCCGAACCTAGATTGCTTTTTGATTAAAGTGAAAGTCTGTTTGGACAGTTCTTATACTAAAAGAGACGTCTTGTCTACTATTGCCAAGATCTTTGATCCTGTTGGACCAGTAATTCCCAAAGCAAAGATTTTCCTCCAGCGTTTGTGGAGAAGTAAATTGGAATGGAATGACCTTCTACCAGCTGAAGAATATCGAGAATGGCAACAATTCCTAGTATCCTTAGAGAATATCAACAATATAGAGATACCAAGGCGTATTCTTGTCGCTTTTCCAGAAGTTATTGAGATACATGGCTTTGCTGATGCCTCAGAGCGGTGCTACGGTGCAGCAGTTTACTGCAAATCTAAAAATTTGAAGAGTGAAACTTTAGTTCGGTTAATCACAAGGAAATCGAGAGTAGCGCCTATTAAAAGCCTTACAATTCCCAGACTTGAATTGTGTGCTGCAGTGCTATTGGCAAAACTTGTGAAAAGAGTTGTAGCTGCTTTACAACTAGAAACTGCTGAATTATATCTTTGGTCGGATTTGATGATCGTCTTGGTGTGGCTTCGAAAGGAACCGATGGACTTAAAGACCTTTGTTCAAAATAGGGTTGCCAAGATACAAGAACTCTATCCTAATCGGTTATGGAGACACGTGTACTATCTGATCAAAATCCCGCAGACCTAGTCTCCCGAGGAGTTGATCCTGATAAACTTTTGCAACAAAATTTATGGTTTAATGGACCAACATTTCTTTCAGGTGATGATGACTATCCCAATCGAACTATAAACTGTAGGGAGAAACAAGATTAATATAATTCAGAACTGAAAAACTGTGTTAATGAACAAATTGAAAACTTTCAATCGGTGCTTAATATTCATGTTAATGATTTTTTAAAAGACCTTCTTAATCTAAGCAATAATTATATAACTATTTTACGTGTGTTAAGTTTTATTTTTAGGTTTGTGGAAAATTTAAAAGATATAAATAGAGTGGCTGGTCCACTCACAACAAAAGAATTTGAGAAAGCTGAAACCTTTCTGGTAAAAAAAGTGCAAGAGCAAGAATTTTCCAGTGATATTAACCATCTTAAAAGTAAGGGGAGTGTGCTACCAAACAGTAAGTTAAAGACATTGAATCCCTTTTTAGATGACAACGGTGTCTTAAGAGTAGGAGGATGATTGTGTAATTTAGAGTAAGTTTTAATAAAAAGCACCAGATAATTTTACCAAAAAATAATAAATTAACTTTAATAATAATAGAATATTTTCATGAGAAATATTTACAAGTGGGAACTGTATCTTTACTGAATCATATTCGGGAAAAATTTTGGCCGTTGAATGGTAGGTCAATGTGCAGAAAAATTGTATATAAATGTATTGTATGTTTTAAAGCGAAACCAATTGTGTCAACTCAAATTATGGGTAATTTGCAAAAGAGAGACTTATTACTGATTATCCATTTAATTGTTCAGGAGTAGATTTCTCTGGTCCTTTTTTTCATTAAAAATAAAGGACAATGTAAAGGAAATTTGTTTAAAGTGTATATTTGTATTTTTGTGTGTTTTGTGTTTAAAGCGGTACATATTGAAAGAGCCTAATTTGACAAAAAGTAAAGAGAATAATCTCAAAAGGTGGCAAAAAATAACTAAGGTAGTTCAATTAATGTGGAAATTTTGGAGTCGTAATTATTTGAATCAATTACAACAGAGGGGAAAATAGATGCTTGAAAAAAACAACGTTAAAATTGGAGACTTGGTTTTAATAATTGAAGAAAATTTACCAACCTATAAATGGGCATTAGGTAGAATCGTAGAATTGTATTATGGCGAAGATAAAAAAGTTTGTGTTAAAATTAAAACTCAGTATAATACATGTAAAAGAGCCATATCAAAAATTTGTGTTTTACCAATGGAAGATCCTTAATTATAATTTGAATTTTTCATTTAGCGTACCATTGGTGGTGTGTAAATTTGGCTCATTGTTAGTAAAGTGATTTTGTATTTGTATTAAAAAAAAATTGTTATTTGTGAAATCTTGCATTTATATAATGATTTATGTAATTGTATTTCTTGAGAATTGTAAAGTGCTGTGAATGTGTAAAGTGTTCTAGATGTAACAAATATGAATGTTAATTTAGTAACAATGATTGCATGATTAAACCAGTGCAATGTGGGGCAGTATGTTAGATCTGTTAATGAACAGCGCCCTCTAGCTGCTTGTAAAATAAACTTCAGTGTGTGTGTGGCAAGTGGCATGTAACTAAGTGCCTGCCCCGAACGGGGCGTAGAATTTTAGAATTAAGGGCCGAAATAGTGATTTTACTTAAAATTAAATTTTAAAAGATATAATAAAAATGGGCAGAACAATAACGGCGACAGAGTGAATCTGTCGGCCGAAGAAACAGTCGCACCACTTTCCTGCGATCTCAGTGTGTGTGTAACAATAACTCCGAGAGGTAGTGTACCACAGTCCACTACTAGTGTTGTTTATTGTGTTGAGCCAAAACAATCACTATATTCTTTTTTGAAAGTTTCATTAAAAGTGTAAAAATCAATGAATAAAAATATTATTCTAGAAAATCATGAGTATGCCACTGTTTTTCAGTGTTTTATTTACCTCTTTCATCAGTTTTAGATCTTCCATAATATCACTATCATCCAACAGGAAATCATACAATGAAAGTTGAGGTGAATTAAATTCAGGAAAATAAAACTAAAAATATAAAATGAAATTCTTCTTATATAATCAAAAGTCCTTAATTTTTAACACAAAAAATCTAAACTACAATTACAAAGTTACTAAAAAAAAAGGATATTTGGTACAGGTTTTCGTCGCTTCTCTGGTATTGGCAAAGGTTCATTTGGTCGGCGCCGCAACTTCCTTGTGGTAACTGTTTTGACTTCCCAAGTGTCTAAAATAATATATAATTCACAGAGATATTGTTTCTTTTTTATTCAAATATAGAAGCATTACAGGTAACAAAAAAATAATATCCATTTAGTTTTGATGAAGCATTAATAATTTAAATAATGTTTCACACTCAACATTTTACTTTTCAGAAGAAAAGAATCTTGATTCTTTTGGATTATAAAGATCATGAGATGATCCCATGATTAAATTCTCATAAACTTTAAACAAACTCCAGCAAGTGGACCTTCAATGCAATGCAACAGAGCATGGGAATAGTATAAAAAGCAGAGGAAATTCCAATAAAAAAAAAGGACATTAAAATATTGGCCTCTACTAAAGTTATTAATGAAAACTAAGAAATATAGAACTGAAGAGATAAATTTGATTGTAGATGATTATTTCACTGATAAAATCGTTTTCACTTTAAATAAACCATTATATAGCAATGAGAATTATAAAATAAATAAGCGGTCACAGAAAGGTATGGTGGAATGTGGTTCCATCGACCCCATACTCTGCAGAAGGATCCATGAGCAACATGAACAGATGTCATCATTGGAGACAGGATATGCAGTAGGACTAAAGGAAGTAAGATGGTCAGACAACAGGAGCACTTGACATTTGAGTCGGAGCAATGCTATCATTTCACAATATTGCTTTTAAAGAGTGAAGCATGGCCATTTCATGGAGTCTGTTGAACTGACTGCCCTTCACTGTTGCACACTGTCAGGCAGACATGTTTACAAAAAAGTCAGGCACATTTGATCTGGAATCTCATAAGATGGAGCAATTGTTTCAGTCTTACTTTTAAGACAGCTTTGAGACCATCAAAATATGTCGAGATAATCAAGAAAACAGTGAGATACTCACCTGACTGTCATCTGCCACACAGACTACCAACCAGAAATTATGGTATGGAACACCATTTCATTTAATAGTTGAATGGACCCTTTTGGTCATCATCCACAACACTCATATGGCATAGCAATACATTGAAGAAACTTTACTTCCTGTGGCACACTCCTCTATTTTAACAGAACATGAGCTTCAATTTCAAAAGGATAATGCATAACTGTACACCATAGCCTTTTATTTTGTAAGTTTGAGCACTGATGGGTATGAGTTACTGACAATCACAGGATCACCTTCAATCTAACCTAGCAACCGCAATGTGAATAGCAAGCTATCCCAAAGGAAGACATCTACAAAATCTGCAAATCAATGCTGGCTGCATAACAGTTTGTATCAGAACCAAGAGTGGCTGAACACATTTTGGATTTCTTTACCTTGTAGCTAAAATTCCTGAATAAAATGAATAATTCTCATAATACTATTAGTGTTTCATTTTCAATATAGGTACATCCATAAATTCTTTGTCCCATTCATATAAATTCTTAGCAAATTGCTTTTTATGTTACAGAATGTAACATAAAAAGCATTTAAAGCATTATCAAACATTTATTAAGTATGAAGAGAAAGGAATAAAATCAAAGTTAATGTAACAAAGTTGCTGACAAATTATTCATCTTAAATTATTTATTTATTAAATAAATAATTAAAGATTATTATGTATATTACTGCAACTCGAATTTTGATTTACAAGAATCTGAAATTTTATCTTTCAGTAATAGATATTGAAATTTCTAGAATACTGATTAAAAAACATGATTGGACAAAATATAATTAATGTACTTACCACTAGTGAGATCCATGCTACTTCGCTCTGTCTCAATAATTCGTTTCTTTTCTTCCAAATCACAAATGAGATTTTCTCTCAATTCAACTTTTTTGTCTTCATATTCTTTATGAGCAGCTTTTCTTTCAAGAACATAATCCCGCTCAATTCTTTCGATCTGAAAAATTACCAAAACCCACTGTTTTTTTACGAGTTTAGTTTTACAAATCTATATTCAACTTTTTACTTTTAATATTTAAAAAAATCAATTAATTTTTAAAATTAATAATATCAAATTTTGCTTTTCAGATAAGAACTTTTTAGAAATAATGCAGTATGTAACACTGTTTTGTTAATAATTATTTTACCATGTATTTAACTATATAACCTAACAATGTGAATAATTATAGAAATCTATAATGCATTTTCTGAATAAGATTAATTCTGTACTCACATTTCTCACTAAAATTTGACTTCATTTGGTTAAAATAATATTAAATACATTGTTTAATCACATTTTATTAAAACATAATCCCATCATTAAAACTTATAAATTAATAAATCATTCACTTAATAATTCAATAGCCTCAATCTTCACATAATGTTTCAGGAAATTTCATTCATGAACATATAAGAATTATATCACATTCAAAATAAAGCATTAAGTTTTCTTACCTCAACTCTTTTAAAAATGTCATTTAATAATTGACGTTTCTGAAAGTTTTGCTCAAGCTTTCTTAATTTCTTCACATAATCTGGATGGACACCATCTTCCAATTGTTTTAGTTGCCTTTTTAAGTTGGCTAATTTATCTTGATACATCCTAAAATTAAAATTTTGTAAATATGAACAAATTGTCTTTTAAGATTTTTTTAATTTTTGTTATGCATTTAAACCAGATGAGAATTTAAAATTTAGGCATGTATTTCATATAAAACTTTTATTTCATTAAAAATGTGTTACTTAAAATTACATATTAATTTACATACCATGTAACGAATGAAAAATCAAAAAATACATAGAAGAATTAAAATATAAATTAAAATATTAATAGAGAAAAAACTACCAAGCAGAAAGTAGTAATTTGTAATAAATATTACTGTTATGGCTCACTCCGTCGAATACTCAGCACTCACTCAGAACACAGTTTTTAGTGGACTGGTGTTTATTTTTTACTCACAAGTCTTTTTAGTTACATCAGAATTACTGGGCATGCGCAGTCCAGGCAGCGCTGTTGCGCTTGCGCAAACATTCCGCCCGGCATTGCAATGTTACAACATTCAATAAGTTTCATGGCTTTTTACAATATTGTTATATTAAAATGTAACATTATTAAAATAATTATAAATCAGAAAGAATTCACTAAAATACACACAATACTAAAAGATTAATTACAATAACTTAAAAATAAGTAAAATCTTGTAATACAAAAAGAAAAAAAATTCATTCTCTCATGGGCAAGATACAAATTTTAGAAATAGGTCTTTTTACTACACCATGTTGAGTCTTGATTGTTACAACCCTAATTCTATTATCCTTTCCAGGAAATACCTCGATCAATCTGCCCATTAGCCATTTATTGACTTCTAAGTTATCCTCTTTAATAAGGACTAAATCACCCACTCTAGCGTTATCCTTTTCAAATTTCCATTTAGATCTCTGTTGAAGATTACTTAAGTAATTATTACTCCACCTTTTCCATATAGACTGCACAATTTTTGTTAATCTCTGATATATGTTTAATCTATTTGTTTCTATATGTATAATGTTTGGTTCACTAATGGAAGTAATTGGTCTTCCAATTAAAAAGTGTGCCGATGTCAAAACCGACAAATCGTCTATATCCGTTGACAAAGGGGTGAGAGGACGGGAATTCAAAATTCCCTCAATTTGAGTCATAATGGTTAGAAACTCTTCATAAGTAAACCTAGAATTGCCTGCCTCACGTTTAAAATGGAATTTGAACGACTTTACGCCAGCTTCCCATAAGCCGCCAAAATTTGGTGCTCTGGGAGGGAGAAATTTCCAATTTATATTTTCATCTACTAAGAAACCAGCCAATTCAGGATCAGGATTTATCACTAACTTGTACAATCTCTTGAGTTCTGCATTAGCTCCGTAACATTTCTCTGAAGCATCAGCAAAACCGTGAAGTTCTACCCTTGTCGCTTGAGGATGCACAATACATCTACCAATGCAGATACTTCTTACACTGTTTAAGTCCTCTAGGAAACGATGCCACTCTTTGGCTCTCTCAGAAGGCAACTCGTCGATCCAGTCGATTTTAAGACTCCAAAGACTCTGCATGAAGATCTTGGCTCTTGCGACTACTGGACCTAATAGTCCTAATGGATCAAACAGTCTAGCTATTGTCGAAAGGACACATCTCTTGGTATAGGAGTCTTTTAACTCCACTGCAATTTTGAAAATAAAACAATCCTCTTGTGATTTCCAGGACACTCCTAACGTCTTGGTTTCAATTAGATTCTCGAACTCATAGTCTCCGAGGATGTTTGAAGCCAGTTCCGGATGACTACTACCCCACTTGTGCAATTCCATTCCTCCCTTTTTCAAAATACCGGAAAGTTGGTTTTTCAAGGCCTTGGCTTCCATTAAAGACGCAGCGCCGCAAAGAACGCCGTCCATATAAAAGTTTTCTCTTAGAACAGGTGCAGCCAAAGGAAAGTTCTTCTCTTCATCTCTCATAACTGCAGTAAAGTTCTCGTTGCTAAAAAGGGTGCACTCACCATGCCATATGTGACTGTTTTCATCTCAAAGGTTTTCACTGGATCCTCTGGACTTTCTTTCCACAAAATTCTAAGCAACGGCTGTTGGCTCTCATGGATGAGTATCATTCGGTACATCATCTTCACATCTGCCGTAAAGGCATAAGGATGCTCTCTAAATTTAATCATAATTGTAAACAGGTCATTTTGAACCAGTCCTCCATTGTATTGTATGGAATTCAACGATAACCCATTACTTGTAGGATTGGTAGCATTAAAAACTACCCTCAGCTTCGTTGTGCTCTTTTCTGGTCTAAGGACGCCATGGTGTGGCATATAATAGGCAACCTCAGAGTTGTCATGCTCTGCGACAACTTCTTTCATGTGACCAAGTTGGTCATACTCATGTATAAAGTCTCTATACAACTTAAGATATTGAGGATCTCTGATTAATCGAGTCCACAGCGCATTCAATCGTTTTAGAGCAATGTCCCTCGACTCACCTAAACAATTTGGTTCGTTTTTAAGGGGCATTTTAACCACATACCGACCCTCCTCATCTCTAGAATGCGTTTTTAGGAAGTGATCCTCACAAAAATTGCTTCTTCATTTTTAGGTTTCTCTACCTCAACGTTTTCCAATTCCCAAAACATTTTTAAAGTTTGATTTAAATCTCCTTTAATTAATCCACAATGAACCCGTGCTTCAGTATCTGCAAAACTATTGCTCCCTGAAGCCACGAACCCAAACACAGTATTTTGGAAAATAAGATTAGAATTTTCAGAACGAAATTGCCCACTACGCAATAATTCATAAAAAATTTCTGCACCCAATAAACAACCAATGGGACCTGGCACATAAAAGGAATCATCTGCTAAATTTATATTTTCAGGAATTAATCCTTTCACATTTAGATTTTTAACTGGAGTTAAATCAGTAATTTTATCTACAACTAACATTTTTATTCTCTTTTTATAACTACCATCGGAATTCGAGATTTCCGTAGTTACGCAATTTTTAACACATACAGAGGAGTCATTTAAACACGTGACCAGAATATTTACTTTTTCTTTTCTTAATCCTAATTTTTCTACGAATTTTTTCGTAATTAGATTTGTCATAGAACCGACGTCAAGCAGACCTCTTATTTGCCATTTCTCGTCGTATGAATCTTTTACAAAACACTTCACGGAACTCAAAAACACACTAGTGGTTCCCTTTTTTTGATTAATTGCAAACACCGCATTACTATCTTTCTCCGAAACCTCTCTAGAGGGAAAAGCAGGGTTAAATTCTGGTGCTTCCACATTTAACCTTGACTCTGGTGATGGATGGAAAGCATTCACGCTTGTTTGAAAATCCGTATTTTGTTTGGGGAAATGTAACGAGACATGGTGCCTCTTAGCGCATAATTTACAAGGTTTCGCTTTGCACTTCGACGCCTTACAACCTACTCTTAAACACAGAAAGCATAGTCGCTGTTTTTTAACTATCTCTACTCTATCATGAACGGAAAGTTGTTTAAATTTTGTACAAAAAGGAATAGCATGATTTTCACAGCAATATGAACATTTTGTTTCATTGACATCGGACAAAAACACTAGTTACACCTTTTAACCCCTTTCTGTCGACGCCACTCTTAAAGAATTTATTTTGTCGGAAACCCGTATTTATTTCATTTCTACTTGAAACTTTAGATGACATAAACAAATCTAATTCACGACCCAGCTTATCTGGTGTGTACCAATTTTCGCACATTTTTAAATTAATATAACTGGTCAGTTCTTGATCAAGAGAATTAATTATCTGATCGGCAACAATTAACTTGCATAATTCATTAAACTCATTAACGTTTCTTAATTTACAATAATAATCAAACATTGCTTCAATTCTAGAAGCAAACTGAACATAGTTCTCATTTGGTAGTTTTTGGGACCTTCGAAACTGGTTAAGCAATACTCGAGGTGTTGGTTGAAATTGTTTTAGCACTAACTGCTTGATTTTTTCGTAATCACCCAGTTCCTCTTGTTTAACATAAATCATTAAATTTCCCACCTTTTCTCCCAACATATTCAATAAAATCTCTGCTTTAAATTTATCCTCCACATTTTTTGTTTTAAAAGCTTTTTCTAGCGATTGAAAAATAAATTATAGGCTTCTGTATTAGAAGGGACAGGTATTGTTAGAGTTTTGATACTTTTAATTAAGTTTTCAATATCAGATGGGACAGATTCGAAATGTTCACTTTTCTCTTGCGCAGGGGACAATTTACATTTAGCATTAGTTAACTCAAGCTCTTTCTTTAACTGTTCTAATTTAATTTTTTCAAATTCAATCTTGGCCTTTTCAGACTCTAATTTAAATTTTTCTTGTTCAATTTTAGCTGCCCTTTCAGACTCTAATTTAAATTTTTCTTGTTCAATTTTAGCGGCCTTTTCCGCCAAAACGCCATCAATTACACTTTGCAGAAACTCATTATCAGTTTCAAAGATTTCACTACTCTCAATTAAATTTTTTAATACTATAATTTTTGGATTCTGGGGTATGTCTAATCCCAGCTCCTCGGCGACCAGCAAAAGCTCGTCCTTTTAAGACTTTTAATTGTCGACATTTTAACACATAACATTAATTTGATATCAAATAAGAAGCAAGGAAATCGCTCTTACTTCGACTGATGAATTGCGCTGGACTCTCAAGACACAGAAAATACTTCGGAAACTCAGTTTCTTCCCTCAGTATTCAGACACAATTTCCGGCACAATTTTAACTCATCACTCTACACGCGGTTTTTCTCCGGATTCTACCGGACCAATGTTATGGCTCACTCCGTCGAATACTCAGCACTCACTCAGAACACAGTTTTTAGTGGACTGGTGTTTATTTTTTACTCACAAGTCTTTTTAGTTACATCAGAATTACTAGGCATGCGCAGTCCAGGCAGCGCTGTTGCGCTTGCGCAAACAATTACATTTAATTTCTTTTTCTTCAGAAATTTCAATGTTCATAAAGAAGGAAAAATTTCATTCGAATATCATTTTTAATTACTAAATAAATTTTAATAGCCTGCCAATCTGAATGAAAGTTAACTGCAATATTAATAAAAAATATGGAAAAAAACAAACAAACTATAAAATATTTTTAAAACACTTTTTTTAAAAAAATAAACAGAAAAAAGAAGGAATAATAAGAGCACAAATTGTATTTTATAAAATTAAAATTTTATTTTGTTGTTGTTTCTTATTCCAGATGGTGTAGCTTAGCTACACCATATCCATAAAACAAAGAAATCTAAAAATAAAATAGGATTCCCTAAAACCTCATCAATAATAAAACTCAAGCAGAATATGACTAGGGGAGGCCTGATCAGCCTCACACCTATGACACTCTGGAAAAACTTTCCTGTCCTGTTGAAAAGTAAGAGATTTGCTGTGACCACTAAAAAAAGCGATTTCCAAATTTTGATAACCTTTATGTTTTATTTGCAATATTCATTAAAAATTTGGAATCTGAAATCCCAGGAAACAGAATTTAATAAATAAAAAAAAATCATTTACTTAATATAGTTATCAGTTTTTGTAAATGTGGAGTTAGTTGTAACATTTAATTATGTAAGTAATCATTAAGCATCATAAAAGAAAGTGAAAATGTCATATTCTATTTTATATCCATAACTAGTTCCAGAAATTAATAATGAGATATTTAAAACTGCTTGCATAACCAAAAAAAAACATTTAATAAAGCTCATTCTTATCTAATCTGGAACTTATTACTTTTAAATTTCAAAACCTCTGACATAACATTTATACCAAAATTTTTAGAAAATGTACCCGAGTAATTAAAAGTAAAATTTTCAAACAGAATTGCCAGCCAATGATTATTTCAATGATACATTTACCTTTATAGACAGAAAATTTGCCCTTCAAAACGTTCTGTTATGGTTATGTTTCTAACAAAATTATTTGAAAAATTACCTAACACTAAATACAACAAAACTGCAAAGTAACTTTTCTCCAAAAAAAAAAATTTATAATTAGCATGTTTTAGAAAATTGCTTATATATGCATATTTTATAATTTTTTTTTTGTATTTTTCATATGGTACATGAATTAATGTTAGTATAGTAGTTGGGTATAGTATTTTTTTTATATTCTTTGTTAACTTTTTTATCTTCCTTTTACCTATTTGATATGGGCAAATTTAGGGGAAGATTGTCCGGTGTTAAAACTAAGCTCAGCTCTACAATCTTAGTTCCCCAGACTAAAAATTTGTTGATATCTTACTGCAGTCATTTAACTTTGACCTATATTTTTATACTTCTATTTAAAGCTAAGCTTTAAGTTAAATGTATGACAATTTGGTTACTGATTAACATTTATACATAAATATATATATAGTATAATAAAATAAAAATATATTTATTAGGTAGGGGGAAAAGGAATCCATTATTTTTGCATAAAATTGAAGACTTTATTTAACATGCTTAGGATTGTCTGATTTGGGTCAAATATGTACCGTTTTGCTGTATAATTTGTGGCCATTTTAAAGGTATCTTCATAATGCCTCTCTCATAGAAGTCTTGGTCCTTATTTGCGAAAAACTCTAGCACTCGATTTTCACAATCTTCTCTTGATCCCAATTTCTTATTACTTAGGAAGTTTTGCAATGCGAGAAAAAGGTGGTAATCGCTTGGTGCCAGGTCTGGACTATATGATGGATACATTAAAACTTCCCAACTAAGCTCCCAGAGTTTCTGGCGTGTCACTATAGACGTGTGTGGCGTGGTGTTGTCCTGATGGAACACAACACTTCTTCTGTTGGCCGATTCTGGTCAATCGCTAGCTTCAAACGGTCCAGTTTTTGACAGTAGAGATCTGAATTAAGTGTTTGGCCATACGGAAGCAACTCATAATAAATTATTCATTTCCAGACCCACCAAATACATAGTAGAACCTTCCTAATTGCTAGTTCTGGTCTGGCCATCGTTTGAAACATTTCACCGCGCTTTGTGACCACGATCATTTTCACACAATATTGTTGTATGTGACCCCTTTCTCATCCCCAGTCACTATCTGTTTAAAAAATGGGTCGATTTCATTCCGTTTGGCCAAGGCTTCGCAGATGGAAATTCGATCCATTATGTTTTTTGGTGTTAAATGGTGTGCACCTAAACATCGAGCTTCTTTTTGAATGCAATTTTGCGCAAATGGTTTAAAACTGTTTTATGGTTGATCTTTCGCTCCTGGGTGATGCTTGCATTAATAACATGCCGGTCAATTTCGATTATTTCTGTGATTTTATAGATATTTTCGACGCCGGGCCTGCCTGTGTGAGGTGCATCTTAGACATCAAAAATGCCTGAACGGAATAAACAAAACCAAAATTGCAAGTAATAAGCTGTTACAGTATCAGCACCATAAACACCATCTACAATTTCAGCCGCCCTGCTAGCATTTTCGCCTTTATCAAAGAAAAACTGTGAAATGTACTGAATTTTCTCTTTGTTGACTACTATTTTTAACACTCTGTAACTCGCAACTGAATGGACCAAACAAAAAACAGTAAAATAATTTTTTTAGAGTGAAATGTAACCTTGACAATGAGTGTAAATTTGAAATTGTTTGATTGATACTTCATGAGATATCAACACTACAGCCTTCTACTGAAAAAATAATGGATTTCTTTTTCCCCAACCTAATATAATCCATAATAATATATACAAACAACTATAAACCTACATATAAATAGTAAGAACAGAGAAGAAATTTTAGCCACAGCAGTACAATCGCAAACTCTTGGCCTTAAAAACCAAGAATGTATGTTTAAACATGTTTTTCGGTCAACCAACCTTCACCAGCAATTTGCCTGTACTGCTGAGCCAGAGGGAAAGGAAGAAACAATCAAAACATGTAATTATTACCAAATAAAATTTACTATTGCTCATTGAATAATATTACTGGAAAATTTAATAAACTATTAACTAGTATAGATTTAAAGATTTTTGTATAATACTGCAAGATAGTAAAACTTACCATGTGAACACAACATCAAATTAATATTTCCTGCCAATACAAAAGGAAGTAAAAGTAGTACCACATATAAGTAAAAATTAGTAAAATAAGATAAAATAAAACATATATATATTGGTTTATCATCCACGTGTGTTAGAAATAGGCTTAACTTTTCGACACATAGCTCTATATTTTTCTATTAAGTCGAAAATTTCTGCTGTATGGAAAAGGTGGATCCATAAAGCATTGCTTAATCCTAAATCGCTGGCCTAATTCAGTGACAGCTCTAGAAATCACAATAGATCTCTAATTTCTTTCTTCTTTGGCATTGTAGGTTATACAACTTTTTCACTTGGTATCTTATTTTATTTTATTATACTATATATATATATACACATATATATATACACACACACACACACATATATATATATATCTTAGATATTAATAGAAAATTTATTAGAATTAAAAGGACCTCCAAACATACACCAGTTATTCTAATGCATAATAAAGCATATTTTTTTTAACTAAACATGTGGTGCCATCTTGTGAGATAAAATTATTGAGATAAAACAGTAATTGTATAGTTAATATAATGGGAAAAAATAAATAATAAAACTTAAGGCAAATATTATTACTTTTTGACATTTAACTTAAAACCATTAGAAATGTAATTGGTAGAGAAAATTAATAGGATATCATGTTCAGTACAATGACATGGATGACAAGTTATTAAAATGATATAAGACATCACTATAACCAATATATTATTACGATTAATATAAAAATATTTCTATACATAGAAATTGATACATTAGAATTCCAATAGGGCACATTAAGAATATTAAAATCAAAAGCATATATTTTTATTATAAATATTACTACATAATTTATTATCCTTAATATACAATGATACATCAAAGTACAGAAGAACATTGTTTATCCAAATCAATTGTGGGACCGGACACCATTCGGATATGCGATTGTTCGGATAACCGAAAGCGATCCATGCAGCATATGAAACTGGACACTATACGAATATTGAAAATCATCACATGCGGGACACCTGCTTGAAGAAAAAGCAAAATAGGTGCAAAATGTTGCAATTTTAAGTAATCACTTATTTTTCACTGCTAGGTGTCTGATTCTCTAGAGCCGCAGTAGTTGAGAAGGACAGCACTGGTGCTGTTCATACCACTCCATAGCTGTCTCTAACACAGAAAATGTGTCAGCATTTGATGGACCCTTGCTACTTTTGTTGTTGTTTTCGTCTTCATCCATGTCATCGCCAACAGGGTCGGATTCTTCATGCACGGAAGTCACAACCTCGTTACCAGTAAGCATTTGAAATACAGTCTTCTGTATCGCATGCCATCCAGATTTCTACATTTTCATCATATTTTAAAATTTGTCTTTATGTTCAAGACGTTGCGCTTCTGTTTTGAATTTGAAGCTTTAACAAATCACAATGCAACAAAAGAGCCCATATACACCCCTTCACTTGGAAACTATTGACCTAATATTCCGTGCAAATGTTTACCAAATCACACAACTGAAATTCCCCAAATATCCCTGACCTTGAGTCTTTCCATAGCTTTTGGCCTGTTAAGCATTGCACCGTACAAAAACGTTTTCATATTCAGTACATGTAGTTGACAAAAAAAAAAAAAAAACTGGTCCGGATATTTGACACTCTGGATAATAAACGTTCGGATAAACGAAGTTCTACTGTAATCAGTCTTAAATGGATTATTGTTAATTTTAACTAGGTTTAAGTAATTAGAATAACAGTTAATATTATTATTTTTCCCAAAACAATTAAATTATTTATAAATCTAAAAATGTTATAAATATTAATATATTTATTTTCATAAAAATATATAAATATAAATTTGCCTAACTATTGCCAGCAGATCCACATTGAGGAAAACCTTTAATTTATTTATACAGAGTACCATTAAAATTAATGTAATTTCCTTTTGAAACTAAATCTATTAGAACTTTAAATTTGAGGAAATTAATAGTAAGATTATAATTATTGTTGTTTTCTAAAATTACCTAAACCTTAATTTAATAACCTTCATTTAACCTTAATTTAGAAAAAAATTAATGAAAGTTAGTATTTATGATACCATCAAAATAATGGAACATTTCAAGTGATCGATCAGTTATTTGATCTCATGATTTAGAACTAGAGTCAGTAATGAGAACAACACCCAATTAATAGTTTAATTAGGACTCCACCTTGTAATGAATTGATTAATTAAGATTGAGATTTTTGAAATAGTTTTGTTGTACTGAATTAAATACATTTTAAAATCACATGAATTTATAGAACATAAAATATAGATTACAGGAGTGAGAAGTCAAATAAGATTTTCAAAGGGATGTCAGAAATCTCTTCAGAAATTTTTTTAAAGGCTTTCAAGACTGCTCTTGAATACTTGAGATGCTTGAATTATATCTGAGAATGATTCTCAATAACAGGCTAAGGTTCTGAATTAGTTTTAAGAAATGTTTCTTGTAATAAATTTTACATAAAAATCAACTCTAATTTCAAATTGTGATGAATGACTTCACATCTGGCATAATATAGATTGCATCACATTTAGATATGAAAATATATAACAAATGTCATCTTGAAAACAAATTAAAAAGTACCAGTGGGAATTTTTTTTTTTCTCCATCAACTGAATTGATTTTTAAAATTAAATTATTCTACAAATGTTAACATTTACAATCAGTATTCATAAGATTTAAGAATATTTAATCCAGCTGAAATAAAATGAAGACAAGATAATCAAAATACCAACAGTTATTAAAAACTTACATAAACTTAGTTTAAAACATTGAGTTTTCAATAAAACATAATTTGAACAATTCATAAATAATTTCCAAACCAAGAGCAAATACAGGTTACATTTATTTTTGATACTTATATAAAATATGCTTTTAAATTTCCACTAAACAAAATTTTAAATGTAAACAGAAGATATTATGACTTACTGCTCTTTAATTTCAGTATATTCTTCCTCCTGCTTAACCATGTCTGTTTCACTTGCATCTTCAGTATCTAAAATAAAACATTTTGAGCAGTTTTAACTACAGTTAATAGTACATATTTCTTAAATAGAACTATTCCCTCCCTATCACAATAGTCTTATTGTTAATAATTGTATAATTGTCTATTCAATATCAGCAATTTCTCTGTTTTCTTCTAATACTGCAGATAACAAAATATATGGCAACAGAAAAAAAGTACTTCTTCAGTACAACTAACCCATGAAACTTCCCTCAGTTTAGTCGCATTTACAATCTTAATCAATCATGTAACACATTTCAATAAAACTATGTATAATTTCAAAACCAGAGCAAAATTTTAGGTTCAGTCCTAGGAGAGCCCACACCCTTGGTGTGAATTATTTTGGTTGGCGATAATTGTGCCATCTTGGTAACCCTACTTTATACAGAAAACCTAACTATTTCTGAAATTTTTTTATTTTGTCGGTGGGCATTTCGAATTTCATTCATTTTGTTTTGGGGAGCTGGGCTGGAATGGTTACATGTGTGAAGGAATATATCTTAAAATTTTTTACTTTGTTGAATGCGAAAGGTTAGAAAGAATTAATTGAATAGTGTATGAAGGAAGGTTTAATTGCTTAGAGTTATGAATGTCCTAAATGAAACGATCGGCATGATGTAACATGGTCGACAATAAAACGCTTTCTTCGGAATTGCACCAGCCACACCGAAGGTATGTTCGACAACCATTACCTCGCAGAATAAAAATGGCGGTGCTCACACGATCATTCACTTAGTGATGAGGCCTTCAAGATGAAGTCCCTTCATTACTCTTGGAACATCTATTGCTTTATATAGGTAGTTAGGCCACTGATCCTGGTTGCCAGAAAATTGGCTTCAAGAAGGGGCTTCCTATTCTACACTTTAAATGAAATTTCACATGTGTGACACAGCTTTTTTTCAACAAAAACATTTTATCGGTAAAAGCTAAAAATCCTGGATGAAAAATAATTCTGCTAATTTTCTACTGTTAAATTTATATGATAGCTTCAAAATATAATATAACACATAATCTTAATGTAATATGAAAAACATTTATAAAATATTTTATGGTATTTATGCTGTTTAAAAATATTATTCAATTCTTTTTCCATTAATCAAAATAACATTACTCAAATTATCAAAAATTATTTTATTCATCAGTCACAGAAAAAAAGATTAATTCAACTGATTTAATTGGTCAAATATTTACCAGAGATGTACATTCAACATAACTATGCCGAATATTTTTGCTATTTTCAACAAATTTATAGCATTGTCCATAAAAGTTTTTTTTCTATTTATCCCACAAGAATTATCAAAAATTAGTAACATACATATAATTAATTCCCGTAAATTGATTCTCTAAAAATTAAACACAAATTTAAAATTATACGCACACATACACACAAAAACAGTTTCATACATTATATAATTGCACAATTAATACTATTATTAAGAGAAAATGTTCGTATTAAAGCTATTTATTCGGAAAGTATTCGCCATTTTCAGCTGTGCATCCATTCAATTAATTTTAGACAGAATTTTAATAGTAAATAAGGAAATGAATGCAGGATTTGAATGGAGTATAACTGAAAATGATGAAGTTGAAAACCACACTAAAGATTTTCAAAAAATATACATTTTCGAAAAGCGTATACTCTAAAAACATAATTGAAAATTTGGTAGCTAAAATGCTAGGCTTAAAAAGATTGTTTATAAAAATAAAGAGTTTAAATCTTACCTTCATCAGATTCTAAGTCATACTTTTCGTTCATAGCTTCATTATCACTGTTTTCTTCATCAAAATCAAATTCACTCATTGTTTCGATATGTTCTGAAAATTTAACTGGAATTAACAAGTAATGCGTATATCGCACTTAACATGAAACATTCAATTTCACGCAAATATCTTTGTACTATTGGAAACAATTCAATAAACCGCAAACAAATACCGAGCAACTATTATATTTTCTTCCGCTACACGAACTTCTTGAACAATCGAAACAAATTCACATGGGAAAGAAAAACCGGGTAACGGTGAAAGGAAGGAACTACGCAAACACTGACGCCATGTCACACTTCACTTCATGTAGTCCATGCGTACTATATTTTGAAATTCAATCTTCAGAGAGGAATGCCATCAATATTGTTCAATTTAGTGACAAGAGCCCAGATTTCCCTGTTATTTGCTATACTGATGGCAGTAAAATTGATGGAAGAGTTGGTTTCGCATTTGTTGTGTTTAGGAGTGGTGTTGAATCCGAGAACTTTCAATTTAGAATTCGTGATGAATGCACAGTTTTTGTAGCTGAACTTTTATGTTTAAATTTCGCCGTTAAATGGATCACTGAGCAAAATAGTGTCATCTCAGAATACCTCATCTGTACTGACTCTCTTTCCTCCTTGGATTCTCTTAAATGTATTTCTTCATCTAACAATATAATCGTCGAGATCCAGAAGCAACTTAAAAGCCTAAGAGATAAAAACATCTCAATAGATTTTGCATTTGTTCGCGGACACACGGGCGTTCTTGGAAATGAGCGAGCCGATTGGCTTGCAAAAGCTGCAACCAAGCGCAAAATTGACATTGACGTTAATATTCCTAAATCGTTTTACAAGAAGATCACGAATGAAAGAATGATGAAGTCTTGGAACCAAGAATATCTCATTTCTAATAAGGGGAGCATAACAAAGAAATTTTTTCCTCCATTAATAAGAGACTATCATGTCATCATTTTTACACTAACTACAAATTAACCCAATTTCTCACTGATCATGGTAATTTCAAAAGCTACCTGAGCAAATTTAATTTAGCTCCTTCATCTTTCTGTGGCTGTAATATTGGTGGCGAGGAAAATGTAGAACATGTGATTCTTCTGTGTTCCAAGTATGTCAGAGAGAGAAAGATCATAAGACTGGCGTTCAAGAGACTCAACATTAATTGGCCACCGAATTTTCACCTATTTCTTTCCACCAGAAGTGCTTTCAATAATTTCTGTAAATTTGTTGTAACTGTTTGTAATCCTTCTTAAACTTCATTTTTTTAATTGTTTATTTCCCTTGAATGTGTGTTTAATACTTACTTCTGTAAGCCCCGCGTGATACTTTGTGGTGCACGGGGATTTTATAATTGTTTTCAATTAAAACAAAAATATGGCTCATAGACCAAGTTCTGAGAGGGAGAAAATGAAGAATTAGTAATAAAATTTACCAAAGTAGGATGGATTTACTGCTGATAAAATCATGCTACACAGGTCAACTACTGCTAATCTAATCTCTATTCATTCAATAAATGATAAATTTTAGACTTTTCATAAAGAAGCTACTTGAAAACAGAAACAGAAAGCACATATGATATGAATAAAATTATTGTGACTAATATGCGTGATCTAATCAAGGCAAAATTTAAGCTGAAAACAACTTTGAAAAGTGAACATGTTTTGGGATGATACCTGAATTGGCACCCCTACCCTTAATTTTCATACCCCGAGAGGACTTGGTTCCTCTAAATATTTAACGTGCATCAGTCTCTCTAGCGCTGAATCCTCAATAGAACTACAGTTTTAGCTCATAACATGCCAGGTACTACTGCGTGAACATGACCACTACGTTACCGCGGCCTCCCAAAAAAGTTACTCAAAATACATGAATTTGACAGACTTTGTTGCCATCAACAAACCATTTTTACGAATCCGCATTAATCACTTATTATCTGCATTTAACGGTAGCCCTTTTTTATGTTGCCATTCAAAGATACAGAATCACTTTGTTTATCCGGTCTATCTTTTCCTGTAAGATATAATTGGTTGGTAAAAAAAATTAGGTTACATAAATCTGGCTATTTGAACAAGGTCAACAAATATCAAACAAAACAACATGGCATCCCTTGTGCGGTCATTTTCTTTAGGGGTGCCTTTACGAACGTTATTGAATAATGCGAACTGTGCATTTGGAGCTGCAATTATTTCAACAAGATCTAAGTGAGTCTTACGTGTTTGTAATTTCACTGCATTTTTCAATTATAATAAGATCTTAAAAATCCAAATGTTTTACGTGAATTGAAAGTTTTGGCTTTTATTTTAAATTTAATTTGCATGTGCTGAAATTGTAAATAAGAGCTTATAGGCACCATTCCCTAGCCAAAATCTTTCCATTTTCCTGCAATGAAAAATGAACATTTATGTTTATTGAATTTTAAGTATTCAATATTCTACACATCAATTGTTTGTCTTAAGTTGAAATGAAAAATATTTTTTTAAGAAATTTATTTAGTTATACTTCAAGTATTTAAAAAAATTGAAAGGTGGAAGCTATAATAATAGGGCTGTTTTATTGCTCTGATTTTAATTAAATATGATAAATTGTGTTTTTATGTTTTGCTATATAACTAGACTAATAGTTATGAGCTAAAACATTTTTTGGTTTAAACTTAATTTAACTGACTCATGGGTTCATGTGATGGATGGATGCAACCACATATCAAACTGCAATCTTTCAATTTTTAAAATCTTAACATTGACCTGGTGTGTAAGTTTTGAAAGGGAAATGGTGTTATCCTAGTCTTTGGTTCCAAATTTTGATGTTTATCACCTACAGCCTTCAATTTGCTTATAAGTACAACATTAATAAACAGTCAATCAAACTGTAACCACATGTCAAGAAACAAGGTAGTACAATTAAAAGGGAATGTGTACCTTGGCATTATCTTATTTCTTGGTTCTAAACAGGGGCACCATATCAATGATACAGGGGTCCCAACATGTGTAACTACAGTATCGCTAACAGGATTCTCATACCTAAAAAAGGATCCCAAAGGAATTTTGATTCAGGGCCCACTCAGAACTAGCTATGCCAAACGTCTAAACAAGGAGAAATAGCCATCAATCATATTATCACAAACAGCCATCATTTTCCTATTTGAACATTTTTCATAAGCAATCAATCAAAACTTCAAAAACATGTGAAGAAAGATGGTATAATTATAAGGGAATGTGTACCTTAATCTTTCAGAAATTTAATAACAAATTATATGGCTATGAAATATATAAAAATATAATTTATTGTAAAATTATAAGTGTGATGTGCATTATGAATTACATATTTTAAATCATGATTTAAAACTCATTTTAAAAATGTCCGCTGTTCTTAATGGGAAAAAAGTAGAAGGCAAAGGTCATATATATTACATTGATCATAAACACCAAGAGCATAGCTACCGCCATACCAGTCTTATCAATGATACAGAGTTCCCAATATGTGTTAGCAAAAAAGGAACAAGTTCGATATACAGACTTTTTTTGAAAAATCGCCTATTTTCTTTTTGGCGACATTAGTTGCCAAGGAAAGCATAGGGTTGCAAAATCCCCCCCTTCCCCATCTGAAACGACATGAAACGTGGCACTTTGCCCCTAATAATGACAGAATTAAGTCAACTAATCAATTAAATAATTTATCAGTAGTTAAAAAGAAATATTAATAAATAATATGGAATAAAAGAAATAAGGTAATAATAATAAAAGAATTGAAATACAACCTAATAATGAAAGAATATTCAACTTAACCAATAACTAAAAATAAACTTTAATAAATATAATTAATAAATAAAATCAATTATAATATTAAATAAATATTATTAATAAATAATCAATATTATTACTAAATAAATCATATATATAAATATTAAGAAGTAATAGGATTTATAGGGCAGTGAATTTTGTCCGGAAATATCTATCTCAAACAGTTTGGAATCCAAAAGGAAAAGAAGAATGTTAGAGAGAATCCCATAGAAATTAAAATTGTTCTAGAAAGTTTTTTTAAAAAAATATCTGTTGCTCTGATTGGAAAATCCGCCCTAAAACTAAAAGACCGTTAAACCCAACTGGAGAACAAGGGGAATCAGGGTAGTCAGAATCTGGCGCAGAATGGCCTGATAAAGGCCCCAAAAGAAATTGCCAAAAAAAGTCCGTATATCGAACTTATGCCGCAAAAAAAATCATAAAATGTTATAAATAGTCCAATTAGCTTCCATTTCCTGAAAAAGGCTCCCAAGGAATTTTGATATAGGGCTACTCAAGACTTGGTATTCCATTGTGTGTTTTCTGAATGGGCAAATTGAAAGCTTTTAATCTATTAGATTTAAGTTCTAAAACCAAATATGTAGGAAATTAATTTTGACTTTTAAGTTAATTTGTAGGAATGACCATCCATTTTATTTTTGATGTGGTAAAATGCCTGATAATAAAGTTTAAAAAATTGAGCCATTTATAACTGCTATCATATTAAGTAAATTTGCTGAGGTTGATTAATAAATATTTATTGGATGTTTAGAGTTGTTGATTACAGATTTTGACAGCTCTATAGTAGTGTTACATTGTAAGTTTGTGCATGTTTTCTGGAACTATGAATGGCATCTCAAATTTAATCATCATTTAGTGTCCTGGATTTTAATAGTCTTTTAAGTAATTTAAAGTTATAAGATGAAGTATATTAAATTTTAAACAAAACCTTATAATCTATACTGGCTGTTAATTTGCTAAACAAAAAAATTAGAAAAAGCTGGTTTCAAACGTAGAACTGTCAATACATGAAAATTCAGAGACTGGCTTTCATACACAGCATAAAAAAATGTCCGTGTCAGTAATATGGTACAATAAAAAATGTTTAGGATTGTCTTGATGCTATCTTAAATCATTTTTGACTAAATTTATATTGATACTGAAATAATAATAAATTGAATAGAACATTTGCTCTTTATGTATTTATAAAGCTGTTATAAACAAATTTTTCTTCCTGAAGGAAAAAGACATTGACTAAATTTAAATTCATAAATAAATATTATATAATACTTAAAATTAGTGACTGCTCTTTGCATGTAATAAATAACTTTTTGCTTCATAAATCATTCCTTGGAGGAAAAAAAAAAGGTATCTAACTTAGCTAATAACGCTTTACTGTGAAATTTCTGATATAATAATTTTTATTTGCAATTAAATTTCTAGAGGTGAGTTATGCTTTTTTTAAAATTAATTTTTCAGAATAAAGAAAAAAACGATTGCTTTTTTAAATATAATATGTATACCTTATGCCTGTGGTTTATTTTAGAACTAGAGTATGGTATCCTGATGCAGAATGGTATGAACAATTTGAAGGACCGGTTATGTATCCACAATATATGCCTGACATAAAATGGCGTCCACCACAATATAAAGGTAGAATAAATGAATTTTCTGTTATTAATATTTATTGGAAATATTTATGAAAGACATTTTACTATATTCTCATTTTCTTTTATATTTATTAGATACAGAGTTATTTGTGTAGAAAAGTTTTCTTTTCATGGAAACAATTTGATAAATTAAGTGTAACAATTGAAAGTTTCTCTTAGCATTTTTTCTATCTCTATCCAATTCATTGATTTAATTTTTCTTCATAAGTAAATTTTTCTAAATATGATCTATTCTTATTAAGCAAAATTTTTAAGTGAAAAAGGGCTTAAGCCTTGTAGATCTCGGCAATTCATGTGGATGAACTTGGGTCATGACGTAGAAGTGTAGCAATCAGTAAGAAATAAATGCTTCTTACTATACTTGTAAATTGTCCATTTAATGGACTCTAATACAATAGTTCCAATTTGTTTCTTTGATTAATTTTAATATAATAGAATTTAATTTTAGTTTTACATTAATGTTTGAATTGGAAATATTTCATTATTACTTGCATATAGGCAGTTTAACACTTAATGCACAATTTTAACACAAAAAATAAGATCAAAATTTACAGGTGCATGTTATACACCAGATATGGAAACGATAGCTTTAAAAATAACAAGAAAGGAGCATTAAAAAAATTAACTTCTATGCATATCAAAATACTGTTTATTTAAAAGAAATGACATATCTTATGAACTAAAGCAGTTATAGTTCTAGAAGTATACTATTTTTTCCAAAGTCTGGGATAATACCTCAAATAAATGACATCAAAACTTAAGAGCATTGTATACTAACATTTCAGATTTCTTTGTAAAAAAGGGGTGTGTGCATTATATGGTGAATATATCTAGAAGTTAAAAAATGTAGCTTTAAAGTATAGGTGCAGGTTATACACCAGTGCGCATTATATGCCGAGTTTTACGGTATGTTCAATGAAAAATTATTGTTTATAATCGTATATATAGAAATTCAACTATTATAATTCCATAATTTATTAATAAAACTAAGTTATATTAATTACTTATATTTTTATTTGTATTTAGAATATGTGCCTCCAGTGGAAAAGAAAATACAAAATATGATTTTAAATTTTGGCCCTCAGCATCCAGCTGCTCATGGTGTGCTTCGTTTGTTGTTAGAGCTTGATGGAGAAGTATGTTCATACACATTATTCATAGATGTATTAGCTTCAAAAATTGAAGGCTTTTATGTATTTAATTCTGTATAATTTTAAGCAATCCATTGAATAGGGTAGTTATAAAATGTGATACATATTCAATTGTACAGAATATAATTTTAGAGAACTATGTTTCCAAAATGAATAAAAAATTATACAATGTCCAAAGGATTTTAAAATAAATAAGTATACTGTGTGTAATTAAAATAAGAAAAAGTTAAATAAATAAAGGGAAAGACTAGCCCTTTAATAATATGGAAGAGATTTAAAATATTAATCGAATGAAAGGAAATAACTATTTGAAAGTAAAGGGGAGAAAGGAATAATACCTTTAAATCAAGTTTTGATAAAATCCTTGGAGAGCCCACATCCTTGGCGACAAAACAAAAAAAGCGCCAAGCCAGAACCAGATGGTGCCAAGTGAAACCGACTATGGCGGCAAGTGAATACAGAGGGATAAGGTGGATGCATAAAAAAATATATTTTAACAATACAGAAATTAAACATTTAAGATAAAAAAAAATATAAAAACAGCACTTATTTTCTTACTGCTGATCTTTTCCCGAGTGGAGGGTACAGCATAACAACAGATTTTAAAAAAGTCTTGAAGGTCTCATCACTAAGGGAATGATCGTGTGAGCACCGCCATTTATATTCTGCAAGGTAATGGTCATCGAACATACCTTCGGTGGGGCTGGTGCAATTTCGAAGAAAGCGTTTTATTGTCGACCATGTTACATCATGCCGATCGTTACATTTAGGACATTCATAACTCTAAGCAATCAGTCCTTCCTTCATACACTATTCAATCAATTCTTTCTAACCTTTCGCATTCAACAAAGTAAAAAATTTTAAGATATATTCCTTCACACATGTAACCATTCCAGCCCAGCTCCCCAAAACAAAATGAAATTCGAAATGCCCACCGACAAAATAAAGAAAATCCAGAAATAGTTAGGTTTTCTGTATCTAGTCTATCAAAGTAGGGTTACCAAGATGACACACAATTATCGCCAACCAAAATAATTCGCACCAAGGGTGTGGGCTCTCCTAGGACTGAACCCAAGTTTTTTGCTTGAAAAATTGATTAAACCCAATTTATTATTGCAATATGCATTTTTTGTTGTCTATTCAGGTAAAACAAGGAACTTGTTACAATCTAATCCTTTTCTTTTTTTAAAAAATATTAAATGCTCTACTTGGCAGAGTGGTGGATATTGTTATTTGTTTTGTCTGATCATTATATTTGGTTATTCCTACTTGATGACTAAAATTTAATTTCAGAAAATATTGTTACCGGTAAAGAGAAAAACAAATAACGATAATAACAGAACTAAAATAAATTTTAGAGAGATTTAGATGCAAGAATAAAATTAACAATATGAAATCAGTTTTTCTGCTCATTCTATGGAATTATGGTTATTGAAGTCAGTCATTTCATTGTGTGATCAAGGGTTTGGTTTCATGGTGATTGTGTAAATGCCTACTGTTATTATTTTGAGATTGATATATTTTAAAGTTTTTAATTAATTTAACCTCTCCCTAGCTGAGAAACTGATGACATTAATGTTGTATTTTATTTATTAAAATAATTTGTGATGTATTTAGAACCTCTCTATGTGCAACACCAAGAAGATGTGGCCAGAAAGGGAAGAAACTCATCAGAGAGAGACAAAAAATGAATGATAAATGATGTTTATTTTGAAATAATACTTTTAACACTGAATGTGATTAATGACAGCTCAGTAGACTAAAACCATTGTGAATGGAAATATGCAAAGTGACACATTTATGTACAGAGTCAATAAAGAGATGGATGGCATCCCCTGAGAAATGGCACTGAATTCTCTTGTTACCTTTTGCCACTGTTCATTTTCTGAATGCAGCAGTGACATGAAAGTGATATCTAATTATGTTTCATGCATGTTCAATTGATAAGAGGTTAGGTGATATGGAGGACTAGGAAGCATATGTACACATCTTGCAGAACTTGTGTCGGCTAATGCAAGGAATGAGCAGTTGTGTGTTATCATACTGATAAAGGGCATTGAACATCATAGGAAGTAAAGGGAGTGTTGTCAACTAGAGCACATCATCTACATATCATTGGGCCATCATAGTGCCCTAAATATACTAACTAGAGGTAAGCTGCAGTTATATACGTGAGTGTGCCTCAGACCTTGATGCTGTATTGTGTGTGCAAGGCATTTCATAAATGTGGCTGGATTGAACTTGGCACCATATCAGTATCACCCTTGAACATGGTGACTATCTTTAGGTAAACTGAAACATGCCTTATCTGAGAACACAACCCTATTCCATTTTATCGTTGATGTCGCTCTAGCCAGGTGCCATTGCAAATGGGAAGTTATCTATGCGTTTGAAGTCTCTGGTAGTCATAACAAAATGCTTTTGATGCATCCTACTGGCAACCAAATGGTGGATAATTATTGTGGTTAAATATATGACCATGAAAGGTGTCTTGCACCTGTTTGCAAAAGAACGACAGAAATTTGCATGCGAGACTGTCACCATTTGTTGATGGATGTGTGTTGACATTACTCTGGCCATTCTGACATTTAAATTTTCCTCATATCTTTGTTCCAAACATCTTTGCCTTAACAGATGCACCATGGATACATCTAGATGGGTGTAAGTTGAGATTTGACTTGAACCAACTTGTCCTTCTCAGTCTGATCACCCTGCCCCTTATAAAATCATCTGTCTCTGCTGGCAATTGCAGCAGCAGCTAGCTGAATTCATCCAGCAGCGTGACAAGAAAGCCACTCAGAACAACGACAAATGTCGAAAAAAAAAGAGCCTAAAAAGAAAGCCACTGATCCTCCTCCAAAAGAAACTGATAATGATAGATGCCGTTGCCATAAGGAGATTCAAAAATATGTCAAAATGATGACTGCAAACTCTCTTTCCTTGAGCACTGCATTAAAAGCGAAAAGGAGTCTCCAGACCTCATTGACGATGCCGCCCTCGTCGGCTATCAAAAAGACTACGACGAACTCGCCTCCCTGAAGGAGCACAAACTGGGTGAGTTAGCTTTGATTCTTCCTTGCCCTGTACTGGATTGCCCAGAAAATAAAAATAATTCTAGTAAACTAAATGATCCCCCAGAAAATAACGCGAAGAAGCACTTGCGTCAAGTGAGCCATGATAGGAAGAAAATAGTAAACCCAAATACTGATGGTGGTTTCACCTTCCCCAAGAAAGTTGCAAAGAAGTTAAAACTTTCTAAACCCAATGCCGGGACCAGTCAGCCTGTCAGCATTAAAAACAAATTTAGTAGCCTTGCCGGAAAGGATGCTAAAGTTACTCCCCCAATCTCAAATCAAACAACGGCTCCAGTTGCCGCCCGCCCTAAAGTCCCCCCCCCAGTTATGTTCAAACATAAAAAAGAAAATTACAAAATAATCATTAAAGATCTAAATAAGGATTTCCCCAACTGCGACGTCAAGTTAGCAGGAAAATACCTCAAAATTTTCACGACGACCAGCGATGAGTATCGCATCTTAACCGACTACCTCGACGAAAAGCGTTAGGAATTTTACGTGATTAATCTGCCACATTCCCTCCCCCAGAAAATTGTCATCAAAGGACTCCCCGTTTCCACTGAAATCGGTGAAATCCAAGCAGACTTAACCTCTCAAGGATTCTGTGTCGAAAAGGTGGCCCAGCTCACCAGATCGAAAACAAAATCCCCACTCCCCATTTTCATGGTTGAGCTCAAACGAACCCCAGACTCCCCAGATATCTTCCAATTAAAAAAGTGTTGCTACCTAGCTGTGCAGGTCAACACTTTTTAACAGACGACGGGGGGTTTCACAATGTTACAATTGTAACTTGTTTAACCACTCGTCAAAGAATTGTCACATGCGCATTAGGTGCTTAAAATGCGGTGAATCTCACCAAACTAGCGACTGCCCCATAAAAGAAAAAATAACTGACCCCATATGCATTAATTGCAACAAGACAGGACATATGGCTAACTGGAGCCAGTGTGAAGAATTTCCTAAAAGAAAGCAGAAAAAAGGTGAAATGATTCCCAATCGTAACATTATCAAAGAAACAGAAATTAAAAAACCCTTCAAACCAGTCACACCAAATCTCTCTTTTACAGCCACCCTCTTGGGCGCTCCAAATAAAAATAAAAACCCCGGAACTTCAGTTGCCACCGAAGAAGCCCCTAGATCCAATGAAAATAACAGCAACGATAATTACTTTGGATTCAATGACGCGATCATCGAATTAGGAAGATTCTTCCTCGACTACCCCTTTCTTTTGGAAATGGGAAGACAGTTCAGGAATGCAAAAGACGAAGAGAGGATTTATATTTTCTATCAAAATCTCATTAATAGTTATGACCGTAAGGCCTAAGATTCGTCTTAGGACCCTAAATTCTAAATATTTCTCCAAACTTTAAGATTCCTAATACCGTTCGTGTGAGAATATTTTTTCTCTCTGCCAACTCCCCCTTTTCTTCCGAGCGACCCATCCTCCCAATGGGAGACGAGCTGCCCGACCAATGGAGAGAGTTCCTCTCCTGTCACAGATCGCATTCCTTCTCTGCACCTCCCACCCCCAAGACACGTCGAAAGCTTGCTCGCCCATTGGCCAGGAAACCCTTGGGCATTGGTCGAGTGAGTCACTCTGAATGATCCTCGGTCGCTCGACGACCCCGAAAATCTAGCAATCCAGTACTTATTTTTTTCCACTTTAATTTTTAACAAGGGCAAGTAAAGAATTTCAATGCTATTCCCCAAATGTTCTGATAGGAGATTAAGATCTCTTCGGAGATCAGGTGCTTCGATGGAATTGTCAACATCTGTCTCTGCTGGCATCCTTAACTATTAGGGAAAAAAAACACCCACACTGATTCCATAAGCTCCTTTCTATATATCATGTAAATGTATGTTGAACAACTGAGCATTTCATATTGCTCAGTGAAGTGTGCCTTCCTGAAATTTATTTAACTTTCTGTGGTTATTCCTTTATGTTATATTTTCAATCACATAATATATAAATTCTTTCTTTTTTTCAGACAGTTATAAGATCTGACCCTCACATTGGCCTTTTGCATAGAGGAACTGAGAAACTAATAGAGTATAAAACATATATACAAGCACTTCCCTATTTTGATCGATTGGACTATGTTTCTATGATGTGCAATGAACAATGCTATTCATTGGCTGTAGAAAAGTTATTAAATATTGAAGCTCCACCCCGAGCAAAGTGTATTAGAGGTACTTTTATATTATTGTTAAGTTATAGAAAAGTTAATTTGTTTTTAAATTTTATTTTTAGTTTCATATTTAAATTTGTTGTATTCTAAGCATGGTGTCAAAACTCTTTTCACTTGAAGAAAAATTATCCGACATATTGCTGCAATTTTTAAGACATTTTTAAAAATATTTCTGAATTAGTAGTTAAGATATTTGTTAGTATGAGTAGAAGACAATTAAATAATACACTCAAGGGTGTTAAAATAAATTTTAAAAATAATTGAGCATCATTTTTAGAAATTTATGGAAGATTTAAGTATTTTTTTCAATATTTAAAATTTTATTAAAATGAAATAAAAACATTTATTGGTTCATTATCTTGTCAAACAAATGCTGTCTTTTTTTATTTTAACCCTATATTTATCTAACAGTGGTTTTTTTTTATCTTGTTTTATTTTTCTCTTTTTGTAGCTAAACACATAAAAATGTGTATTTGCATACACATATAATATTGAAAGTACAACATTTGTTTGATAAGATATTAAATCAATAATTGCTTAAGATTTCTCTATAATTTTTTTGAAGATATGAACCCTCCTTTTTTTATGGTAATAGAAATATGCATTATATGATACATCAAATAAAATTAGTGTAAATAGTCTTATTTGTAAATTTAATTTTCTTACAGTTTTATTTGCTGAGATAACCCGTATTTTGAATCACATCATGGCAGTTGGTACCCATGCTCTTGATGTTGGAGCTTTAACTCCTTTCTTTTGGCTTTTTGAAGAAAGAGAAAAAGTAAAAGAGCAAACTAATTTTTAAATAATCTGAATTTATGTTGGAAAATATGAAGTACTAATATAATTATTTGATTTGTGTAGCTGATGGAATTTTATGAAAGAGTATCTGGAGCTCGAATGCATGCAGCATATGTTCGTCCTGGAGGTGTGAGTCAAGATCTTCCCATCGGACTGCTGGGAGATATATATGAATGGTTAGAAAAGTTTGGTCAAAGAGTAGATGAAATGGAAGATTTACTCACTGACAATCGTATCTGGAGAGCTAGAACAATTGATATTGGTGTTGTTTCTTCTGAAGATGCATTAAACTATGGTTTTAGGTAAAAAAAATTTAATTTCAGCTTCCTTCTTAAATTTTGCTATCGTCATTATTAATACATATAACTGATATAGAATTACTATGATTTGAATAATAATTTAATGAAAAAATAATGTAAAAAGTGTTGAAATATGTAAGTGCTAGTAATGATAAATATTCTGAAGTTATTCTTTTGTTAAATATGTACCTATATTTTAAAGAACTGAATATTTTTAGTGGTGTTATGTTGAGAGGCTCTGGTATTAAATGGGATCTTAGGAAAACACAACCATATGATGGATATGAAAATTATGAATTTGATATACCAATAGGAATTAAAGGTGATTGTTATGACCGGTAAGTGCATTTTACAAAGATTTTTATTGAACCATTTATAAAACTCCTAATTTTTTTAAAGAAATTCTACAATGTATGCATATAGTTTAACCCTAATTTAATTTTCTTCCACATTAGTTATCTTTGTCGTGTAGAAGAAATGAGACAGAGTATGAGAATTATTGAGCAGTGCATCAATAAAATGCCATCAGGAGAAATCAAAGTTGATGATCATAAAATTGTTCCTCCAAAGAGAAGTGAAATGAAGGTTTGTACAGTTATAATTATTTTAATGAATTATTATTGAAAGTTACTAAATAATTCATAAAATTTGTATGATAGCAATAATAATTTTTATTTTTTTACTTTTTATAGACTTCTATGGAATCACTAATTCATCACTTTAAGATATTTACTCAAGGATATCCTGTACCACCTGGAGCAACATATACAGCAATTGAAGCACCAAAAGTAATGAATCCTACATAATTTTATGTATTTTTAACTAGATGTTATGAGAATGTATAAATGAATATGTGTGTGACTTTCCCAAAAGTTAAATTTCATAATTTTAGGGTGAATTTGGAGTATACTTGGTATCCGATGGCTCTAGCAAACCATATCGTTGCAAAATAAAGGCCCCAGGATTTGCTCATTTGGTAATTATTTACATTTTTTAAAATTTTAATTAACAATAAATTTTCTTAACCATTTTTCCACTAAGAATTATTTTGTAAATGTTATAGTTCCTTAATAATTTTTTTTACATTTAGTTTTATAAAAAATTTACACTATAAAAGTTTTATAACTGTGTATATATATTGAAAAAAGTATATAGAATATACTTTTTTTATATTTTTTAGAGATAATCATTGATACAATTTAAAAAATTATTAGTGTATGTGTGTTAAAAAATGGCTTATTTACATTTTCATAGTAAAAATGAGGATTTTTTGTTCATAAAACTATGATGTTTAAATATTTTGTAGGCTGCTCTAGATCACGTAGGAAAAAGACATATGTTAGCTGATATAGTTGCTATCATTGGTAAGTTTTTATTTATAAATTAATTATGAATATTGCTATTATTTAAATAAGCTTAAGTGATTCCATTATCTTGGTAAGTAATTTAATTTTTCTTTTGTTGAAAAATATGCTAGCTTTGTGAAGATAGCATTCCCCTGCTGTCTAAAAGCTAGTTTGAATTTTTGTTACATAACAGTAGTCATTGAATATGCTGAAAAAGTGAATGTCTCTTAATTTGAAATTTGATCTTTTTGTAAGCACTAAACCACATATATTTCAACGAATGGCTATATATACATCATTTTTCAGAATTGAAATAATTCTTTCTGTAAAAGGATAAAATTTTTCCTTTATAATGGAATTCTATATCTGCTAGTTATTTTTCCACATTTATGTGTATATAAGCTGTTGTATCTTTTACATTTTGTTTCTGCATTTGTACATATACCTGTGATATGCATAGACAAGGAGTATGTTAATTGGTCTCAAGGATATGTAGAAAAAAGATGTATTAATGGATATTGATAGATTGAATTTATGAGAAAAATGTTTGTTATTGTAAGATCTTAATAAGGAAGGAGTTACAACATACATATTTTTTATTTATCAAATTCTGTATTCTTTTTTGTTTGTTAGTTGTCTTACAATTATGAATGTAACCAGTGGTCTAGTTCAAATCACAGTCTTTGGTATGAATGTATAAAAAGATCATATTTCTACTGTACTTCAAAAATTAGGCAGCTCTGCTATAATAAAGTAGTTACCAGGGTATTCCTTTATTTTCATTTTCTGTTACCTACACACTTGATAACAAATGATATCCAGGCTTTCTCAAACACTTGTGCTTATTATATAGTAGCAATGAATTATGAAGTAACTAAATTTTACTTCTACCTTTGAATTTTTTTATTCTTAGTTTTTGTTTAATAATTTTTTTTTCTTGTTCATAGTTTTACCTAGGAATTTTATGTTTATATATTTTAAGTTTTATTGCTTAATAAAATTGCATATGTATGTATCTTTTGCGTATGCATATTAGAACTTATACAGTTTTACTCATGGTTTTTAAACTAAGTAGTTTTTTCTCATTTTGCACAGTTTTTGATAACCTGAAACATTTTTTATACAACTTTTTGAGAAACACATCTACTATATAAAAAAGAGTTAGGTGTACTAGAATGAATTAAGTGGTGGTTATAACTTCATTAAATTTGGCTGCACTGCTTTGTTAGGCTATTTTTGTCATCATTATTTTTATAAATTTATAGTTTGCTTTTTATTGAAAAATGAGAAAATATTGTAAAAAATGTTTGCAATGCTGTTTTTTTTTTCACAATTATTGACAACATCTTTATGAAATTCTGTAACAGTAGTATGTGAAGCTTTCACTGCTCACTTGTCATTTTCAAACCAAAAACTTAAATTCAAAGACAAATATGTGACTTTTTAAAAACGTTTGCTTGAAAATAAAAATAAATGTCTGCATGTTAAAGAAAAAATTTGGTTGTTATGTGTTGAGGCAACCAACTCTTAAGTTTTTGAAACATGGCATGACTTTTTCTCCAAAATGGACCTCCCATGTTTATCAAGAAATTATGTAACATTCAAGTAGACGGAAAGCTGATTTTGAAAAATATTTTCCCAAATGTGGTGCAAATGACCACTGGATTCATTCTTTTCAATTGAAAAGTATTTTTAGTGTGCATCTTGATCAGTCTAAAAAAGTCAAGTTGATTGAATTGAAAACAGATTTTTCACTTAAGGTATAAATTTAAAAAAAAACTCATCTTATTTTGAACTGACAATAAAAAGAAAGAAAAATATGAACTATTCAACAAAGAAATCACCATTCTACTACTGTTCACAAGTACTGTATTAATGGAGATGGCTCTCTCATTTTACTTCTTAAAAATAAGTACAAGAAGAAATATTTCCCTTCATAATTCTAGACATAAGATTATTTTAGTCATATTACAATCTGGGTTTTTTTAAATTACTAAATGTTGCCAAACAGTTTCTAAATTCCCATTAAATATGCTTATGTATTTTTTGAAATTTAACAGTGTGTATATAATTAACAATGTACATATATTTGCATATATGAAGAAAATATGTCTATGTCATAGTGTTTTTATTGTATTTGAATGTAGATATGAATAATTATGCATAATATGGTGGTATGTGAAGGACAAAGGGTCTTATATAATAGGTTATCACAGCGGCTGGGTAGATAATGACCCCCAAAGACAGTCAGAAAATAAAATAGACTAAGAATGTTATCTTTTTTGGGTCAACATATATTTGTGAGAAGTTTCTCTTGCATGAAGATTAACAAGGGTAAATAATGATGAAAGTTAGCTAACATGATGATAATTTCACTTTTCATGTGATGATAATTTCACAACAAGCAATCTCACTTCGAATTTAAAAAAAAGTTGTAGAAAAGTATGATAGGGTATATTTGTCTCATTAATATGATTATAGAATTAAATGTGCTTGCAGCGATAGATATAAAATTAGCACAATAAATAAATTGAATAAATCTGCCCTATTTTATTAGACTTATGATTAGAGATTTTCATGTTACAATTTATACTTTTTTGTAAGATACAAAGTTAACTAATGAATGCCATCATTTTAAAAAAGGCGTGATCCTTGAGCCAAAGCAATTGCCTACCCTTGGATTATGGGGTATGCAAATGAAAAAAAGGTCCAGAACATAAAATAGGCACTTTTAATTTATAATCAATTGTATTAAAACTGTATACCTTATAATTCCCAATTGACAGTAAAACAGTAATTTTTTTTTACATCTGAAATTTACTTCATTGTTAGCCTGTTTCATGATATAAATATATGTGTATGCATTTGCAATGTTATTAAAAGTAATTAAATTTATTTTTCAGGTACATTGGATGTTGTTTTTGGAGAAATTGATCGTTGATATTAAAACTAAATGAAATTTTTCCATTGTAATTAAAATATAATTAAAATTACTTTCACAGTGTAAATATATTTAAAAGACATTAAATTGTGACTTTGGACATCAAGACTAACAATCAATGAATAAAAAAAGAAAACATTTTTAATACATATTTATTGGAATATATAATATCACAAATGCTTTCAAAGTGAAATCTTAACCAGTGTTCCTTTGATCGAAATAAGTAAACAATAAATTAACAAACATACCATAGGATACCATACAACATGGTCAATGCAAGATGTATAAAACTTAAAACAATTTTCTCTCAAGTTGTATTATACATTCATGAAATAAATAGTTTTGTTCTCACATTTATCTAATAATGCTAATGAAACATGCATTTAAGTATTTGAAATTTATGTAATCTAATTATATAGACAAGCATTCCATATAGGTATTAGAAGTTATTAACAGATACATTATATAAATTTCCTTTTAAGATAGAATTTAGTCATTAGATTAAATTCATTTGTAATACTTAGATTTATGATATGTCTTTTTTCCCAATTCATCATGATTAGCATGTAAATTATACAACAGTCAAGTTTGTATCTTTTTAACTGAGCATTATTTCATGATCATCTTTTGAAATGATATAAAAAGCCATCTACCTTTTTTGTAAGCTTTTTATGTATGTATAAGTGTTGTTAAAATTTAGTTAATGGTAGGGAGAAAAGTCTATTTCATTACAGTAACTTTTAAAAAAGAATAAAATATTTGTTTGAATGTGCATGTGAGGTGTGTTCATAAAATATGCAACTATAATTTTTTGTTTGTAGATAGATGAAGCTGGGGAAATGCGGTTTGGAGCAAAATATATGCATTTTTTCTCCAGTTTTTTCAGTCACTGGCTGATGAGTGATGAAGTGTAAGCAAGCATTGTTAGATTTTATTTTTGTCAAAATAACTGAACGATGCTACTACATTAAATTTTATGTATAACTTGGTTATTCTTAAGGACCAGATTTTAGGCTAGTAACATACAGAATGTGACTGATAAACAGCACACCATCTTAAAAGTTCCTGCTTCTGGCAGTGGCTGAATTATTGGGAGAAGTATGTGGCAATCCAAGAGGACTACTTTGTAGGAGATTCGTATAAGTTTGTTGTATATATACAAGTATCTTTTACGAATGTATTTTGTATACAGTTTTAAGGACTTTTCATGATTACTTGAAATTTGATAAGTGTTATTTGCAAGTAGGAATTACTGTATTTTTTCAACAAATAAGTAGATGATTTCAAGTTATTTTAGAAAATATTTGAAATTATGAAACAAAATTTTCTTAATATTATAACATAATGAAAGATGAACAAGGAAGGAGTATATAGGTGTATAAGGTACAATCCTAAATTTGTAAACTGTAACACATGCTGCAGATATGAAATGCATTTCTACTGCATATTTGGTGCTATAAAAATGGAATGTAGTTAAGGAGCATTATTAGTGTAACACAGCAACTTTATTATAAGTCTTAAGCATAAAGCGTAGAATTTATAATTGTTTATTGCAGATAAAGCACCTATAAATAACATTTGCATGTTTCAAATTTCAGTTGAATAAACTAAATGGTTCCATTTTTAATTGATTTACAAATTTGGCAACTGCGTTTTAAATAACTGAATAAATAATTTTTTCCCCTAAAATATTAGTTTAAAACTTAGCGTTTCATAAGCAGTAATATTAATATATATATATAACTAGAAAACTTTTTTTAAAAAAAATGCTACAGGGGAAAAAAAGTATACTTGAATTGTGCTCATACAATAGCAAGTTTATTTTTTAAAAGCCTTTAAAATAACACCTAAAAATGATTTGGATTAAAATAAATTACAGATCATAATAGCACTTGCTGAAAAAATATAATATAAAATACATTCTAGTACAAAAACTTTTATTTCATAGAATGTTTCATAAATAATATCACAGGTACCTTAAAGAACAAATACATTAAATAGAAATTAAGATTCTTCAATAACTTAAATGCTATATATAATAACTTATCTAAAATAAGTTTTAAAATCATGTAAAATAGTTTCTTTTTGTGTACATCTTTAAAGTATATATTTTATACTTTGATAATTTTGATAGTAAATATATATATTACAAAAAAAAAAAGTTTATTTTACTGGAAACAAAAGAATTTTTTGAAAAAATATATACAAATCCATTATGTTTTAGTCAGTAGTATTAATATTGCACCTAACTAATATCTTTAGTTATAAAAGTAAGAAATTGTTTATCTAGTAACATTCAAACAAAACAAAAAGTTAACAATTAACTTATTTTAATAGCAACATTTATCTACATTTTAAAGGTGAAGATTTGATTTCAAACAATTTTTAAAATGCATTGTTAATTAATAAAAATGAAAGCGGTCTTCAAATCATTGCAATTTTTTTTTTCAGTTTAATTATGTCATATAAAATGGTACTGAGATACAATGCATATCCAAAAATTAAAAAGTTTATTCATAAAAAAGCTATATGTACAGCAGTAACAAAACATAAATAACAAATAATCTCAAATGGTGTATAAAAATAAATACATTGTTCCCAGTAAAATTTATACTATACCATATGTACACATTTAATACAAGAAATTTTAAAAATGAGAAATGTTTCTTCAAAATTTACATTAATAATCAAGTTTTGAGAGAGTACATAACAAATTCTCTAAATATTTATATGTCTGCAACTGAAATTAAGAATATTAAACTTCATACGATGCAAGATTTTCGATGTTTCTTGGAGGGCTTTGACAAGGAAATACCCACAAAAGAGGAGAACCTGAAAGATAACATTTGATTTCTTAAAAAAGTTTGTGAATAATGTTTTTAAATGGTAAAATGAGATTATAACTCTTTATAATTACAACTGATTACCTTTTTAAAAATAGCACATCACTTACATTACTATACATTTCCTTCTATATGTAAGATATTTCACAAAATTCATCTGGTAATGACTTTTAAAAGATGAACACATATGTAAATAATACTCACATAACAGTATTAGAATGAAAACTGGAATTTTTCAAAAAACATAGTTAACATCTTGTGGTTAATACAGAGATTGGCAATTCAATGCAAGCATTAGAATCTTGATATCCAAACTGCATTTTCTATTATACTGCAGAGAGAGTTTTAATGACGCATAAATCTTTCAGAGCAACATGAAGCAATTTTTAAATGGAAAGTAAAATTAATACATTCCAGATTGTCTTGTGAGTTCCATATTTAATCTTGATCTTTTGTTTGAGCAATGGAAATTTATACAATGTATGTTATATGGCTAATTTTCAGTTAATTATATTGTTGCTAATGCCACATGATTGACAGTGTCAGATTGAGGATCATGAAATTCATCGTGGAAAGGGGCTAGTTTTACTCCTATTGTTAGTCGTAGCTTTGAGCACCAGACAGGTGACAGTAGTATGATTTAGATTGGTTCCATCTCAATTTTGAAGGAGAACACCCTGGGGACGAATCAGGGGCCTCCCACCAACTTCACAAGAGAACTTGCAGCTCAACAAATATTTTTAGTGACTTCATGCCATGCAGGCACTACATTTACAAACATCCATGCCTTTTCCAGAATTTGAACCCAGGCCCTATGGCATAGCAGTCAGTGTCAATACACCAGATGGGCGGCACAATTAATCATAATTTTTATTACCAAACATGTTGGATCCATGCTATTTTTTTAATTAAAATTTGCTTTCTTTTAGTGATAGATTTTACATAAATAATGATACAAATAGAATTTTAAATTTTATTGCACTTTTTCATTTTGCTTTCAATTTGAATACACTCTAATTTAACAATCAAAATGTCTGCCTAAATCTAATGAATATTTTAAAACTTTTTTGGAAATTTTAAAATTATTCAACAATTATTGCTTTAAAGTAACATTAATTACATTTATAAAAAAAAATGAAAACCTGGAAAATTACCTCGTCCAAAAACTTCACTCAAAAGTGCCATTTTTGGTTTTCTTGGTCTGTGAGGTCCTTTTTTCTGCAGATGTTCTATAGCTGTTTCATCAGATAATATAGCTTGAAACTTTAATAAATAGAAATTTATACTATAAAATTTACATTTTACCCACAAAATTTTAATTCAATACATGAGAGTAGCGTCACATTATAACTCTTTGAATGGTGTGAACAGAAATTCTCTAAATAAATTTGAGCTTCTATGTAATAAAATAAAAAGCAAGAGAGCATTACATTCTAAATGAAATAAGAGGGAAAAACATCCTTACCTGATCACACATTATAGCACCAACGAATACTCCAAAAAGAATACTTTCAATTAGAAGAATAACAGTATGTACCCTGATAATAAAAAGTAATCATTAATCAGAATTAATACCTCAATTTAGAAAAATTAATCAAGGTAAATATATTCTTAGTAATTAAATAATGTATAGTACAACTAAATTAATAAAATTTCTACATTACATCCAAACAGAACATGTCAAATTTGAAAAATTATTTTAAAGAAATCACCAAAATAAATAAAAAAAATTACACATTATTCAATCAGATAACAAAGTATCTTTAATTTATTGTGTTAACTTTTTAACTATAATTCAAATTTTATTTCACTAAACCATTATTTTATACTGAGTTTTTAAATTACTATTTGCATTGCATAATGTGAGAATTAATCTAATGAATGCAAAAGAGAAAAGTAAAAGCAAATTTGAAAAAAATTAAGAGAATGCTATTCATAATTTTATGAATCAATTAGATACAGAAGCCATTACAAAATGAAATATTACAAAATTTTTATTTAATATAAATGTCTAGAAAAGGTCCTATTTAGTTTTTATTTGGCAGATCATTCACTTCCCAATGGAATACAAATGGTGGCCCATAATACCAAATATATCTGTTAAGGAACAAACAGGTTTTAAGAATTGTACATAATATTTAACCTTAAGAACAAAGCTAGCACCCCATATGTTTCTACATTAATCTATTTTAAAACCATTTATAAAAAAAATAAATCAATTTTTCTGTTTTTAAAAAATGATAGTATAATTAATATAATATATTGAAGACATTTATGAATGTTGTTATCATAAAATCAAAAATACTGCAGTTCAATAAATACTTGTCGAGGAAGTGATTAAGTAAAAGATGAAATATATTTAAAAAATATTGATTACTTTTATATCCAAGAAAATAATAAATGAACTTCTAACATAAAGAATCTGAAAAGAAACTTTTTCAACATATAATTCTTCTATTCCTATAACTTTTCTACTATTTTGTTCAATTTCTATGTATTAAAAAGAGACAGCTATGATTCTGATACTGTTAAACAGGATGTTGCCAAATTTGACCCACAAATTCAGAAGGTGGATAGTAGGCAGCATGGGGACCACAAATCAACATAGAACATGGGGTCACAAACCGTGTTTAGCAAGAGTAATTTGCAAAAACATTTAAAAAAGGTGTGATATATAGTGGAATGAAAAGGGGCAACAAGAATGAAGAAATAGATTTATTAGATGTAAAGCATGTTTACAATACGAACAATGCACCATGGCTCAACATCAGAAATGCAACTGTATTTGTTTCAATATATCCAACAATTCTTTGTCTATCAGTGTTGGCTGTGATATGACCTAGATGGCCATAAACTCCAAACAATTCCTGAGACAATCATTTGTAGCAGAATTTCTGAAGTTGAATTGTGGTACATTGTTCATATTGTAAACATGCTTTATATCTAATAAAGTATTTTTTATCTTTTCATTCTGATAAATCATACCTTTCAAAACTTTTTGTGAATTAGTCTTACTAAATGTGGTTTGCGAACTCATGTTCTATATTGATTATTTCCCCATGCTGCCCACTATCACCCTTCTGAATTTGGCAAAACCCTGTATAAGCATGTTGTTATTAAAGTCTTAGAAAATAAGTTACAGCATCAGGTACAACTGTCATTTTATTCATGTTTAAATACATTACATATCAAAGTATACGGATTGAACTGCTTACACACGATGCTCCCTAAAAACCATTTCTTTTTTACAATCTGTACACTCTACTGTCCAAGAAATCACAACCATAGCAACAGAATATATGCTAGCTAAGCCTGGAAAAAAAAAATTTTAACCACTTTTTAAGTATCAGTAGATAATCTTTTACAGTAACAAAGAAAAGTAGAATAAAATAAATCAGCAAAATCTTACCAACAAATATCAAGAACTGAATGAAATATTTTTGGTTCAATTCACCTACACAGTTGTTTATCCTGACAACAAAAGAAATATAAACTTGTTAAAAATAACAAAATCATTGATTTTATCATAATATAAATATAACGACGAACCAATTAATAAAATATAATTTTATGCAAAACACAATTTATATATCCTAAGTTATAAAAAAGGCATTCACTAATTCCAAAATTTATAGTAATCAGAAATATAATTGGTTATATAATATAATATAAAGTAGATAGTATACATATAATACCAGGGACAATGATGATCCATTCTTCGTACACAACGTCCACATATTCGACAATGATGAGCTCTAGGGGGTCTGTAAGTTTCACATCTTGAACAAACAGTCCAATCCTCCTTTTTAATAATGAGTAAAATAATTAGTAGTACACATTTAACAACATGTACCAGTAGATCAAAAGCTAAAAAAGGTGATTGTATAAAAAATATTTTTAAAATACACTATATAAAAATAAAATTATGTATAGAGGTATAACTAATAATTATAGGATATATTTAAGTACATCATATGGAACATTATTTTAAAGCATTTATGTCAAAAATGGAATGCATTTTAAATTACTTTAAAATTTATCAATATCTACAACAGGTAGGATGACAAAAATCTCTACTTTATTAAAATTACTTATAAGGATAAAGAGTTGCTAAATATAAAGTTGTTTCAGTATGAGAAAACCAATTTCAAATTTTGTGAATTTTTATTTCTTTAATAGAAATAATCCCCCACATTATCAGCACACTTTTGTCAATTTAACACTTGACTGATTGGCCTGCATGTTGTATGTGCACCACTTCTGGAACTTGTTTGCATAGTCCACAGTATAGGCTTTGTTAATATTAAATCCAGATTCCTTTTTATTAATTTACAATCTTGTGAAAAAGGGGTACATTGATGATTAATCCAAGAGGTTCAAATTGGTAACAAAAAAAGAAACAAGTAGCTAAGGATAATCATATGAATTCCATTTGCACAGAATATTGGTTGCACAAAGTCAATAAAGCAATAAAATACACTTTTAGTAGTTCATTTTGAATTGAAAATTTCCCTATAAAATAGTTATTTCAATTCCTAAAGAAATTATTACCAGGGGGAGGAAGAAGTGAATATGGTGGGTGATGTGTTTCCAACTGCAACTTTTGTAGCTTCTGCATAATTAACACACTGCATGCAATATTATCACGTAACAATAAAACAGTTGATTAATTTTTGTTGTTTAACATCTAAGCTTTTCACGATTTCTTTAAACTGTTAACTTAAATTTCTGCTATTAACAATGCATTAGGTGTCATGAAGAAAGGGTGAACTACTCCAGACCTATATTATCAAATGATTACTATTAGTTTTTTGATGAATATTTAGAATTAGGTAATGTTTTATTGATTTATGTCTAGCCATTGAGAAGTATGCTATAGATCTATAATTGTCATTTGTCACAATACAATCTAAAAAAATCTCATTTGTTTGCAAAACAATGAACAAGGCACATCTCGTAGTGTTGTTTCTACTTATGTTTTAACCAGTGGCGCACACAGGAATTTTTCAGGGGGGTGGGGGTCCAGGGTTGAAAGTTCACCATTCTTGTATCATGCTCCTTTTGATTTTGTCGATTTTCGGGAACAAAACACAGTAAAAAACTAATTTTTGAATAAATAATTAGCATTAATTAATAAAATTAATCATTAATAACAAGTAATTAATTAAATTTTACGTAGTATATACTTAAAATTATAATCAATCTGAAAGAAAATCAAGGGCTTTGGGGGGTCTGGACCCCCCAAAGCTTTTGATTTTGTGCCTTGTGTGTGCCACTGGTTTTAACTAATGAAGCATCAATTTACTGACATTTGTTTCCAACCCTCAGTTTTTAATTTGTTGCAAATGAGTCAATATTGTTGTTTTGGAAACGTAGAATTTTAACGTTAATTCATAGGCACTTTACTAATTCTTTGACTGGACTTGATCGTGGATTTTGTTACGCACTTTTGATACAGGCATTTCATAGAGCTTGTGTTAAACTTTCCAAACCCAAAATGTGTTTCTCACCATTAGTAGTTTCAGTAACACAATATTAATATAGCAAGTGATCTGCATGGAGTTAGTTTCTTTGCACAAATGTAAATTTGAAAATGATTCAATAGTGATTTCTAACTTTTTCATTGTCTCATGCAGTAAAATCTATAATAATGTAAAATGCAATGCTCACTGTTGATACAAGGAAACTAAGAACGAAAAATGATGCATTTTAGAAATTATATATATATATATATATATACATATTCAAATTCTAATTAGAAGCTTGTTTTTAATCAGTAGCTCAGTTTTATATCAAAGTAAAACTGCATCTTCATACTTAACAAGAATATATATATAAATACGTTTCTGAAAATATTACAATTTCTCTCCATATAGTCTACTATCAAAAATAAACAATTACAAACATAATTTAGAAAATTAAATTACTGTATTTACTTGAATCTAAGCTGCTCTTTTTTCCAATGTTTATGTTACTGAAAATCCAAGTGCAGCTTAGAATCAAAGGTGAAAAAATTCTTTGGAGGGGCAAAATTGAACATGATACTGACAGAGCAATTACAGGTTTATGTATGTATTTAAGTTTTTAAGACTGGTAAAATAAATTAATTATCCACTTCTTAGTTATCATTTAAAATTTTTTTAGTTTTGTAAATATAAATATTGATAAACCATTTCACATTATTTTTTATCTTTTCACTAAAATTTGTTGAGTATTTGGAGTGCAGCTAAGAATTGATGGTGGTTTAGAGTTTAATAAATACTGTAATATTTAATCCACATATAATAAAAAAAATATTAATGAAATGCAAATTCTTTAAATTCAAAGCTCATTTTTGCACCATAATAAAGATTTGGAATTGAAACAATAAAAATAAATGTTTTTAATAACGCATCACAATTACAAATTTGAACTATTATAAAAAAACGCTTATCACATTAACAAAAATGAGAAAATATTCAAATTACTTTATTAACAGGCGATCCAGCACCACTATGCATGTCAGAAAAATCTAGATTATTATCAGGGAAAGGGACTATTCCAGGATCCGAGAAAACAGCTCGGAGATGAGCCATGATGAGTAAAAATACAATGGTATTAAAGCAGACAACATTAAAAGCTCCCCATAAACTGTAAGAAATTACAAAAGATAATGCAGAATTAAGTATAATTTTAAATTAAAATATTTCATTTTTGTAAATAAAGATCGAATTAAGATTTATATTTATTTGGAAAAAAAAGTATCTTATAACTAAAACCTTGTTACTATTATATTTATATAGAAGAAATTGCATAATTCTGTTTTGAATATAAAACTGTATGTTAATTCCTTTCAACAACAATAATTTTTATAAAATATTAAAAACATATTTACACAAAACTCCATTTTTAAACAAAGCAAAATACCACAGAAAACTAAAAACTTTGATATCATGATAAGAAAATTGATATTTGTACAGTCAGAAGAAAAATTCAATGAATTTAATCATGCAAATATTACATTAATAGTAATTTAAAAAAAGCCTCTAAAATACAGGGTTTTTATTAAAATCAATTCTTGTTATCTTCTTACTAATGCAGTGACTATTTATTTATTTTCAAATCACAGAGAGTCAGTCTAACTTAAAAAATATTTATCAATTTATACTGTTCACAATAAATTTTTTTTAAAATTTCTGTAACTATTAATAATTAAGCAAAATAACATTGTCATCAATTGAAAAATACACTCATGTCCATAAATTAAGGATAATTCAGAATCACACAGAAATTGAACTCTAAAATAAAAATTTCACCTGTAGAATTATCACATACATCTTGAAGAATATGCAAATTACAGGAAACCACCAGATGGCGCGGATAGTACGTCACAATGACGAGAGTGTAAGAGAGGGGTATATAAGGAATGGTGGCAAAGAAGTAAAATTGTTCACAAGTGCTTTAAAAGCCTTTCAGTGCAACAACCACATAGTTATGGCACAAAGGAAACATTTGGATGATTTTTAACGAGGTAGAATTATTGGACGACTGGAATGTGGATGTACCCAGCTGGAAGTATCCGAGGAACTTGGAATCACCCAGAGTGTCATCTCCAGGTTTTAGCAATGATTCCAAGATGATGGTAATGTGAGTAAATGTTACAGCACAGGTCGCCCCCGAGTTACAACACCGAATGAGGACCGGCACACACACACACATTTGGCAGTTACTGCCAAAAGAAACAGACAGAACACAGCATCAGACCTGTCTTGTCAGCTCTCTTCAGCTACCGATACGACAGTTTCAAGGCAGACTGTGTACAGACCTTTAGGGCACATTGGTCTATATGCTCATAGGCCTGTGAGATGTGTTCTACTTACCGCAACTCACTGTCACCTGCGATTAACCTGGAGTAGAGAGCATGCATTGTGGACACCACAAAAAAGGTCTTGTGTGATGTTTTCCGACGAGTCCAGGTTTAGTTTTCAGTCTGATTCTCACTGGACTTCAACATGGAGAGCCCCAAGTACCCGTTACCACCAAGAGAACACCATTGAACGACACCATTAAGGTGATGCAGGATGGCTTGTTTGGGGAGGAATTACTCTTGGTTCCAGAACTGACCTGCATGTTCAGAGTGTAACGATGACAGGCCACATCTATCGGGATGTCATTCTGGAACAACATGTATGTTTGTTTCGGGGCGCCATGGGTGCTGAATTTCTGTTTATGGATGACAACGCCCATCCTCACCGTGCAAACATTGTAGATGAATGCCTTCAATCGGAGGATATCACCCGTATGGATACTCACCGGACTTGAATCAAATAGAGCATGTGTGGGATATGCTTGACCGACGAATTGCAGCCCATCAACCCCCTCCCACCTGTCTACTGGATTTTGGAGGGCATTCCTTGATGAGTGGTGTAATATTCCCCAAGATCAGATTGATAATTTGATACTCAGCATGCCTAGGTGTTGTAAGGCCTGTATTGCATTGTTCGGGAGACATACTCCATATTAACCATCCTACTAACCATGTTATACTGTTTTTTGTAAATAGGTTCTTTTTTGAAATTTGCTCCAGGGAGTAAAAATCGCACTTTTTAATAATTATGTCAAACATAAAGCATCTTTTTTGCTCTTTACCTTTTATTTAATAAATAGACTTTACAAATAAGTTAAATTTGTTTTCCTTCTGTCTCTTTCTTTGCCTGAACTTCATTATCCTTAATTTATGGACATGAGTGTAGTTAATAATCATAAAAAAACCAAATAATAAATCACATTAGAAAAAACAAATCAAGATATCTATCAATTAATATATATATATATATATTTTAAAAAAATCCCCTACCCCTTAATACTGGCAAAAATAAAATTAAGAAAAATAATGAGTACTTTTTTTATACTCACAAAAATAATTAGATCTTAATTTCTACAAAAATATTATCATAACAAATTCAAGCATAAATTATATGAAATTTATGCATTCCTGAATAAATAATTACGAATTATGCATTTATCTGAAAAAATATAAATCTCATAACACCTTCATTACATTAATATGTCCTATAAATTAATACATGCTAATAATATGCTTTTGTATTTCATTTTCAAACACACTTTTTCCCTAAGTTTGTACAATTTAAACTATTTATAAATAAAATTGTTCTTATAAACATATTATAAGGAGACAATGTAAATAAATAACATTTCATAGTAACTTGCACCTCAAAAATACATTTGAAGATTAAAACTAATACAACCTATAAATAATCAAGGATTTCGCTTAGATCTTATTTTAGTTCACCATTTGCTGACAAATGGTATCAAAAAATGGAATAAATACACCAAATTGGCAGCCTTTTTTTAGTGAGGAAAACTTAATGCCTGAAGAGACTTTTTTTCAACAGTTTTTCATGCTTCATTACTTTACAAATACTGAATTTAATAGCACCATGATTGAAGTAGTAAGTTGTTGTGCATGTACTTTTTTTTTTATTTGAAGAACTAAGTAAGAAAGCAATACGTGATTATAGGTTTGATTGAATGCCTGAATAAATACTCAAAATATATTTTAGGGTCAGCAAAAGGATGCAATAGCAGGTTTTTGAATGGTGATGCCATAAGACAGTCAGTGTGAGGATCCTTACAATGTTATACATAGGCATAAGGATATGTGATCAACAATGAAAAGAATTTTAATTTTGTGGGCCTTGATTTAACAAGTGAAACAGGTGGCTTTAGAAACAACAAGAATTTTAAATAATTCTTCAAAATAAGATTAATATTTTTTTTTAGTTTATTGTTGCCATTGATGAATTAAGTAAATAAATTACATCAATATTCTGATATTACATATGAACAATAAACGATTCATATGTTAAATTGCACCTGTTAAACAAAACCCCCAATAATTTCATTCACCAACAATCTTTCATGGTATTTAAAAGTAATAATTAACATTATTTTGTTTTTTAAATCACACTCTTTATGACAGTTGATTTGCAAAAAGGGTCAACAGGATATATAAATACAAATATTTTCAACAACCAATTTATAAAAAAATTATTTTTGAAATCCCATTTCATATCCTGTTGACATAACACAACATAGTTCTACACTGCAATGCCTTCGCATTTAAAAAACACTCTCTAAGAATGAATTGCTACCATATTTATTTTCTGTTGTCATGCAGTAGGGTTGAAGAGATTTCATTTGATCCAAAATAATGAATAAATCCATCAATAAATGAAACATTTAAAAGATTTCATCATGAAGTAAATATTTATCTTTCATTCATAGAAAATATAGTATTATTGTATGAAGACAAGATAAGTATTGCTTATTTATGCAAAAAATTTAAGTTAGTAGGAAATTATACATAAAAATTCAATGAAATTGTACTATCTATGCTTACTTTAGAAAACTTTATATTTAATTTTCTTTTACCTCTGAGACATAGTTGGAATAACCATCCATTCTACAACGACATAATCTGCATAAAATACTGCTAAATAGGTTAATATAATACAGATTATACCGCATGGATCAAATCTGAAAACTGCCATCGTTTTTTATTCATCCTACTATATATTTTCTAATAATAGCAAAAGAAAAATTCATGATTCCTATAAAAAACTGTACAATTTGCTTTTGAACTCTACATAATTCAACAAATCTATAGTATAAACAAAGTTAGTACAGTTTGTTGACAAAATTTAGTAATCGTTATTTCGTTGGCCTGGTTACAGTGATCTACGACAGTCCTTGCAGGAATGAAAATCCATTTCAGAATATTTTATTGAGAGATACCTTTGTTTTATAAATATCTTCTGGACATCTTTAATGAACACATAAAACATTTTGAAAGGTAAAAAAATAAAACAAATATTGATAAACCTCCCTTTTCGTTATTTTAATCTCATGTTTAAAGTTCCTGATGGCCTTAACTGCATCCGCAGTAAAAGTTAGTCATCCATTACGCATGACATGTATGATGTCAACATAGCTGAGCACATAGTTCTGATAATCATAACATCGTTGTTTTTTGGTTGGCAGTTGACTGATTCTTCAGGTTTTTCTTGGCCTTCTGTCGCTTTATATACTTTGATCCCAAAACATTTCAGGTTTTTTTTTTTTTTGCAGATATTACTAATGTTAACGTTCATTGATTAATGTATTGTTATTATTCGTTGAAGAACAGTATTTTCATTGTGTTTTTATCGTATTTTTTAAAATTTTTAATTTGATTAGATGTTTAACAACTAAAAATTGTTTCTTTTTTCAGTTGTTGATTATCTCCTCATAATGGCTAATTATCCTGGTTCACCCAATGGTCAGTTCCTTCCTTCACCTCCAACTCCTTGTTATTCTCCTAGAACTCCTCCTCCTCAAAGAACTAATATACCGCCAGCAGTGAGTAAATATTAAATACTTTAATGGTTACTAATTTGGTTCAGAAATATTTGACTAACTATTTATTTGTTTTCTTCAGGCGAGTTATGTACCTCCATCGTCTTCCCCATATCCTGTTGGTGTAAGTACAACTTCTATTTCGCTATTTTAATTTAACTGTTGCATACCTAAAATTTTTATACTTTGTTGTATCTATGTTATTAAAAATATAGTCTCTATTATTGAAAATGATAGATATGGGAATGATATAATATTTAAATTATGCTATTTTTTAAAAAATGAGTTAGTTTTAAATAAATGTGTCGGGCATATCTTTTGATGCTTATTTTTGTTTGGTAGAGAATGAAAGCCTTTTAAAGATTATCTTATTCAAATATATGTCACTAAATGTATTTTCGTAATTATTAATTCATGTCATATAAGTATAGACAATGCATAATTTTGGGTTAAAATCAATTTGACCCTGCAATGAAAAATCATTATTTAGACTTTTACTAAAAATTTTTTACTAATGATGGTTTAATTTTTTTTTTAATGGTACATGTGTTGTTATATTGATATTAAAGTCCCTTGGAATTAAAATTTTAATTTGGACATAGATGACTAAAGAATTTTATGTGATTATAATCAGGGTTCCTTAATTTTTATATTTAATTTGTATATTTATTGGATCATATGTATTCTAAACATTAAAAGGTTACATAAATCAATATTGAAAAAATCAAATACTAATTGGTTTATGTTTAAATTACTTTCCAATTTAAGAGTTTTTTAAAGTATTCCTGAATTTTACATTTGTTTAAAAAGTATTCACATTTAATTGTTTAAAAAATATTGTAGTAGCTGGTGTTGTAGTTTGAAACAAAAGGGGGAAAATGTGTTTTTCCCTTTATGTACTGAAATTTTCTGGAGATTAGAACTCTATTTTACGATATTGCTGTAATGATCTCCATTGTTCTTGATGCTTCATTGTTTCTGTGCTCAACTAACCATGTGGTTTTAGTGTGTGGATTTTTTTTTTATTTTACATGAACTCGTATATATGTATTTTAAATCTGTCCTCTAAGTAAAGCTTGTTACAACAAATTTATTACTTATTTTTATTTAAGTGTGATGGTTTAGAATATATCTGAATTGTTACGGTGTGTAAAATTATTTGAAGAAATAAACTTGTGTAATGGACTGAATTTTAAAAAATTTGATAATGCACAGCTATAAATATTAATCATTCATTAGTTTTAAATGAAAAAAATCCATTTTTAAATTGAAAAAAAGTGCTGTAACACAATTTGTTTATTATTTTAGAAACACAAATAAGATGTATATATTATGGTATTTATATTTAATTAACATAATTTTTTTTGTATGAAAGCAAATGAAATTAATTTTTGTTTATGAAATTTTTCTTGGTACTGCTTTTAATGGATATTAGATTTTTGAATTCATACATAGTATTTTTTCATATTAATCAATAAAAATTTTTTAAAATAGGGTCTTCAGGGTACATTATCAACTGTAACAAAAGAATTTGGTGGTGTTTTGAAAGGATTATCTAAAGTTGGTGCGAAGGCTTTAAATAAAGTCTTAGATCATCCAACTTTAGTAAGTCAATTTATTTTTCATTGTTTAAATGCTTTAAGCTAATTAACTTTTAAAATTCCTTTTCTTAATGTTTTAAAGTAATTAAGTATACATTAGGGTTTAATTTCTTATGTTCATCTCTAAAACACAGTTTCATCTGAAATAATTTTGTTTAAAACTTGTTTTAGAAAAACTAGGATGTTTTATGTATATTTTCATGTGTAGTTATATTCACATTCATATTTTTTTTTTAGAAATAAAAGTTGTAATTTCCTTAAGAGAAAAAAAATAATAATGTAAGCAAAAAGTTGGTATTGGGGGGGGGAGCATGTAATAATTGCTCTATAGCATAAACTATGTTACATAAATTATCAGTTATAATTATCTTCAATTATTATGTAATAAATTAGTCCACTTTTAATTTATGATCATTGCTGTATTCCAGATTATTGTAATTGATTCCATTGATGGTGTATTAGTTTAAGTTAATTTATATAATTCATTGACAGAGCATTTTTTTCATGCTTTTGATTATTAGGTAATCCCTCTTTTGTCAATTATAATATTTTAATGAAGAATAAATTTAAGCTATTTGTCATATAAGCCTTATAGTAATATTTTGAAAAATTAAGCTTATATATATATATATATATAAAATGATTTAACTGTCATTCTAAGAATGAATACAATTTTAATAAAAAATTTTCTATGTTTCCGAGAATTTATATTTTTCCCTTTAAAATATTTTTAAAGTAATAATTAAAGCTAAAAACTTTCTGTTTTTTCCCCTCCTTTGTATGAAAATAACTGGTACACAGAAAATGTGTTTGTACTTTATTGGCTCAAACATAGTTCTTTTAGATTATTTGTATACAAAATAACATTTTAATTATTTTTTATACAGTTTTTTTTTGCTGTATGGTAAAGTGATAAAGTATGTGAAAAGATGAGTTTTAAGAATTTGTAGTTCCTTCTTTAACAAATCCATTATCACATTATTCAATATTAATAGCAATTATGAATTTATAAATAGCAATTTATAAGCATAATCAAAATGAAATATTACAATACAGACCATTCTTTTTATCAGAGATGTATAAAAATTATGCATTGTTAACTTTCTTTTCAAAATAACATGTTGCTTGAACTTCTTGTACAGTGTAAGCCATTTTACTTCAGATCTTTCTTTCTGTAGAGTTTTTTATTTTATAAAATTACTCCAAACTTTCCAAAATAAGGTGGGTAAGATATTAGTTGTCATGTCTTTCTTTTTGGGGGGAGGGGTAGGGCACTGTTATTGAATTTGAAATGATTTCTTACTGAAGTATGTCAAAAAGTTTATGTCAACAAATTTTCTTTTAAGTGTTATTTTAATGATAATGTGCAATAATTTTTTATCAAGTTATTCATTTCAGAATTATGATTAATATTGGAGCAACTTAAAAATTTGTTCTTGTAATTTGTTATGAGATCTTAAATGTGCACCCCTTGTCTCCAAATCCCTTATAAATAATTTTTTCTTCACATGTAGGAAAATATCAGGAGTGGTAATGTTGTGCAATTTGTATCTCGTATAACTGGGCAATCTCTCCAAATACTTCAAGCTCCAGATGGCCGTCTGGTATTAGATTCTCTTGGAGGTGATGGTCATCAATTCCATAATGGTATGTGTTAACATTTATTTTTTAAAAAGAAATTATTATTTAAAAAGTATTTTATTTGTATGTAAAAATTATGAAGGTTTATTTATTATGCATTATTATGTCGTTTTTTTTTTTTTTTTATCTCTAACCATGTTTCAGTTAGTCTGTCTGCGCTTTGTTAGAAAGCTGCCTCTTAATTGATATTCACATGAACTTGGCACACATTTCCAAAGCAAGATAAATGAGTTATATAAGAGGTTTTAAGTTTTTACTGTATTAAATTGTCTTTTTAAAAGTAAAACTTTTTAAGAAGGTTAAGGGTCAATATGCAATGCCTTGACTTTAGGCCAAACAGGTTTTACACATTTCAAGATTGTGGATAAAATATTTATAAGCAGTAATTATTAAAATCAAATTAAATATGTTATGAAATATCCTTCAAAAATAATTACTTCTTAACTAACATATGACTGTAAATTTTCTACCAGTAAAAAGGTGAAAGAAAATAAAAATGATTTGGAAATCTAATAGTGTTACAAGTGGAGGATATTCCAAGTAATCTCTTTCCTTATTTAAGTTAATGTAAAAAAAATTTTACTATTGTGGAATTTAATTTTTGAAATTGCATGAACTCCTGCTAATTAAAATTCAGGTTTAGCAAAACATGTCATAAAGTTATTTTAGAAGTAATTTTTTATGTTATTAATAATTGGTTCTGTATTAAAATCATGGTGAAAGCTGCATTGATGATTTTCAATAAATAACTGATAACTTTACAATTATTTTTATTTGAGGGAGAATTAATTGATAAACAAGAATAGATCCTTATAGAAAAAAAAAGATGGATAATTATTTCTATTTTAATTAAGGTCAAAACAATAAGAAAATTTTTCAGAGTTGAAAAAATACTTTTATGTATTTACTATACACTGAGGTTAAAATATCTTGCAATTAATATATGTCTGAAAGTTATTTTTCTATCATGAGCATTGTTATGTCTCTTGATTCTAAATTCTTTATTGTCATTTCTAATATTTTGATAGAATTTTATTCCCTGAAAAAATTTGAATGTTTCCACAATTTGTTAAATGGACAAAAAAAATTTTTGTTTTATAAAAAGGCATAATTTCACTCAATAACAAAGGTAATTTGAAGTTTTGTTTATGAAACAATAAAGAAAAATTATCTCAAATGTAATGATTTCTGCTTATTGAAAAATGGTGCGTGGAACGCCACGTGATAGAAATGAAACTTCTTTGGCAACGTTGGAACATTGATTATTTGCTCTAATATTCAAACTGACCATGTACATGTCTCAATCGCCTGATTTTCATGAAAAGTATTTGTGGCGAATTGAGTCTTTTTGATATCAAATCCAGAGTAGGAAGATGTGCTGGATATACAAAACCATTATGTTTTGATAAATTTAGTATACTTTTTGTCAGCAATTGTAACATTCTCTAATGTCTTTTAAATTAATTTCCAGTAAAAAAATTTTCTGTTCAGCAACAGGCAACCATCAAAAAATCAAACCATCTCTAAACCATAATCTATAACAAATCAAACACCCGTGATCAAAAGGATTATCAACAAATAGCTTTTGAAAATCTTTGCGGGTATTTTTATGGGTGAGTGAATATTAACGGGGCACTGTTCAGCTACACGAGGGCTTTTGGCGACAGACTTCGTAATTTTGAACTATAGTCAAGTGACGAGGCGTCACCTCAGCTGGCACTCCCCCCTCTCCTAACTACTACAAAACAACAACGGGAGGACGTTTGAGCTCTCAACAGATTTAACGTGCATCACTCCCCTATGCTGCGGGTCTTTAGTGGTACTCGGCTTGGACTCATGATACACCAGCCACAATCTGATACCTTGACCACTAAGCAACCGTGGCTATGCATTTTTATGGAAATCATAGTCTTTGTAACGTAAGATAGAATTTATCATCAGTTCCAACACGCACTAGACTTGTTGAGGGTTCTGTAGTTGATGGCACAGGGGGGTTCACGAAGTCTGTATTAATCTGTGTTGTCATTAGAAGAGTCTCAATAGCATTCCCATCCCTTAAACTCAGCATTAAGAGAGAATTTTGCAATGTTTTTTTCCATGCTCAATATTCTCATGTTTACTCTGATGGAAATTTGGCAGTAGCACTTGATGAATTTGCACTATTTTTCTGTTGGTCATTACACTCGGCATTATGAGAGTATTTTGCAATGTTTTTTTTCCGTAATTGATATTCTCTCATGTACTCTGATCAAGATTTAGCTGTAGCATTTGATGAATTTGCACTATTTTTCTGGGGGTGTCACTTTTTTGACTGGACTTGCTGCTAGTTTTTCTTTCTTTTTTTTTTCTTGCATGAAACTTTTCCTCTTTGTGCATTTGATTTAGGCATTCTGACTTATGTTTATAATAATTCAATGCAAATGAAAATTAAAGAAATAAATTAGCCACCGAACACATCGCCATGTAGCTAACAATTTAGGAAAATTTCAAAAAGGCACGCTTTTGCTGCGAGAGCTATTATGTCTACACCTTAATGCTCACTCTACAACTGAAATGAACGTTGGTAATGTTCCTGGGTCTGGGGGGAAAATACCCCTAATTGGAAGGTGGGCAAGTTGACCAGTCGGAGACGTGGGCAATTATCCAACTTTTTCACCGATATGTCGCAAGTCACGTGGTGTCCCCCCCCGTTTCCTCTTCTCACTTTCTCCTTACCATGGCGACGATTTGGGAAGACTACTTCCATTCGCTTTTTCACTGTTACGCAAAACTGGGCAATTTTCTCATTCACTCTCGAGCGCAAAAAAGTTTCACTTCAAAATAAAACACAGGAGACAATAGTTGAAATTAAAAGTGCAAATATTATGAATAATCTTCTAAAATATGTAAACACTTTTTTAAAAAATCATAATAAATGTTTGAAATGCCTTTTTTAAGTTAAAACAATTATTTCCTTAAATTTATAAACCCGATCAGTCAATGTCCTATTTTTCATGCATTTAAGTGTATGCTGTTTAGTATAATATCTTTGTTCTTTTCTTTATTAAATTCATGACTTGAACTCAGTTCTATTATTATTTAGTTATAAATCATGAATCATTTCTGAATTAACAATAAATAATTTTTAATATTTAAAAGGATATTTATATATCTATGTATAAAGATGATATTTTAGTCTTTCCTTGAACTAAATGTGTGCATAAATTTAATGTGTGTTGATATTTTCCCTTCTATTTATTTTATATAGCACACTTTACAGTGGTTCAGGACAGAGAAGGTTACATTTTACTTCATAATAACTATAATTATTTAGCAATTAAGGATGGAACTGCTCAACTTTATTCAGCTGTAAGTAAAACTTATGTGATTGCATTGTAAAAAGTATATATTTTAACAATGCATAAACTAAAGTTTTTTGACACAATGTAATATTTTTGTTTTGTATCTATTGAAATAAATCTTAAGGCCTGATTATTCAAGTATAAGCTGATAAAAAAATAACACTTTTTAAAGAGTGTAATTACTAGATAATATGTGGTTTGTTGTTTTAGATTTGTATAAAAGGTTGATTGATCTACACAAACACCTAAAGTGATATCTATAGTATAAGAAATAAAATATAAATTTAAGGAATCATCCCCCCCTACACACACACACAAATTTCCTGTTTTATATTCTTAGTTAAATTGATGTCTTTAAAGTATTTTTGTGTGCAATTTGTGTTCACATGCACGAGTCTATTTTTTTATTTCCATTTTCAGAAAAACTACACCCACCCTATCTTTTTTCACATAAAGAACTTTTTTTGTTTTATTTGTATTAACCAGAAGCCTAGTTTGCAGTTTTAGGATTGAACCTTAATCTTTTAGTTGATAAACTAGAATTAGTCGCCAAATCTAGAAATGGCATGTGGAATTAGTTGCTAAATCTCAAAATGGTTTGGGCAATTAGTCACCAAATCTGGAAACGATATAATGAATTAGTTGCCAAATCTTGTAAAATCCTTAATTATTAAAATCCTGATCAGGGCAATGAAACAAAATTATGAAATTATTGTATTGTCATGGGTCCTTGACAAGTGTGCGAAATTTCAAATTAATCTGACCTTTTAACCTTTTATCAACCGCATTACGATTTACTGTTTTTTTTTCATGGGATATTTTTTTTTAATCACTACATTCAAATTAAGGGATATACATAAACAAAATACTCAACTTTGGGAAATTTAATTAGAGCTAATTAATTAATTAAAGATATTCTACTGTAAAATTAATTATATACACTGTTCACTTAAAGTAAATAGTCAAATCGTTTTCTAAGGTCTTAATGTTCATACAAAAAAAATAAGACACTTAAATTTTGACATTAACTATTTTTTCAAAACAAAAATGATAATCCTCGCAATCCGCTGAAAAAGCCTTCTGATGAAAACATAATTTCTCCTATAAAACTGTTTGACTTTCCCATTAAAATACTCATCATAGAACCCGTACTGTCATATATCTTGGAAGAATAGATTTCAAAGAGTATTTCTGTTAAATATCGTCAGAATATTCGTACAAATGGTTATTCTACGTAATTTTAAAGTGAGTGGTACTTATAAGTACCGTCGGTCGAGATAAAGGGTTATAAAGTAGGTAACAATCGAGTTCAAAGATTCCATTACATGCAAGTGAAACTTATAAAAGCGTGTTAAAAATGTAAAAGGTTCTTTAGAAACTGTTCTTTTAAAAGGAGCCGATTTTGGAAAAAGTATGGGAACCCCAAGTCTAGATGTATGGCATATATGCAGATTGGAAAGATCCTTCTGTTTGAGAGATTTAGCTTCATGTGGAAGTTGGGAGAGTGCTATGCCATTTGGGTTGTCACCCTTATCATGTGACTGGCTCAAAATTACAAGGTCTGTTGCCAGTACCTTTTATGTTGCTTTTAAATGCAGTATTAATAAAAGGCAATCAATTAACTTGGGATAGAAGAAATTATATATGCAGTTACTGCATTATCCATTTCATACCCTTTCCTGTTACATAGTTAAGTATTCCCCTATCAAAGTTGAAATAAGAATCAGTTATTTACTTCAAGTTGTATGACTCCATTAAAAAAATAGTTTTATCAAAGTATTGTTTTTATGATATATATATATTTTTTTTTTTATTAAAATGTGTTAACCAGTTGTGCAAAAATGGAATTTTTCAAGTTTGGGGTCCAAGGTTGAGAGTCCACCATTCTTGTATCACGCTCCTTTGGATTTTGTCAATTTTCGGGAACAAAAAACAGTGAAAAACTAATTATTGAATAAATAAGTAGCATTAATTATTAAAATTAAAGATTAATAAATATTTAATTTAATTTTACATACTATATACTTAGAATTATAATCAGTGAGGGAAAAAATCAAGGGCTTTGATCTAATTCTGTGTTTCACTCAAATATTACACTATTTAACTTGCATTCTTGAAGTTAAGTGTGAGTAATGTTATGATTTACATAGTTTATTATTTTTCATTTCTATGTTTAATTTGAATGGTTTTTGAATATTGTAAAATTTTAGTTTGACTCTTGAGATTAATGAATTATTCATTTTTTGATAATTCTAAGTTTATTTTTATACTTTAAGGGAGCAGCTGGTCTTCCTACTCCAGAATGTAGATTTAAAATCAGAGAAGTATTGATGCAAAACCAGTTTATCACTATTGAAAGTGTTTCTGAACGAGGAAGATACATGGCTGTTATGCCTAATGGTCAGATGAAATCTTCTATCGCAACAAGTGGAGCTGATCAAGATACACACTTTGCTGTTCGTCTAATTGTAAGTTTGAATTTTCTAATGTAAAATTAGAAATATATTAATTTTTAACTACTTCTAACTTACATATTTAACTTTTCTAACTTTTTTTCCTATTCTAAAAAGTTTCAAAATATTTTAAGCATTTAAAATATTTATTTTATCTTGTTCTGACATTAAGACTGTAATAATCCTTAAAATTAATTTAAAATATATGCCTGACAATGAAATTTATTCTGATGGAACATGTACATGATGTAATTATTTGTTGTAAAACATATTATTTATATTTTCTAAACTACTTCCCCATTTTTCTTAAACTACATTATTTCCATGTTTAGAAGATCTGTATATAAGCTTTATTTTAATTTTTAAAAATTTCTAAAAATTCTCTGCTTATAAACAGAAAAAATGCAGTACATTGTATTTCATTAATTAGAATTTGTGCCTACAAATGTAATCAACGGTCTTATGCTGCTTTAATTTCTTGTTAGAGTACTTTTATGCAAAGTTTATGGTAGCAAATTAGTTATAGAAGGGCCTGAAAAATTTATTATATGTATTGATAACAGTTAAATTTCATGTTTTTCTACTGATGCCTATTTTAAGTAGGTAATGTATAAGGTTCAAGATTGAATATTATTCCAAAGCCTTTAATAGCCTTTCACTTCTTTTCAAGATAGCAATCTTGTTTAACCAATTTATTTTATAACATTTCTTTTTTCATATTGGTTGCTTGCATTATCAGTATGTACGCATTACTTATAAGCCAATTTGCAAAAATAAATTAAACTAGTGTAGGAACATAGGGAGGGGGGAGATAAAAAATCGAACTATTTGTCTCTGAACATGAGTGATATTTTTCATGTAGCCATCTTATATGCATCTGGTTTTGTAACATTGATCTTATTGAAAATATTTAGTTACTAGTCAAAAATTAAAAGCTTTTCAAGAGCTTTTCATTGCTTAAAATATAAAAGATTCAAACTTTGTGTATGTAGTTGTTAAAGCACTTAGTTTCAGAAGGAATCTTTATTTTCCTATTGGTGGAAAAAACTTTGATATAAATAAGCAGTGCCCTCTTGCTCCAAAATTTAGATATTTTAATAATTAAATTAGTTCAGTAAATTAAAATAAGATACTTGAAGAAAATATTGTGCCGGGTTTGTGTGGAAGTCAGCAAGCAGAATTGCTGGAAAACTGGTACTGGTCGATTAGCTGAGTGTTGTAGAAATAAATTTTACTTAACAACCCTCAAATTTTTAAAAAGAGCTGAAAAAGTTCAGTTCAACTTTTTAATAATATTTAATTCTCTGAAAACCTTCATTGATTTACCTCTTAATTACATCTACTCAAAAGTTTTAGCACACTTTTACTGGTAACTTTTTCAAACAAAAATTTTTAAACATCATTAAAGGTGTTTCAACTTTTTAGAAACTAGAAGTAAAGAAGTTATACAATAAAAAATGAATGCCAAACGTATACCAAATAAATTTATGAATGATTTCTGTAACTGTGTGACTTTGTGCATGTATATAACATGTCTTAATATGCTTAATTAAACAATATGTTTTTCTAAGTTAAATTAAATTCATGTAATACAGCTCTTTATAATGGATGAAATACTTCTCTATTTGCAATTCAATTATATTGTTTAATATTGTTTGTTTCATTTATTTATATTTACTTCCAGTTTACTACACATGCAAAAACCCCCACAAAGTAAAGGACACTGCATGACTGCAGCATTTCTCTTTTGTTCAATTTTCCATGCAGCTTGAAGACAGTTCAATAGTGCTGTCAACATGAAAAATCATTGTGATAATAAGAGTTTTATCGTATTCCTTCTGTATACTCTTGTTTACAAACCATGCACAAGAGCACTTTCGCTTTCTAAATGTTGAATTTTACGTGTATTTTAGAAAAAAGGTTGTATATTTATTCACAGAGTTTATTTTTCCGAGTCCAAGCATATTTCTGGAAAATAATTAAGTTTAAAAATAGCTTGATCCCCGAGATTTAGTTGAAATTAGGATATTTTTTTACTGTGTATGTATAATTTATTTGGATACAAACAATGCAGTAATTTTTTATTGCTGATTGTTAATTAGTTTTTTTTTGTAATTATGTTTTTAAAACTTATGTTTATTTGAGATTTAACTTCACTGTTTTTGAAATTATTTTTTATGAAAAGATTACATGGCCAAAAGATTATATTGAGTTTTATGATAAGTGAAATTTTTTTATTTTTTAGTTACATTTATAGTTCTTAATAGTTTATTTTTTATTAATTGTGCACAAAAAATAAAATTATATGTTAAAATTCTTTTTCAATAAATAATTTTTAATATTTGAAATGCAATATTTATATAGTTATACTATGTATTTATATATATGAATAAAGGAATGACGTTGATTTGGAAGCTACAATTAGTTTTAGAAAATTGACCATGTTACTTGTTTGTATTTTATTTTGCCAATTCCTTGTGAATACAAAGAACTGAGAAATGATATCTAATAAAGAGCATATCTAAATATATATTATTACACTACTGTATGTTGAGAGAATTATAAAGAAAAAATTTTAATGTTTCACAGGTTGTAGACAATATATATATTTGTTAATAAAGTATTTCTCTATTAAAAATTGTTTTTCTTGTAATTTAATGTCACAAATTCTTAATATTTTTGTTCAAAAATTTTAAACTGACATGTTGACAATAAATTTTATAGAGAAAAAATATGATGCAACCTTTTTATATTTATAAAATCTAAATGTAATAGTATTGTTTTAGAGCTCTTTTCTTTTTTTCCTATATTTCAACTACCATAAAATCCAGCATATGATGTATACTTTTCACACAAAAAATAAGATCGAAATTTATGGGTGCGTATTGTAAGCCAGGTATAAAAATAAAAGCTTAATAATACTGAGATGAGCATAAAAAAATAAATAGATTTCAACATGTATCGAAATACTTTTGATTAAAAAGAAATTACATTCCTTATCAACTTAAAGAGTTGTAGTACTAGAAGTATACTATTTTTTCCCCTTAAGCTTGGAATAATACCTAAAAAAAAATGACTTCAAAACATTGGACCATTCTTCATGTACATTTCAGGTTTCGTCATAAAAAAGGTGGTGCACATTATACGACAAATATACCTAAAAATTAAAAATTGCAGCTTGAAAGTACAGGTGCGTGTTTTACGGGGTGTGCATTATATGCAGGATTTTACGGTATTTATTTAAAAATTTATTTCAGTATCTACATTGTTAAAGGCTACATAATTCTACTTTTGCCCATGTGTACTTGTGCAGTTAGCAGTATTTTGAAAAAATTATGCTTTGGATAGTTCAGTTGATAGAATTATTTCTTAGTTTTGAAAAGAATCTTTGCTAAACTTCAATCTTAAAATCTGACCAGAATGCTACTAATTTTAAAATTTTTATATTTCATTAAAAGAGTGGTAACAATATAAAAGTGTAATTCTAAAAAAAGTTTTAGAATTTTGCAAAGTACTTTTAAAACTACTTGACTGAAAAAATAATTTTATGTAGAGAGTTACGAGGGTCATATTAAGCTAAGTATACATTTATTAAGAGCAATTATTTACAAGATAATCTTGGGCTGGACAAAGGGGACTCAGCCTTTCATCCCTTCAGTGGGTCAGTGAATGAATACCAAGCTTGCTTGGGAACTTAACACTGGGGGTTTTGCGTCAGACTGAATACCTGATTGGAACATCTGCTCAGGCTCCAAGGTCATGTATACTGAGTTGGGCCCTAATGAGCTGTTGCACCACTGTGTTAAGTTATTTACAAGGGAGGGCTCTCTGAAAGTCAAAAGTAACTTGTTCGGTTTCATGAGGCATCTATCTCTTCCACGTTGTCTCATTGTTCTCATCCTGTTGTTTCCCGCTCTATCCTCTAAACTACCTTGTCAAGTAGGTCTCTTGGTATTTTACATCAATGGGATGTAATACCAAGTGCAAATTATATTCTATAAAGTTCAGAAATCAGATCTCTCAATAGGGAAATGGCGTACTATGTGAGGACAAAAAAAAATCTTGTGAAGTAATGAACCATTTGATCTAATCAAAATAAAAAGCAAATAATTTACTGTATTACTATTCAGAATTTAACTAGTTGATTAACTTGATGACTTGATTAAAATTAGTTTATATATAACATTTCTCTCTCTCTCAAAAATTAGATTAGTGTAACAGATTTATTTTGTAACAATACTGTTAAACTTTAACGTTGAATTAAACTCATAAAATGAAACTGATTAAAATCATTTGTAATTTTTAATTACTTAGTCTTTCTGAGAAATTCCTGTTACAAAACAAAAGCTTTAGTTTTTACAAATATTTTATATTTCTTTCGATCTGTTATTAAAATTCATGAATGAATGCTGCAAATGCCTATTTTAAGATTAATGTCTAATTCCTATGCTGTACATTGAAAAAAATGGGACATTGTTATAACTTTCACAATTTTCATAACATTTAGATAAAATTTGTATTTTTAATGACTTGAAAGGAATTAAATTATGAACTTATTAACTGAATTTATTAATTAGCTTTTTACTTATAAAGCATAAGGTTTCCATTATGAATTTTTTAGCATAGCTAGAAAATTGTCAAATGAGCTTGTTTTAAATTTTATTTAAATCCAGTCATTAGTTCCAGAAATATTCAAAGAAAACCCTTAAGAAGTAATACAAAAGGTTACGTTTCTATGTAAACAATTCATATTTCATCTTCCGTAACAAAGCATGATAAATGTACTTATAATTGGCTTTCGTACAATTGTTAAATGATCCTTTAAATCTTAGATTTCTGATCATAATCTCAAAATGGATTATTGGATTTCTGGGTTTTATGATATGAGGAATCCAAATATATAAAATTTATTTAATGTGCTATTAATTCTGAGTTTTTGCATGTGTATTAATCTAGATTTTTTAATCAAATATTGTTCCCTTTTTCATTTTTTTCAAGTTTTTAGGGATGATTGTATTGTTTGATGTATATATATATATATAGGGTGTTTTTTTTAGAGATATAGAACTTTAAATTGCAATAAAACAACGATGTATTATTTGATTGACATGAATTTTTTTTTATTCGAAAGATAATCTTGGGGCATTACATTTTAAATATGATCAAGCAAGGCGTAGATTCGTCGAATGGGCCCGAAACGAGATTGCCGTTGTTCCCGATTTTCATAAGCGAATTTTGTTTAGCAATGAAGCGCACTTCTGGTTCAATGGCTACGTCAACAAACAAAACTGCCGCATTTGGAGTGAAGCTAATCCACAAGTGTATGTCGAAACACCATTACATCCAGAAAAACTGACTGTTTGGTTCGCTTTATGGGCTGGTGGAATCCTTCTTCAAATACGATGAAGGCCACTACGTTACAGTCAATGGTGATCGGTATAGAGCCATGATTACTAACTTTTTCATTCCTGAATTGAACAATCATGATGTCCAGGAGCTGTGGTTCCAACAAGACGGCGCAACGTGTCACACAGCTCGAGCCACAATCGATTTATTGAAAGACCCGTTTGGTGACCGCCTAATTTCACGTTTTGGACCTGTGAATTGGCCTCCAAGATCTTGTGATTTAACACTGCTAGACTATTTTCTGTGGAGATGTGTAAAGTCATTGGTCTATGCGGATAAGCCACAAACGCTTGACCACTTGGAAGACAACATTCGCCGTGTTATTGCCGATATACGGCCACAAATGTTGGAAAAAGTCATCGAAAATTGGACTACATCCGAGCCAGCCGTGGCAGTCATATGCCAGAAATCATGTTTAAAATGTAATGCCACAAGATTATCTTTCGAATAAAAAAAACTTCATGTCAAGCGAATAATACATCGTTGTTTTATTGCAATTTAAATTTCTATACCTCTAAAAAAACACCCTATATTTATAAAAAGTATTGAGGTGGAAAGCTGTTATTGTTAGATGTTAGATATACTAATTTGACTTAAAAGATTTATTTCTTAAGACCCTGTAACTTGAAAACTTAAGAAAAAATTTTTTGTAAAACTTGTAAAAAACTTTCTTAGATAAGAAATTTGATCTTTGAAAATTCACAACAGTAAAATGAAAAAATTCATTGTTAATGAAAGTATGTTAGTAATTCCATAAATACCATAATTTAGTTCCTTGCAGCCAATAACATTGATAGCCATTTTACATTTTTATATTTTTTCTGGTTGTAATGAAAATTGTGTAAACTATTAAGGGTTCCACATTGTTTAGACAGCTGCATCTTTTATTTTATTTAACAATAAAAATTCATATTAATATTTCTTTTTGAGTATGCACTGCCACTAATATCTAAGACTGATCAGGAATTCATTAAGATTGATATTCTTGAAATTGTGCTGTATTTTGGTTTTTGTAAAATATAGTCGACTCTATATCTCGATTTTTTCTATTGAGCGAACTTTTTCCTGGAACCTTGTACATTTCACGATTTTCTTCACAAAATAACCTCTCTATAGCGAAATATATTTTCTATGTTGTAAACTTTTTATTTTGTGATTCAATTTTTGTTCTCCCTATTTTCAAAGTATTTCTGAAAAAATTTCAAGTTATTCTCTCTTTAACACAATTTACAGTGATCTCAACATAAATGTTGAACTGGTTTTATTAGATCCTAACTCGCCGAGAGCATTACAGTTCTGTACGTTTCATCCTAGAAGTGCAACATTTAACCCGCATTGCCCAGTTCACTAGAAACATCTTCGATATCCTTTCACCGTCAGTGGAGTTGTCCTGTGTCCCCGTGTTCTAATTATAAAATATATGCTTAATATTACTTGTATGTTTTAAATTATAAAATGTCCTTAAAATTAATTTTAGTATAAAATTATTTTCATAACATTGAAAATGCAGTGAATTCATGGACATTCTTTTTTCTTGATTTCTTTGCAGTTTTTCTTTCTTTTGATGGGTAAACAGTGGCGTAACAAAGAACTTTTGGGCCAACCTGCAAAGTCAGGTTTTGGGCCCCCATGTTGAATTTTACAAAGGGTAGGCACTTGCGTCAGTCAGGCTTTTTTCCCCTTTAGCCCACCCCACGCCACTGTGGTTAAGATATATAAAATAAACGTGCATTAATTTTAAAAAGGTGTGAATAATTACTTTTTTTTTAATATATAGTGTTTATGAATTTAAAATATTTGTGTTTTATGTGATTTATAAAGTATATTAAAAGATGAACCTCTCTCTCTCTCTCTCTCTCTCTCTATATATATATATATATATATATATATGTGTGTGTGTGGAATCGTCAGCTACTGGAATCTCTAGCAAAGCACGCAGTCTTCGCGCGCAGGCGCAGCTAAGCAAAACCAAAACTTTGACTATTGAAAAAAGAGCAGAAAAAGACTGAGGTTCGCGAGCAGGCGTTCCCGTCGTCACATCATGGAAATCCAATTGTAGAATAGCTACCTTTTTTTTAATTAATTTTTGTTAAGTTTAAATAAATCTGAAGAAAGACAAATGTCTTGGACCCCTTGTTGTCTCCCACAAATTATGGGGCTCGGCCGGGATCGATAAAATTTCGATTTTGATCAAAGATTGGAACGCGTGAACAAAAGCGTCCGTGGAGGTGACGCGCTGCCATTTTTGGAAACTTGGCTCAACCTGTGTAGAGGTTGAATTTTTCATTCGAACCCAGAATATTCCGCCTGTGTAGAGGTTGGAACTATTGACTTAACACCTGCGAAGAGGTGTCCTATTAATAATTTCAAGAATTATTTTTCGTCTAACAATATAACCTGTGTAGAGGTTGAATTTTTCATTCGAACCCAGTGTGAATATTCCGCCTGTGTAGAGGCCGGAACTATTGAACTATATTTCATCTAACGATATAACCTGCGAAGAGGTGAGATCTGTGGAATCAACGTTTTTCTTCAATTATTGGATACATCGTACGTGCGAGCAACAAGGGAGCTAGAAAAAAAAGATAGGATCTTTCCATATTTTTTCTAAAATGTATACAAACGCTCTTAAAGAGGATCTCATAAGAGTTGTTGAGGATCTAGACGGTACTGTGGAGAGTACGGACACCATAGCTAAACTAAAGACTAAAATTGAGAAGAGTAGTACATTTGAAAGTGATGCAGATTTCGTTAAAACTTTAATTAAAAACTGTATAGATGAGAGGGTATCGCGAAACGAAAGAGAGGCAACTTTAAAAAACAGAAAATTGAGCTCGCAAAACTTCAGTTAGCACAGTTAGAAAAAGAAGTCGAACTTCAAACGGCTAAAAATAAAGCATTAAGTTTAAATCCTGCAGCTAAAATCGAAGAGAAACAGTTCGAAACAAACATAGAAAATATGATCAAAAGCATTAAAACTTTATCTCTTCCTGTTCCCACCAGATCTGAAAATTTTAATTTGTTCTTCCAATCATTAGAACGCGCATTTTTAACCAAGAAAATAAATGAAGAATATAAATCTGAAATTTTAATAAATCTTCTGGGCGAAAGAGCCCATAATGTCTTATTGTATATTAAAAAGGAGGAATTAAATGACTATGAAAAACTAAAATCTATAGTACTCAGAGAATTCCAAGTAACCCCTCGCGAGTGTTTAAACTCATTTAAAAATGCTGTAAAATCATCAGGCGAGACATACATCCAATTTGCTGCAAGATTGACGGCAAACTTCCAATATTATTGTTCGTTAAGAAAAGTTAATTCCTTTGAATCTCTGTGTGATCTTTTAATTTCTGATAAATTATTTGAAACTTTAAATAAGGAAACCGCAACTCATACTGGCATTCGAGAAGCGGAAGATTGGTTTAGGCCTATTGATTTAGCTAAAGAGTGCGATATTTATATTTCATCTAGAAGCGGATCACGTAAGGAAACTCCTATTGCTTGTGGATATACCGAAGACCCCTTTAAAAGTAGACCACGAAACTATAAACCAAAGATTAAAGATAACTATCCCCAAAATCATGAAAGACAAAATAAAAATTGCTATATATGCGGTGATTCATCTCATTACGCAAGAGATTGTGAGAAGCGTTTTAAGCCTAAAGAATCTAACAGCCACATCCATAATAGAAAAAACGCGAATAGTTTGAAAATCAAGGGTGAAAAACAAAAAAGCGATGAGTTCGCACAGCTCCAATACGTAAACATTTTTGTGGAAAATCAGCCCGTAACAGCCTTGATTGATTCAGGTTGCCAGATCCCAGTTCTAAATTCTTCACTTATTAGAGTGAACAAACCTTCCGAAGAAATAATAACATTAAGCTCATGTTTTGGCGAACAGCGTATGGTAGAAGTTCAACCCATAAATATTTCTCATACTCAGCACTCCCCTAGTTTAAGTGTTCGAACGGCAATATCACCGACCTTGACCGAAGAATTTATTATACATCCCAGTGTATATACTGAAATAAAGAAACTAAGCCACGCAAAGAGCGATGTTTTATTGAATGAAAGTGAATCCTCTTTAGGTGCATTTTCTTTTTATAATGTTTCAAATGTGATAGAAAACTCTAGTTATGATTTGTCACATGTTAAAAACTTTAATAGTAGAAATGATTTGAGTTCTCTAATTAAGAATTATAAACCTAATAAAATTAAGAGTACTAAGTTAAAAATGGGTATTATAAAAGAAAGTGTTTCCGATTATTTTTCACCTATAGTATTGTGTAAGAAAAAGGATGGTAATTTAAGAATCTGTATTGATTACCGCAAAATTAATTCTAAAACTGAGAAAGATCGGTATCCTTTACCCTTAATAGAAGAAGTTCTAGATCAGTTGCAGTCGGGAAATTTCTCAACTATTGACTTAAAAAACGGATTCTTTCACGTTGAGATGGAAGAAAACAGTAAAAAATTTACTTCATTCGTCACACATAATGGGCAGTGTGAGTTTAACAAAGTTCCATTTGGTCTTTGTAATAGTCCGAGTGTTTTTCAAAGATTTATCAATCACGTTTTCAGAGACCTTCTTAAAAAGGGAATTGTCATAATCTCTCTACATGGATGATATTATTATCCCTTCTTCGGATGAACTTGACGGGTTAAACCGTTTAACCAGGGTGTTGAAAACTGCATCGGACTATGGATTAGAATTAAATTTTAAAAAATGTAACTTCCTCAAGTCAAAGATTGAATTTTTAGGACACGTAATTGAAAAGGGTACAATTAAACCTTCTTTGGACAAAACCAAAGCAGTTCAGAATTTTCCAGAACCTAAAAACGTGAAACAGGTCCAAAGTTTCCTTGGACTGTCGGGTTACTTTCGGAAGTTTATCCAAAATTATTCCATAATAGCCAAACCTCTCAGTGATTTACTACGGGATAATGCTGTGTTTCATTTCGGACCCGAACAGCAATTAGCATTTCAAACTTTACGGCAAAAACTTTCTGAAAATCCGGTGCTTCATATTTTCAAACAAGGTGCAAAGCTTGAATTGCATACTGATGCTAGTAAATTTGGTTATGGTGCGATTCTGTTACAACAATCAGACGACAATAAACTTCACCCCGTACACTATTTTAGCAAGAAAACCACTCCCCAGGAGGAAAAATATTCAAGTTATGAACTTGAAGTTTTGGCTGTAATCGAATCTCTTAAGAAATTTAGGAACTATCTCGTTGGCAACAAATTTAAAATTGTAACTGATTGTTCGGCATTCCAAAAAACTATGAGTAGAAAACAATTAACTCCTAAAATTGCTAGATGGGCCTTATTTTTAGAAAACTTTAATTATGAAATTATTCATCGTCCAGGCAAACAAATGGGACATGTAGATTGTTTAAGCCGTTATCCTGTAATAACCATAACATATGATGAAATAACCACTAAACTTGCAAATTGTCAGCGAAATGACGAGTACATTAATTCATTGAAAACCCTTTTAGAAAATAAGCAAATTAATGATTTTGTTGTTAAAAATGATGTCCTATATAAAATTGAAAATGATAATGATGTTTTGGTAGTACCTCAACAGATGCAAACAGACATTGTTAAAAATATTCATTTTAAAGGACATCTTGGTATTAATAAAACTGAAAGCATGGTAAAACAAAGTTTTTATTTTCCTAATGTTAGAAAATGTGTTGAAAATGTTATTAATAATTGTATTGAATGCATTCTTGTAAACAAAAACGAGGGAAAGGTGAAGGGTTGTTAAATCCTATTCCTAAGGAAAATATCCCTCTTAGCACTTACCATATTGACTTTTTAGGTCCTTTGCCATCTACAAATAAAAACTATAACCACATTCTTTCAATAATAGATGCATTCACTAAATTCGTATGGTTATATCTCCGTAAAGTCCACTTCTTTCCGTGATGCTCTAGAGAAACTTAAGCAACAAGAGATTACATTTGGCAATCCTCACCGTATCATAACGATAAAGGTACTGCATTTACCTCAAAAGAATTTCGAGAGTACTGTGAGAATGAGAACATCCAACATCTAAGCATAACAACTGGAATACCCCGCGGGAACGGACAAATTGAACGGATCCATAGTTCTCTGATCCCAATCTTGTCCAAGCTATCCCTTGACGACGCATCAAAATGGTACAAGTTTGTTCCAGCCGTACAGAGAACACTCAATTCAACGATTTCACGAAGCACTCAGATGACGCCGTTTCAACTCTTGACCGGAGTAAAGATGAGGACCAAACAAGATCTAGAAATTCTAAAACTATTGGAAGAGGAAATCGTGGAGACATTCACCGAAAATCATGAAAAAATTCGGGAGGAAGCCAAGCGAAACATTCTGAAGATGCAAGAAGAAAACTGTCGAAATTTTAATAAGAAACGGAAAAAGGCGTACCAGTATGAGATCGGAGATATCGTCGCCATCCAACGGACACAGTTTGGAACTGGCTTGAAACTGAGGCCTAAGTTCTTTGGTCCCTATGAAGTCGTAAAAGTAAAACCTAAAGATCGATATGATGTCAGAAAAATTGGACTGCATGAAGGACCCAATACTACATCCACAGCAGCAGACCACATGAAGATGTGGGGAGAAACTGTCTAGTTCAGCAAAATTATGATATGTTAAATCTTTGTGTATTTGTTGTATAGTCCTTGTCTGTTCCGTCTTTTTTGTATGTTTCAGATTCTCCTCTGGTCTCCATGAAAAAGAAAAGGAATAAGTACCGCTGTGGACAGTCAGGCTGGCCGTTGTGGAATCGTCAGCTACTGGAATCTATAGCAAAGCACGCAGTCTTCGCGCGCAGGCGCAGCTAATCAAAACCAAAACTTTGACTATTGAAAAAAAGAGCAGAAAAAGACTGAGGTTCGCGAGCAGCGTTCCCGTCGTCACATCATGGAAATCCAATTGTAGAATAGCTACCTTTTTTTTAATTAGTTTTTGTTAAGTTTAAATAAATCTGAAGAAAGACAAATGTCTTGGACCCCTTGTTGTCTCCCACATATATATATATATATAGGCATATATATATATATATATATATAACGAATTTTCCATTTAACCAACTTTTTCCCGGGATTTAGCGACTTCGTTCTATAGAGGTCCGACTGTAATTTATTTTTTAAGGGGTTTTTTTTTTTTTTTTGGAAGGAGGGGAAATGGATGTAGAGCAATGAGCATAACCTTATTAAATTTCTATATATCTGAATGTTGTTTTCAAATTTTAAAAATGTATCCGTCCTTATTTCAGATCACATTCTTAATGAATATCTATGCATCGAGATATTTGTCAAAATATTTTTTTCGGCTCCTCTAAGGATATTTTAATTACCACAGTTCAAGCAAGTTTTTTCTGAAAAAAATTCCAATTATATCCATTGGAACATGCTTTTGTGTGACGCAAAACAGAAAAACATATTTAGTGTTGAAGTGAGGAAAATCGAAAGCATTGTATTATAATCTTGTTATAATTAGTGTAATTAATGATTATACTTCCGTATGAATCATGTTTATTGTACATTTTCTTTTGTCTTGAGTACGTCAACCTCTCTCCTCTGATCTATACATTTTCATTCAGGAGTTCAAAAACAATGCTATTGTAACAACAATTGTATATTTATAGACAAATATAATAGCATTGATTGTAATTTCTTAGCTTCAGTGAATTTTCAAACAGCTCGATAGGTATGTTTTGTGTGTGTGTTAGAATAATTATGTATTGAAAGTTTTGAAATTTTGCATTCAAATAATACCGTATATTTGCGTGCATTATTCGAGAATTTTTGGAACATTTTTTAAAATTTAGGTAAGGGAGAATCTCGGGGAAAAAACGTAGTTTGGGAAGACATCCCACCCCCCTAACATTTTCAGTTAGCCATGCGCAGGCGATTTTAATGGAACTTTTGTTCTAAAAGAAAGAAAAAAGTCACATAAATCCTTCAAAGACAATACCTGAATCCGAGTTTTCATATAGTTCATAAAATTCCCATTCCCTCATTGGGGAATATCTCAATGCATATGTTCATCATGCAGCTAGTTTTTCATCCAGGGTATGAGACATAGGTCGACAATCGCGTGCCGCATACGAATTTCGCTTACAGCTCATTTTCTAAACAAAAAACATGGAGTAGAAAGTATGACTGACACAAACAGTGCAAAAGACAACAAATGAATGAGAAAAATGTATTAGTTTCTCTTTGATAGGGCATCCAGAAATAAAGCTATCATCATAGTGTATCTGGCATTTTACTTCATGGCAATTTGATTGGAAAATATTCTACTCTTTAAACTGCATTTTCTCCTTCATGTCGACGTATTTCTAAACCACAGGAATTTTTTCCCCTTAATTCGGCTTGTTGAGTTACGAATTTTGGGTAAATCTATAATGTAAAAATGCGCTCTCGGCAAAAACACGGGCCCGGCTTACATTCAGAATTATATGGTGAGTGAGAGTTATATTAACATCATTCTGTAATGTAATGAAACACGAGGGCTATTGGCCACTCATTTCGAAATTTGGAACCTCGATCAAGTGACGAGGGCGACACCTGAGCTGGTACCCTTTCTTCTAACTAACACACCAACGGAAAGGTCATTGAGGCTGTGGGTAGCCTAGTGGCTAGAGCATCGGACTACTCCAGACCGGAAGGTTTGGGTTCGATGCCCGATGCCACCAAATACCCTCCGAGTGCACACGGAGTACGTGCTCGTTAAATCAGTGGGTCCGAAGTCTTGTGGGCTGAATAAGGAGTGCAGGGGACTAAAGAATATTTCCCTCCCCTTCAGTTCCATGCCTAAATTGTGGAGATAGGTGGTGTCGCCATCTATCGTCCCTTCGGGAATTTCACTGAGCTAATTCGTACTGTCACCTGTATGGTGCTCAAGGCCAATGACAGGCTTACATCTAGCCCAGCGGTACTCAACCTTTTTTTCAGCTGGGCCACATGGATATGATAACTATTTCACGCGGGCCGCAATATGAGGATTAACGGGGGGGGACGCTATAAGAACAAAGACATTTAACATGCAGAAATTGATCAAAATATTAATAGTTTTGGATTTCATTTTAAAACTATATTAAACTTCATCAAACAACTCACAAAAAAAAAGAGTCCAATGAATTTTTTTACCTTGTTATGGGGTAATTTCGATTGGCTTTCATCAATGATCCCAAGTCCCCCACCCCCAAATATTTTGTTACTCAAAAAAAAAAGAGGCATTGAAAGATTTGTGCTTAGTGGTATAGTGACGAGCAAAATTATATTTCTTAAATATAGCATTTTCATGACAAATTAAACAAGTTGTTGATCCATGTTTGTTTTTTCTGCGAAACAGTCAAGATCCCAATCGTCTTGAAATAAATATTCTTTGGATATTTTTTGCTTGGAAGGCATGAGGGTTAATTAAAAATTAGTTTCGCCCATAAAATAGTCGCTATTCTACTGTTATTTGTTAACACTAACCGTTACAATTTCAAAAGAAAATAAGTTATCCCTCAATTCCTACCAGCACCACATAGATAGCAAAATTGATATATGGGGTTGCTTGATTGATAGAATTTCTCGCTAAATTTTTGGTGGCGTGGTAGTTGCGGGCGTGGTATTTGCGGACACATAACATTTCGTGGTATTTGCGGACACTCTCCAAAACGCATTGTGGTATTTGCGGACACATCCCCCCATCTTAGAACAGATAAAGAGTACAGATAAATAAGGAAATAAATACTTTTAAAAATCACATGGCAATTGCACTTCTAATATTTATATATTTTACTCTAAAATACAATTTTCCACAAAATTCCTGAAATTTGTTCATACCTTTCATTATTCTGTTTCTTCCTGTTAAATTTAAATATTTCTCTGAAAGTATTTATTTTTATTACATTTCGCTATGTTTAAAATGCCCCTTCACACTATAATATCTTAATTCAATATAAATAATTAAATTTGATTAGCAAAAATGTATTTGTCCTTGCAATTCGATAATCGAGTGTAAAAACAGAAAACTTCGGTAAAAAGAAAACGTTATCCCAGGTGAAAGAGATTTGCTACTTAAAATACTGTTTTAAATTTTTGTGATTTTTAAAAGTATTTATTTCCTTATTTATCTGCACTCTTTAACTGTTCTAAGATGGTGCAGGGGGGGTGTCCGCAAATACCACGAAATGTTATGTGTCCGTAACTACCACGCAACCCCAAATTTTTTATACATTGTTCATAAATAATTGAATTTGTTAGTGAAACGACATGACTGGGCCACTCAGAAAGGTCTGGCGGGCCGCAGGTTAAGTATCGCTGTTCTAGCCCCTTGCCACGATGAATTTCGTGGGCATCGATCTGACTACGTCAGACAGGTGGCATTAGAAACAACAACAGGGCATTGAATGTTTTAATTTTTAGTCTTCGGAATGTAACATTTGCCAGAGTTATTTTAAATAGTTATTAAGATTTAAAGCGCGTCATTCTTTTTCTGTAGCATATCTAGCCGTAAAGAATTCAAGCATCATAAAAACACCACCCATCAATTTATTATTTGAAAGAAATAAAATGTTTCATGCGAGTAATGAAATATATTCTCCTGCCCCATTTTCAGTCTGAAAGAATGAACAGAAAATAGTGGCTATAAATGAGACTGAGAAGGTGAATTCAGTTTATTTTTGGTAGTAGAAAAAGAACACGACTTCCTTATTTCGAGTACATCAAAGAATTTCTATCGTAGTAAAATATAAAACCGCATGCAGATTTCCAAAATATGTCATAAAATTCAGGCAATTATAAAGAATTTCTATATGAATTCCTTATTCTCTTTTTTATTTCCCAATAATATTCTTTTCTTTTTTTTTTATGTGTGTGAAGCAAAATATCAAGAAAATTTTGCATTCCAAAACAGTATTTCGAAAAAATTAACGTGACTTATTCGATAAAAGCCTCATGACCATAAAAGTTAGCTTCCCGTTATTTTTAGCAATAATTATGTCCGAAAAAATCATTTTTCCGTTGAAGTCACTCTTTAGTAAATTTTTTTTAATAAATGTGTTTATTTTTTGCACCTGAAGTACCAAGAATTTTTTTCTTCCCGTTTGCAATCCCATTTATTAATTTTGATTCGTTTAATACAGTAGAGGTATGGTTTTTAAAAAAGTAGCTACTTGCATTAAAGGTATAATGTAAACACTTTTTGATTCTAAATTTACATTTGTCAATCTAAAATAAAGAAAAAGAAACAATATGTAGGCGTATTTGAACTAAATTATATTATATATTTAATGCATTTCTCAACTCCGTTTTTGTTCGGATTTCTCAAAAGGGGGGGAAAAATTTCGGGGAAAATAGTGATGTGTGTGTAAACTCTCTGTTAAAAAGAAAATGTCAAAAGCATCACCAAACATGCAACATTTTATTTCATTTATATGGACAATAAAATAATAATTGCTTTGACCTTCTGAAAAAAATCAATAGTTTTCTTCCATTCTTTTCTAGAAGCAATTACTAATTCCTTCTCCCCTCACGTAAATTGAGGAAAGTTTTTCGAACGATTACACACCCGCAGAACTCGATCATTTTTCCGATAATAATGTTTGTCTCACGTGCAACTTCATACACCCTGCAGGTCGACACCCTACAAGCTCAAGATGTTCCATTCACAGTGCTCCAGTTTTAAACCCTCCCGACCTCTTTCCAAAACCAATACTGGGTTGGTTCTTTTTTGATTTTCACCTCATTTTCCTCCAGATTATCACGACGAACTTTCTCTAGCCTGAAATAATGCTTTCTGTTTGCTTTTCGAGGTCACATTGGCTTCGTCAGTGGTCAAACCTAAGCTCTTGTTCGTGTAAAACCTCCGCCAACGCATAAACAGACTTCCCGCTAGACTGCGGGACCAAGAAACATTTGGGACAGTGGATTAAATATCCAGCCAAGGAGTAAAGACCCTTTTCGACAAACATATATAAATCTATAAAATTCATCCTTAGAAGAAGCATTGTCCTTTTGGTTAAATTTATCCGTTTATTAGCTTGAACCTTATTCGCAATATTTCACAACTGTTTTTTATAATGTTTTCCGATGTGAAAATCTATATTTCTTCATTTAAATTGTTCCATGAGGTATAAAAAAAAGTAGTATTTTTTTTTTATCTCAGTTCCATTTATCTTGATAAAATATTATTATTTTTTATTGGCTTAAGTTTTAAATTTATTTCGGTTTCCTTTCAAATGATTTTATAAGTGAGGTATATTTTAATTTTTATTAAGTGATACCAGCTTCTGGGGAATGAACTAGGTCTGCAAAGGTAAAAAAAATACCAATACGCAGCCCCATTAGGGAAAAAAGGGAAACAAAATTTCTGTTTTTGTCTCAGTTTAAAATATATGGAAATCTTTAGATTCTTTTTTTTAAAAGGCAGAAAATGGTAGAAGGTATAGGGGTTAGAAGGGGTTTTCTTAACTTATTTTTCGACGTTTGAGATTTATTCTCATTAAAACAGTAACTAAATCTTTCTATGAAATTATTATAAACAGTTATTCCCCGAACTTACACGACAGGTGGGACTGAGTGATAAACGCGTAAGTCGAGGTATGATTTAACATATAAATTAGCCGCCAATCCGGCATAGTGGTTAGCGACGCCGACTGCTGTGTCGTAAGGGACTGGGTTCGAATCTCGGAGAAGGCATGGATGTTTGCAAATGTATAGTGCCTTCGGGGCATGGAGGTCCTCTAAATAGCCATAGAGCCGCAAGTCCTCTCGTGAAGTTGGTAGAAGGGGAAGAGAGGTCGGAGGTCCTTGACCACCTCCAGGGTGTTCTCCCTCAAAATTGGGGGGGAATCGAACCAAATCGTATTGTCACCTGCATGGTGCTCAAAGCCATGGCTAATGACAGGCGTACAATCTAGCCCTTTGCCATGTTGCATTTCGTGGACCTCCATCTGACACCGTCAGACAAGTGGCATTTGAAGCAACATGTAAATTATTTTTATTTGGAGCCGGAGACGAAAGAAAATAATACTTTAGAAAAAAGTATGTAAATTCGTCAGCCGAAGTTATTTTGAAGTTGAAGGTTTCATAAAATGTAAAAAACTAGTCTGCTGGCTCAAAGACTTTTTTCCCCTCCCCTAAAATTTCCTCGTAGTATACGAAATAATATTTTTATTTCTTGTTTTGTGTTGAAAAAAAATATGCACATCGATCGAGTCTATATTTTCAAAAAATTTGTAACCCTTTTTTCAAATAAACTGAGACCTCTTCTGTCAAATTCCCATCTGTCAGTCGATCTTCTGATTGAACTGGGTCTAGACTCGATATTTTCAATGTCTTTCTTTTTCTCGTGCATTTCTATGAACTCATCCATTGTCAGCTCCTGATGGTGGGAAACCAGCAGTTCTTGAACATCCTCACTTATTTACCTTGTAAAATTCACCAATTTTACCATTCTATTTTTTTATTTTCAAACAAAAGACGAAACGACGAGATTTGAAAACTGCGGATTCACGTAAGTCGAGGTACTACTCTGTATATGTTTTATCCGGATTAAGTATACTTTCATTTATACAGATCAGTATCCGAAGTATCAGATTAGAGCAGCGTTTCTCAAACTGTGCCCCCCCAGGAGGGTGTGGCAACTCTACGAGGGGGATGCGAGCATATTGAAAAGTTGAAAACAAAAGATTATTTTGAAAAAAATTATTTACCTACTGAAAGTAAACAAACAAAATACATTCTGACATAATAAAAAATAAAATATACATTTACCCTGACATAATGCACTTGTAAATGTATCAGTACTGCACAATGTATTTTACAATTTATTTAACAATACTAAGTTAAGAACACGTTTTATATAATTATCAGTGATCCCCCCCCATGGACTTGCCAAATTAACACTTATCTTGACAATTTGTGCGGTTTAAAATTAATTACTTTACTGCCGATTTAAAGTTACACGATTCGTTCTCCAATACCATTGTTTTCCACGAAATCATGCGTATGTGATGTATTGGGAGGTGGGGGGAGAGAAAAGAAATAAATTCTCTGAAATAAGTAAATCCTTCGCAAACACTGCCAATGTGTCCTTTTATTGCATTCCAAAGCCTTCGGAATTTTCTTATGGATAGCAGTGCACAGAAAAGCTCGTACTTCGGAAAGACATATATATATACGTCCGGGCAGTGGCGTAACGCAAAATATTAGAGCCCCCTTGCAAAGTCAGGTGGTGGGCCCCAAGTCGGATCTTACAAAGGATTGCAAAACCATAACATAATAAAGGCTTTGGGCCTCGTATCACTCTGGACTCAAAGGAAGAAAATACAACCTAGCAACCACCCCAGCGTTTTCTCCCTCTAAATTGTGGTGGAACCGAGCAAAATCGTACTGTCACTAGCATGGTGCTCAAAACTAAAGCTAACGATAGGCGTAAAAATGCTAGCCCTTAGCCGCGATGAATTCGCGGGCCTCGATCTGACTTCGTCAGGCAGGTGGCATTAGTCACAACACAACACCACCATATTTTTAACCCAATACCTCAAATAACTCCCTAGATTACTTTTTATTTCTTTGCAAGGTTATTGAGCTAGTTATCTAGGGGGAAGAGACATTGAAAGCGTTTGTTTACAGTAAAGTCAACTTTTAAATATATCACAGAGGACATTTCTTTAGTAACTACTCACTTATACTTATTATTTCATCTCTGCTAGTTACATTTCTTACATCTTAAATTTAAACGGCTTTCTTTCAAAGTCTATCCTAATACCAACTCTTCATTTTATCAAAGCCTAAATTCTTCAAAGACGAACTTTTTGTAAAAGGGTAATAAATAAAATAGCCTTCCATTGTGTGTGAGTGGAAAGTGACAGAACAGTTTTATCATACCATTATAATGTCCATTATAAAATCTGCGCAAGAGAAGTGTAACCTTCGAGTTGTATTTCAAGGTGCGATTTTGAATTTTTCTCCAATATAGAAGAAAAAAGAACCATCTTTTAACCTTACAGCTCGCATGACCATTTAAATAGCGAAGTCATGCTTTAACTTTGTGTGTGAATAAACTGTTGTTCAAATTCATAAAGACAATAATATTTTACGCATGGAAATATGTCAAAGGTAAAGTCACTCGTCACAAGTTAATTCTGCTTAAAATATCTTTTTAACAGAAGATAGATATTCTGTCTTGTAATAAGTTAAAATTAAACAAAAGGAATATTAATGTGTATTTATAAATAAAAGAATTAAAGGTTACAAGCGCGTAAAAAAGAATGAAATGAATAACAATACATAAATGAAATCGTCTGACTCTTTTTTTTTTTTTCGTTATGCACTCTGATAGGTTGACTGAAAACAATGTAATTTTAAAATGGAGTGAGTAAAATAACTTAATGCAAATGTTTTAAAATTTCGTAATAAAGAAAAGGAGATTGATTAATAGGAGCTAAGGTTAAAGTTTTTGTAACTGACAATTTTAGACCAGAAATGAAAATTATGTTCTAGTTCGTTTTATATTTAAAAGCAAGAGTGTTTTTTGATTTATACTGCAGTTGTCAATTTGAGCGAACGATAATATTACTGCATAATATATATTATTGTTGGAAAACAGTTGTGAAAAAATCGATCAAGCGAATCTATTTTTAACTTTTCTTTATAATTTTAAGCATGTAAAAAATAAAATTGTAATCAAGTTTCATTCAAGTTTTATTAATAAAAAAAACTTTTGAAGTTTCTTATTGGAAATTCGGAAGTATTTAGAAAACCTTGCATCTAGCAGGTTACAATAAAAATACTTTTGACGATTAACAGAAAATTTTAGTTGTAATATCTGGCAACATCCTTTCGTCTCTTTCAATAGGTTTTACTTCAATAGGCTCAATTCATGTGACTATCATAGTCACATGATAGTCAAAGCCACGTGATTCTAGCTAATCAATTCAAAAACTCATTCGACGTCATAGTCACACGATAAAAACCATCTAGTGTTTCCAGCTAATCAGTTCACGGGCTCCGGTGTTGCCAAGTTTTGCTCTTTGCAGAAATTTTCTCTTAAAAAGTACATATGTATACAAAATGCTTTTTATTTTAAAGTATAAACACATAAAATATGATTTTTTTAAGTTAAAAAAATCTCTTTGAAGAAATTTTTTTATCCTAACATCTTTACCCAAATATGAAATTTAAAATTTTATCTGAGTTTTACAAATAGAACAACAAGTACAATTAGTTTCATGCTTGTTTTGAATTCAATGGAAAACACGTGTTTGTTTTTATCATGTGACTTCATGAATTGAGCCCATTGCTATTTATCTAATAGCTATTACATGTGTGTGTATTTTTACTTAATAATAACCAATACATCTAAATTACTACACGCAGATATTATAAATTTATATATTTTCCAGAAAAATTTCATTTCAAATTAAAAATTTTTTAATTTTTTTGTCGTTAAATTTAAATTAGAATTTTTTACAAGTGAATCTCGATTTATTATTATTATTATTATTTACACGAAATAATGCTTCATCATTGCGTCTAATTTCATTTCATGTTTGTTTTCGTCGAGATTGCCCTTTTGAAAAATGCCATGGAGTTGAATTCATTTCTTCCTTATAGGGGCAATATGTGTACACAAAAATGACATTTTTCTCTCTCATTATACTAATAAATATATCCATCCCGTGAATAAGGTCTAAAGGAAGGAAAACTGATGTGTGGGAGCAATTAGGAGAAAGAGACATGTGTATACTTAGAACTAAATTTATTTTTGTAAAATATGAAAATGCAAATACTGAAATGAGAGAATTACAATTTGTTTTCATTTGTTAAATTTCAAAGATACAATAGAGTTTAATTTACTTCAGATTTATTATTTCATATTACATATTTTGTGCAATATTACTTGCAATTTTTACCTTCAAAATAAGCATTTTCTTTACGTCATATTTATTTCTATGATATCTGTCGACTAGATTTAAAATGCATTTCTTTGATTCAGAAATATTATCGCGGACATCCAGTTTTATCACTGCCTGAGTTGCGCCGAAATCGAAAGTAGTGTTTGAGTTTCGATTTTAATATTTTCCTACAAACGTGTATCGCACGTGGGTACTCTTGCGAAAAGAAACTTAAATTATTTTATGAGCAAAAATAATCCGGTCAAAGCATTAGTATTCTTCCTTCTCCTTGATTGAGAATGATTTATGGGATGTGTCAGTCAGAAGAGTCAGTCACCCTCTGTTATTAGCATAATGATACGTCTCACCGCACAAAAAGCTCTTCTGTAAAAGCAATAAACGAGAAGAATACTTCCCCGTTATAGATCATAAATAGCAAATGTTTAATGTTTTTGAATGATTCATTATTTTATGTTTTTGGCATGCTTCAATAAGATAAATTGTGGAAAGAGTGCAAAGTCAGAAAAAAGGCGCGTAGAGCGTGATTAGTCAGTTAATAGAAATTAATAATTACTGAGATTGTTGTTGTTGTTTCTAATCCCGTCTGTCTGACGTAGTCAGATCGAGGCCCACGAAATTCATCGTGGCAAGGGGCTAGAAGAACGCCTGTCGTTGGCCTTGGCCTTGAGCACCATACAGGTGACAGTACGAATTATCTCGGCGAAATTCCCCGAAGGGACGATAGAGGGCGACACCACCTATCTCCCCCTCCACAATTTAGGCATGGAACTGAAGGGGAGGGAAATATTCTTCAGTCCCCTGCACTCGTGATTCAGCCCACAAGCATTTCGGACCCACTGATTTAACGAGCACGTACTCTGTGTGTACTCGGGTAATTGGTGGCACGGACATCGAACCCAAGTCTTCCAGTCTGGAGTCCGATGCTCTAACCACTAGGCTACCCACGGCCCATTACTGAGATTAATGACCTTGATTCAAAATACAAGGTCTGTCGCCCAGGGACGTCTTAAGGCATCATGGGCCAACTGGCCCAGGGCCTCGTTTCGTCCTCGACTCTGTCTCAGTAAGATCATGATCCGTATAATTTTACTGGTCCAAAATTATCCCGAACATATTCTCCGCAAAACAAGGAATTTGAAACTGCATGTCAGCTGGCAAAAGTGGTAAGTCTGTATTAATATGTGATGACCATTGTCCATGTCTAGGCTTAGGCCTAATACCATAAACAATCATTCAACTCATTGAGTCAAAATGGGGCCGTCGGTCGAGCTGGTTTGTGCCTAGGTTTTTGCGATTGTTAGTCGTGCACATTTATTTGTTTCAAATTACCGTTAGAACGAGTATTTGACAATGCATGCTACATACTGTCTACTTTTAAAGATTTTCGGTAGGGCCTATTTCTGCATAGGGGCCCAGGTACTAAGAAAATCTTAAGATTCCTCGGGGCCCAGGGCCTCAAAGAGTCTTAAGACGTCCCTGCTGTTGCCAATAGACCTCGTGCTCCTACAGAGTAGAACAGTGTTTCTTAAACTGTGGGGCACCCCCCCAGGTGGCCGTTTTTAACCTACGTGGGGGGCGTGAGCACATCGAAAAGTCGAAAATACCGGATGCTTCAAAAGTCACGCACATCAATCTTTGTGGTTGAGTTTTAAAGACAAATGAATTATGTTAACAAACAGAATAAAGGATAAACAAAGGTTGAACGGTTATCTTTATTGTCAGGTGTCAGACATGGTAAAATAAATGTAAATGTTCAAAATGATGTCCGTTTTCCTGGACGCACAATCGAACTCTTTTTACCAGACTAATTGACACTTTATGAAGAGTGTGAGAATTAATGTCGGATATTGCATGAGGGATGTTACTCTTAAAGTTCATCAAGCGTAAGGGGATTATTCCTGAAGGTGACATTTTTCAGATAACCCCAAAGAAATAATTCCTAAATTGACAAGTCCGGTAAGCGACGTGGCCAAAGTCCTTTGGAAATGACCAGATCATTGAAAAATTCAGTTAAAACTTCCATACTGTCCAGTGTGTGACACGTTGCGCCGTCTTGCTGCAACCAAGCGTACATTTCATCACTTTCAGCAATGATATGAATTCCGTAATGATGTTTATGCAGACGGACGGTCTTTTCAAAGGGCTTCTTTGTAAAGCGGTCTCCACATCTGCCACTTTTGTTTTCACTATGGACGCTCTACCCGATCGCTTCCTGTCTGCAACCGATCCTGTGTCACGGAACCGTTGCTCTAAAAGTGTTATCGTTGATGCATTTGGTGCTGTTTCCCCTTGATGTTTCTGCTGAAATGCATTTATCACACGGCAAAGAGATTTTATAGCGAAATAAAATTCCACGATGGCTATTCTTTGCTCTTGGGAAATCATCATGCACCTCAACGTTGTGCTCAACTGACAAGTATTTTGAAAATGATCAAAACTGCTTATGATGGGGCCTCCACTGCCATCTAGTGACAGAAATCTTAACCGACCCTTTTGGTTTTTAAGCAGCAAGGATTACCATGGGGATGTGCGGGACTTTTGAAACACCCTGTAAAAGATTATTAAAAAAAAATATTCATTTACAGAAAGGAAGCAAAACAAAATACATTTTAACATAGTAAAAAAATAAAATACACATTTACACTGATGTAATATTCTTATAAATGTATCAGTACTGTTCAATGTATTTGATAATTAATTTATCAATACAAAGTTAAGAGCAAGTTTAATAATTACAAGTGATTGCCATGGACTGGTCATATACAAAACTTAATATTTATCTTAATAAATGGTACGGTTTATAATTAAAGTCGTATAGTAACTTTAGTACCTAAGTACATTATTATTGCATTCAATACATTATTATTGTATGGAGGGGGACGTGATGAAATTTATTTTTGAAAATTTGGTTGCAAATGTTGAAAGTTTGAGAACTGAAGTAAGACGTAAACTAAAATAAAATCAGTTCATGCGATTAAAACTCCATCCACATCAAACTTTCCTCTAAAAACCTGAAATCTCTTTATTTTTTAGTAATAATATATTTTTCTCTTGACTTTTGGATATCTTTTAAGCACAAGCAAGCTGACAACTCCAGAAACTAGAGATTGTAACGGTTCCTCCATAGTCTGACTATCCGTACTCGCGCAAGAATGTTACATGAACACGACTTTACATTAGAATAGAAGTAGTCGACATGACATAAAACAGTGGTCCCCAACCCGCGGACCGGTTTATGGATCAAGTCGTAGCGGATCGAACAAGGAGCATTAAATGTTTTCTACTTTATTTACTGTGGTGTGTTTCTCTCGGGTTTGTGCAACTTTTTGAGGAAATAAATTTTTATTCTATGTTAAATCACTTTATTTTCTTTTTTTGATGTAAATGTATTTTATTCTGAAGGCATGTTTAAATACAATTCAATTAAAACTATTAAATCAAAGAACAAAATCTAAAATATAAGCAATCAACTTTCCCCACGGCGGTCCGCGGTAAAATTATCAAACGTTAACCAATTCGTGGCGATAAAAATGTTGGAGAATACTGACATAAAACGCTAAGAAATATTCATAAACACATGTAATTGTGAGAGGATTGGATCTCTCTCTCTCTCTCTCTCTCGGGTACCTAGATGTGTGTGGGGTAGGGAAGAAACACTCGACATGGTCCGATTAATCTATTTATTATCAGACACAATTTTAACTAATAATAGAAAGAGAATGTCTCAATGCTAACCAAGAAAGTGGAACAACGACGGTAAAACGCGAACGATTAGGAGACTATCAAACTTGATCCGTACATTAATAAAGGATCAAAGCTATCATCCGATTTAATCTAATATCAAATCAATTCTAGTGAACAATCGACACTTTAAAGTTTCCTCCTAATAAGAATCAAATCTCACTGTAATTCTTATACACTGCTCAAAACAATTAAAGGATATTGTAAGTTTTATATAAAATAAAGATATAAGCGATTTTTTTTTACCGAAAATGGAAGAAGAGAATCACAAATGCAAATTTTTCTGATTTTCAAACTGTGGAGTATGCTAATTTTGAGTTCGACGTCAAAAACGTCGCTTCAGCGGCAGCGAATGAAATTTGACTTTCAACTGAAATGAAGACAAGGATGATCGGCATTCAGTGACTGCTTTGTTTCGATGAGTACGATGTCTCAGCGAAGTCATTTAACCGATTTAGAAGCTTGGAGAATTGTTGGTAGGTTAGAAGGGGGCCAAACTTAAGCCGAAGTAGCGCAAGCCATTGGAGTGTAACAAAGTGTGATTTCCAGGATCTGGAACCGTTTTTTGGAGACTGAAAGTGTAGACAAAAGACCAGGACAAGGTCGTAGACGGCAACAACGCCCAATGAAGATCGTTATTTAGTGTTAATGGCTCGGAGACACCGAAATATGAACGCTACTCTTCTCCAACAACACCTTCGCTCGGCTACTGGCACCACGATTTCAACTCAGACTGTCCAAAACCGGCTCCATGGTGTAGGTCTGTATGCTCGCCGACCGCTGATATGTGTTAGACTAACATCAAGGCATCGTCGCGACCGCAGGGAGTGAGCAACAGAGCATGTGAACTGGAGGAGAAATGAATGGAGCAATGTTCTTTTTTTTGACGAGTCCCATTTTTCTGTTCATCCGGATAATAGGCGTACTTTCATCTGGAGGGACCGTGGCAGTAGGAATAATCCTGCGTTCGTGCACTAAAGTGTCAGATTTGGCGATGGAGGAGTGTTGGTGTATGGTGGCATCTCCATTGACGGGCGTACAGACCTCTACATCATTCGAGAGGGACCTCTGACTGCTCGCCGATATAGGAATGAGATCCTCAGACCTATTGTAGTCCCTTACGCTGCAGCCATCGGAGATGACTTCATTTTAATGGACGATAACAGCAGGTCACATCGTGCTAACCTCGTGGAGGATTCCCTTTTCGAGGAAGGAATCGTACGAATGGAATGGCCAGCGTGTTCTCCAGACATGAATCCAATAGAGCACGTTTGGGACGCTCCAGGAAGACAAGTTGCTGGCCACCAACCACCCCCATAAACTCTCCAAGAACTAGAAAGAGCTCTTCTGGAAGAGTGGGACAGAATACCCCAACTCGTGATTAATAGCCTCATTGACTCCATGCCTCAAAGGTGCTCACCGTTGCTGGCCGTCCGTGGAAACCATACCCCCTACTGAAAATGACTTCCTTTGAAGAAAACACCTTTTCTTATTCTTTTTTTCTCATATGCACAAATTGTGTTTTTTCCTTTTGTACACAAATGCGCAATAAAATGCATTTTTTTCTGCCAAACATGTGTAATTTATTGTCATATAACCTACTACGTCTGTCGACCATGTATCAATCAGCTAAAAAGTTTCCCAGCCACAAGATCCACCTAAAACCGCAATATCCTTTGATTATTTTGAGCAGTGTATTATAACTTCAGTAGCAATCTCATCTGATTTGAGTATATCTTCTTTCCTACTCTCTATCAAACTAGAAAACATCAACTATATATAGTACGTTAATTTAAATATCACGATTCACTTCTTCCGAAGAGTTGGTTGTGAATAATGCGAATTGATAGCCCAAAGATTTCCCAAAAGGATTAATTGAAGAAACGTGTACAGATCCGTCTTAAGACCCGGGACCAGGGTCTCGCCCTTGGTGGGAGCTCCGTTTCGTTCTCAACTGACTCTTAATAAGATCATGACCCGGATCATTTTAAAGGTCAAATATTATTCCCGCACATATTCTCCGGAAGGCAGGGAATTTCAAACTGCGTGTCAACTGGCAAAAGTGGCAAAACTATATTATTATGTGAGGACTATTGTCCATGTCTAGGTCTAGGCCCAATACCGTAAGCAATCATTCATTTAGTAGAAATGCGGCCATCGGTCAAGTTGGTTTATTAGATTGTCAGTCGTGCACATTTATTTGTTTCAAATTACCATTTGTACGAGTATTTGATATATAATGGGTGCTTTATACTATCTACTTTTAAAGATCACAGGCAGGCCTACTTTTGTACAGGGGCCCAGGGCCTCAAAAAATCTTAAGACATCCCTGATAGTGAACCAAAGTTCGCGTTATGTACGATTAAAGGAAGAGACATATCTAAAAATCTCAAACAATTCCAAGTATATAATACGACCTTAATTAATAATCATGACAAAATCTACTTGGCGTGCATATATAAAGAAGGACAGACTGCTTGACAATGAAAATAGGACTCCAAGTCACTGGCGTAGCTAGTCCTGAGGGGGCCCTGTATCAAAATTCCTTTGAAGCCTTTTTTAGGTAAGTGAGTCCTATTAGTGGGACTATAGTTACACATGTTGGGGCCCCTGTAGCTCAGGGGCTTATGAGACCACTTGTCTAAAATCAATAATATGGAAATTAATATATTAGTTTTCAATTTTTTGTATAGCTTCAAACACTGAAATGACCGAGTGGTTAAGATCAGTTTTAGAAATACTGTGCTATTTTTTTTATTTTATAGTTATTTCCAGTTCAATGGCAAAAGAGAATTATTTGTAATTAGGATAAACTTTGTGACATATGGGTGACCCCATAGGTTTTCCCATAGAGTTCCAAGTGTGAACTTCGACATGGTCACAAAAAGCTTTTTTTAAAATCCTTTTTATGAGGATTGTAGCGGTTCTCCTATATAAGCTAGTAACAACTTCCGGACAGTGGTGATCACTTTTGTCTAGTGACTAAGTTACTCGGCTTCGGATCCATAGATCGGAGGTTCGAACCCCGTCATTCAGCACTCTGTAGTTGGTTTTTTCGTAAATAAAATATGGCATAATCTCTTGCAAAAAATTACAATATAAATAGCAATGAAAAGTCTTACGATTGATTTTATTTGCATATCGCGGAAAAAATACCGAATGGAATAAAAAATAGATGTTTGAGAGTTCAGTGTGTATAGTAAGAATTTCAGTCTCAAATACAATAAAGGGATCATTCATTATCATCAATAGACGAAGGTTCAATGTTATAAAAATTGTCGCCAGTAGTCTTTTTGCAACTCCAGACTGGCGTTAAATCAAGTAATGCACGTTTCTGTGAATCAGGTACTTGACTGTAGAAGACTAGCTGGGTGGAATATCTGACAGATGGGCGCTTCGAAAAATGATTTTCTAGCTCTTAAAAGAACTTTTTAGTTTCATATTATTTAACTTTTAAATGTTTTCACCCATCAAATTTTTATATATCCTAGATCTACTCAAATTAAATTTTCTTTTAACTTAATACTTTTCTAAAATGGGCAATGGTAAAATTCTGTACAGTCATCTGAAATTCCAGGATAGGAGATTAGAGTCCGACGGGACTATGTGCTTCAACAGTCACCCCAATGACAGATGGGGTGGATTTTTAAATCCAAAGGGAGGGGAAAGAAGAGAGTCCCGAGAAGCTTTTCTAAAGGCCCACATACGCATATTTGGAGCAACCGTTTCGCCAAATTATTCATGCAGTTGAGGGTGAAGGGTTTCCATAAGCAAAACGACATGCTCTGACGCTAGTCGCGCTCTATCGCCACATTGAAAAATTACTCGCCGATTTTTCTGCTTCGGAAAACAAACGTCCAATATTATTATTTTTTATTTCGCTCACGCTTTTGTTGACGAAACAGAAAGGGAGCACCATTCTGTTTAAAATATTATACGCCATATCTGATGCGTGTGACAAAGCCGAAGTTGCCATCTTTACCACCATCTTGTTTATGATGGAGGGAGCCGGAGAATCTCATTGGCTAAAATTTCAAGCAACTTTCGTTTGGAAAAATTTGTTAATCTCACTGAGGAAAAGTTGTTCGGAGCCAACTAAGTAGAAATTGTTTGCTTTCAAGGAAAATTGCTCCAAGTACGTGTACGTGTGATAAGGCCTTAAAGGCAATCTTGACACTAACCCCCCCTTCAAATTAAAGACGTTATAACGACCAAAACTTTTCTCTTAAGCAAGAACGTCTTAAGACTTCTTGAGGCTCTGGGCCCCATGTAAAAGCAAGGCCCATCTGTGACCTTTAAAAGTAGACAGTACATAGCATACATTGTCAAATACTTGGAACATATGGTAATCCGTAACAAATAAATGTGCTTGACTCACAAAAACATAGGCACAAACCGACTGCCACCTTTCGACAAAATGAATAATGATGGTGTATAGTGGTAGGCCTAGGCCCAGACATGGATGACAGTCATCACATAATAATGCAGTCTTACCATCGTTGCCAATAGGCGTATTGTTAGAATATTCCCGCTTCTTCGTAGAATATGTCCTGAAATAACATTCGACCATGAAAATCATTTGGATCATGATCTTATTGATGTCGAGAATGAGACGAGGCTGCCTCCAAGGCCGAGGCCCTGGGCCCGAGTACAGTAGGCCCATGCCTTAAGACTTCGCTCTTAAGTGCAAATTTGTTCTTAAGTTGCAAATGAAGTTTCAATCAAATAAAGCAATGTCGTATCATTAATATTGAATCTTCTCGAATACTAGTTTAGTTGCAAAAAAGCCTCTGTAATGCAGCTTGAGAGTGAGGGGTAGAATAAACTTGTGAAATTATAAGAGCGACATAGTATCAATGACTTAATCTAGGTATTTGAACTAGGTATGAAACAACAACAACATATGCAAAAAAAAGGAATAGTTTAAAAATTAAAAAAAACAAACCACTTTTACAGTTCATCGAACTAAAATGTAAAAAATAATTCTTAATATAAGAATCTTTTTATTATAAGAAAGCTTTAAATCTCTTCTTTTTTAAACCTAGTTGTAAATAAAACAAAAGACAGATTCTCAGTGGCGTAACCAAAAATATAAGGGTGCCCTCTGCAAAGTCGGGTTTTGTGCCCCAAGCCAAAATTTACGTACTTGGCGTCAGGTAGACTTTGGGTCTCCTAGAGTTATGCCCCCTAGCAATGTGGGGGTTGCGGGAGTGTACGTTACGCCACTCTGCAGATTCTTATCAATTGCACTTATTTATACCATTAAATATATAGTTAACAAGAACACCTTTCGGATCTGTTGTTGTTGTTACTTATGTCTCCTGATCGACAGTTACATCAGATCAAGGTCCACGAAAGTCATCGTGGCGAAGGCCTAGATTTTTTTACGCCTGTCGTTAACCTTAGCTTAAAGCACCATGGAGGGGATAGTACGATTTGGATCGGTTTCACACCAATTTTGTGGGAGAACACCCTGGAGGTGGTCAAGGACCTCCGACGTCAATTCCCCTTCCACCAACTTCACGAGAGGACTTGTGGCTCGACGGCTATTAAGATTACCCCCATGCCGCGAAGGCACTATACATTTACAAACACCCTTATTTTCTCTGGGATTCGAACCCAGGACCTACGTCACCGCAGTCAGCCACTAACTACTATGCCTGATGAGTGGCTTGCTTTTCTGATTTAGGAACTAGGTATTAAAGCCAAGTAAAAAATGTGACCTAAATCAACACATGTACCTATATTAAATTTTAGCCCATAAGCAAATAAAATGATTAATCATTAGATTGGGGCAACGTAATATTTATTTAAAATTTCGTGGGGGGGGAGAAATAATTGACTTTTTGTTTTTATAGTTTCACTTAATACCTTTAGTTATGTTTATAATCAATAACATGACAATTTATTTTAGCTCTATATCATTATAATTAATTCATTGTAAACCTGAAAAGGGTACCAGAGATACAATTTTAGCACCGTGTTGTCGAGATTTTAAAAAGCTCCGGAAATTTCACGATTTATTTTTCAACTAAATAATGCTCATTCCATCTCCTTTCTGTTGCTTAAAGATCCGTTTTCAGTGTGGCTCACGCAATTCTCTTTCAAAATAACAGATGGTGTTAGTTATCGAAAGATAGGGTTTCTCGTATGTATCAGTAGTTATAACTGACCTGAAAACTACTAGACCATATCCTCATTTTAACACAAAAACGAGGGATGAGAAAATGGTTGTAATATAATTATTGTTTTCTAAATTTTGATTTAAAAAAAAGTCCATGATAACTTTAATGAAATTTCTTTTTTAAACAAATTTATTTTGCTTAAAATCCACATAATATAATACAATCGTGACTCGTGTCAAATAACATTAAATTGTAGAAATATTACTTTAACATTTCTGTTTATCAATATGTTTTGTTTCGTTCAGTAAAATTAATGCTAATATTTAACAAAATTTTTAAGTTTTCCAACAAAAGGAAATTTGCATTTTTCTTGACTGACTGAAGCTTTTGTTTTTATCTAAAAATAGCACAATAAAATATATACGAACAACTTCAAGGCACATTCTAAGTAAAATAATTTTTCTAAAATGTTCTTTTGTATCTCCTTTTTCAATTCCTACTATTAGCTCACACTCTCTCTATATTTATTTATCTTGGTGTAATTTTCAATCATTAATAAAATACATTTTAAAGAGATCAATTGAGCTGAAATTTTATTTATATGATTTTATTTTGGATGACAATACAATAATTTAATTATAATTAATAAAAATTAATTGATTAAAACAAATTATTTGAAGAATTACAAATACAGCCACGTTGGCATTATTTTTGGCAACTTAGCGACCCTTTTGGCGACTTGTGTGTTAAAACATAAAAAGGTTTTTTTCTCACATTTTAAAGCATTCAGTTGAACTGAAATTTTATATACACGATTGTTTTGGAAGACAATACGATACTTTAATGATAATAAATAAAAATTAATTACCACTTAATGTTGTGATTCTATCTTATGTTTTGTGACGGGCTCATCGCGCTTTCTATTAATTGTCCTTTTGAGTTCTTTGGGGCCGAAAAAGGCAAATTCTTTCCAACCAAATCCAGAAGTGAAGCGTGATTATGCAAATTAAGAACCTTTTAAATAGCAGAAATTTAGCGTAAGCAGGGTAGCTCTTTGGGAAGTGATTATGCTAGTCTGTATTTAAGCGCGCATTCAAGAGTTCAGTTATTCGTGCCAGTGCGTTCAAATCAAGGTGGATACCATTCCACGCGAGATAAAGAAATGATATTGAAGATTCGAGTGTGTTGCTGCTACCTAGGATATAGAGGTAGGACCGTTCTATTACATACTGGGAACTATGATGTGCTAAGATTAGGATAAGGCGTTAAGGTTGAATACAGTGGTCAGGAACGTGCTTAATTGGTAATACGTATTGTGTGTTTCTTGACCCCAGGTCCGCTAAGTTTAAATACATATATTATCATTGTATAGTGTTTAAGTCAAGATCTTAATAAAGAGATATTAAGATTATGGCAACGCCTGGTTCTTCATTCACTCCCACACTACTAGGTCACGAGGATAGCTTAGAAGTAAGGCAACACCCACGGTACAGTATATACATATATACATATTGAAGTACATATTACAGTACATACATATTGATATTAATCGTAACTATTTAATAAAAAGTAGCTAAAATAAAATTTTTCTTTGTTGATATAAGTAGGAATTGATTTTAAAAAATTCATATTACTTGTTTTTATAGCATGCTTATATCTTACAGTATTCGTTATAACTTATTTTAAAATTAAGATCTGCATTAATGTTTCTATGATGGAAAGCTTACACATCTGTGAAGTTTAAATCAAAAACAATAATTACAATGAAATGCCAACAATCATGGGCTATCACTGGAGACCTTCTTTTGCTCGGTAAAGTTCAACAATTAACTATAGTAATAACTCGACATGTTTTCGGCAGAATCCTGAAGAAATATTCAGTCATACTTCCGCTACAGCCATCCATATTTGCGAAAGTATGGTTGATGTAAGTGTTGTACTAAGAAATGGTTCGATCTTTTCTTACCTGACTTGTTGTTTCTTAGTTCGATTTGGAAACGCCATCTCTTGCTGCACCTAGAAGTAGTTACTTATTTCTTAATAATTGAATTGGTCTGAAAAGAAATAGTATCTTGAAAGCAGAGACGACCACACCCGAACGAGTTTGAACTAGAAGTTTATTTACGCTAACGAATATTACAACGGAATGCGCAGAGCGCCATCTGTGGACTGTAAGATTAAACATACCGCCCCCTTGAAACACGGAGGGGTTTCAAAATTAATGAATTAACTTAAACACTAAGTTGTTAAACATGCCAATGAATTACGTATAAGAATTAACATACTAAACATAATGATGAATTAAGTATAAGAATTAACATACAAATTGACAATAAAGTAATTAATGAAATCAAGCAATGAGATTTACAGAAGTATAGATGACCTCAACAATACTGAAAGAAAACATTAGGAATTATTCACAAATGTTCAAGTGTTTATAGGAAGTGGACACAGTTTAGCAATTGGCCTCACAAGCTCACTAGTTTGAGTTTTTACCTTAACCACACGAACCTTACCGTCCTTACCAGGGAATGTTTCCGTGACTTTCCCTAATTTCCACTGTAGTGGGGGTGAGTTGTCGTGCTTGATTAACACAAGATCTCCGATGTCAAGGTTCTTTTGAACGATGCGCCATTTCGATCTTGACTGCAGCAATGTCAAGTACTCTGAAGACCATCTATTCCAAAAATGTTGAGTCATTCTTGTAAGCAATCGCCAACGGTCGCAGTGGCGAAGGTCGTCTGGAACTGTAGGTTGCGGGATAGCTGTTAATGCCTTTCCTATCAGAAAATGTCCTGGTGTGAGAACACAAGGATCATCTGGACTGCTAGATAACACACATAGTGGCCTGGAGTTGAGGCATGCCTCAATTTGGCTTGATAACGTGGATAGTTTTTCGAAGGTGAGACTAGTGACTCCAACAACTCTGTTCAAATGAAACTTAAAAGATTTCACTGTAGCCTCCCAAATGCCTCCGAAGTGGGTAGCAGATGGAGGATTAAAGTGAAAGGTGATGTTGTCAGTTACCAGGAATTGATGAACGGCATCTTCTTTCATCAACTGGCGGAACTCCTTTCTAAGATCTCTGCTAGCTCCATAGAAATTGGTTCCTTGATCGCAGAAAATCTCTGATGGTTTACCTCTGCGAGCCACGAATCTTTTTAAACAAGCGATAAATGCTTTTGATGTTAAGTCACTAACGACTTCTAGATGAACCGCCTTCGTTGCTAAGCAGACGAAGACGCAGATGTAGCACTTAGTATTCCGGCTTCCTCTTCCCTTGGAGCTTCGTATCAAGAACGGGCCGGCGAAGTCAATACCAGTTCGTTGGAATACAGAAGAGGGGCAAACTCTGGATTCTGGAAGGAAGATCTCCCATGATTTGTTCGGCGAATTTTGGACGATTTCTGAAGCATGAGATACATATTCTCACTACTCTTCTAACTGCATCTCGGGCTGAAATAATCCAAAATTTTTCTCTGAGAGCTGCTTGGAGAAGTTGTGGACCGGCATGAAGAAGTTTCAGGTGGTAATCAGAGATTATCAAGTTCACAACATGGTCGGTTTTAGGAAGCAAGATGGGATGCTTCTGCGAGTCTGCAAGTATTGAATTTTTCAGTCTACCACCGACACGTATTATTCCGGAATCATCGTAGAACGGAGTCAAGGGTATAAGCTTGTTGGTTGACGGAAGCTGCTTACCTGCTGAAAGATAGGAGACTTTCATCGAAAAATGATCACGTTGGATAAACTTAACAATGCCTTTCTCGGCTTCGCTCAATTCTGCCGTTGTTAAAAAGGACTTTCTTCTTTTACACGCAGAAAGAGAACAGTTCTTCACAAATCTTAAGCAATAAGCAACAACTCTTTTCAACTTGTTCCAAGACGAAATTTTTTGAAAGAACTCAGCCTTGAAAGTCGCATCAACCACGTTCAGCATAATCAGCTTGGATGTTCTTTTGGCTTCGGCAGACATGTGTTCTTGTAATTGTGGATTATCTTCAAACTCTCCAATCGGAAAAGTAGAACTTCTTAACCAATCGGGTCCATTGAACCACAAGTTGCACTTTTCTAGTTTAGTTGGGGGTATCCCTCTCGTTCCACAGTCAGCAGGATTCTCCAGACTACTCACAAAGTTCCAGTGCACTTTAGGAGTCAGCTCTTGAATTTGTGCCACTCGATTAGCTACAAATGGTTGCCATCTTCTCGGTTCGGACTTCAACCATGCCAGTGTGATCTTGGAATCAGACCACGCAAAGGTCTCGGAAATTGGCAGGGTTAGAGTTGGAAGGGTAGCTTGTAACAAATTGGCAAGAAGTAGGGCAGAACAAAGCTTTAGTCGAGGTAGAGACTGAGGTTTTACTGGAGAGACACGTGTCTTAGAAGTTAGCAGTCTAGATACTACGGTTTGGGTTGCATCCTTGGAACGAATGTATATAACTGCACAGTAGGCCTTTTCTGAAGAGTCACAGAACCCGTGTACTTGTACGTCTATAGCCTGTGGAATGAGAATGCAGCGTGGGATCTTGATATTTGTAAGTAGAGGAAGCTGTTCTTGAAATGTTCTCCATTGTCTTGCTAGAGAATCTGGTATCTCTTCGTCCCAGCTTAGATGGTGACTCCATAGCTCTTGGAGGAAGATTTTAGAAATGACAACTGATGGTGCCAACCAGCCCAAGGGGTCAAAGATTTTGACGACTTCAGAAAGTACCTTGCGTTTAGTCCACACATCAGTCTCGTTCACGGTGAGGGTAAAGGTAAACTTGTCAACATCTGGAAGCAAAGCTATTCCCAAGATCTTGACAGGTTGGTCATCCTTGATCGTGTGTTTGGAATCAACTGCCTTTAATTCTTTTGGAATGGTTGCCAATACGTCAGGGTCGTTAGACACCCATTTGCGCAGAGAAAATCCTCCTCTTTTCATCATCTCCTGCAGCTCTGACACTAGCTGAATGGCTCCCTTCTTTGTCGCACTTCCACTCAGCAAGTCATCAACGTAAAAATGACTAAGGGTAGCTCTTGAAGCGGCTGGATAATTTTCTTGTTCGTCAATGGCTGTCGTAAGGTCTCGTAAGCTGTCGCTGAGTGAGTGAGTGAAGATTAACGTCGCACTGTTCAGCTGCAGAGGGCTTTTGGCGACGGACCACGTGGAACCATGGTCAAGAGGACGTGGACGACACCTGAGCTGGCACCCCCTCTCCTAACTACCACACCACACCAACGGGAGGACATTTCAACAGTTTAGTGCATCGCTGCCCTACACGGCGATATTCGAACTCGTGACAAAGCCAGCCACGATCCGATGCCTATACCACTCGGTACCGCGGCCATAGGTGCTGAGGACGTACCATACGTAACAGTTGTTAGGCGATATTCTCTTATAGGTTCGGTTGGAGATTCCCTCCAGAGAATTCTTTGCCAGTCTACGTCTTCCTCGTGAACTTTAATCTGGCGAAACATCTTTTCAACATCAGCGCAAATGGCTACACTGAAAATTCGAAACTGGATAAGAATAGGGAAAAGTTCTGGCTGCACTCTTGGCCCAACCATAAGCAGATCGTTGAGAGAGAGTCCAGAAGAAGTTTTACTGGAGGCGTCAAAAACAACGCGAAGCTTTGTTGTACAGCTGGTGTCCCTAACAACTCCATGGTGAGGAAGGTATAAACTTTTTATGTTATTAATTTCAGAGTCCGGAACAAGTTCCATGTGCTTTAGATCTAGGTATTCCTTTATGAAATTTCGATACAGCTTGTATTTGTCAGGATTAGAAATGAGATGGCGTTCCACGCTGATTAGCCTACGAATTGCATTTTGTTTTGAATTACCTAACCGCGTCGGAGGAGTGTGAAATGGTAACTTTACTGTGTATCTGCCATTCTCATCCCTAGAATGTGTCTTTACGAAATGATCTTCACAAGCCTCTTCTAATGAAGTTAAGGGTTTGGCACATGGCACAGAATCTAATTCCCAGAATTTATTGATTAGCTGATCCGATACTAACTGAATATGATTGACATGGAAAGAATTTTGACCACTAGAATTTGCCTTGCCTCCAATTATCCAACCCAATTCTGAACGAATGGCAAATGGCTTATCCTTACCCAAAGATAACGTTTGACCCTTTAGCAATGGCAAAGTAAGGTCAACACCAAGTAGCACATCAATTGGACTACTCTTGTAAAATGCTGGATCAGCCAGAGAAATATCCCCAAATAATTCACGCATTGAGGAATCTAAATCGCGATGTGGGATCATGCCTACAATTTTGTTGATCACATAGACGGACGCATGAAAAGAATTTTGAGATGAAAAATGTGAGGTAAATTGAATCTCAGCAAGCCCATTTAGACGCGTATCGGATGCGCCCAAACATGATATGCGCACATTGGCCTTTTCCTTTCGCAAACCTAGCCTTTCAATACATTCATTTGTAATAAGCGAAGCCTGGCTTCCGCTATCCAGAAGACATCTACAGGTCTGATAGTTACCCCAAATATCTCTTACTTGAATTAGAGCTGTGCAAAGAAGAATTTGAACATCTGGGTTCACATCAGAAATACACGATGTAACATCCACAACTCTAGAATTTTCACTTGGTTCACTAGTACCTGAAATAGGGACAGGCGAAAACACAGGAGCGTTGATAGAAAGTTCTCTAGAATTTAACACATTTACTGCTCCCTGTCTCCCCTTAGCACTAACATTTTCAAAATGAAGTAAACTGTGGTGGGGTTTCTTGCACTTTTACATCTAAACTTGCTTTTGCAAGTTTTCACACTGTGAAACTGAGTTAAACAGTTAAAGCAAACATTATTCGTTTTAACGAAATCTGAACGGCCTTGAACTGACAATTTTAAGAATGTATCACATCTCGACAATGTATGATCTCCATTACATAAAGGACATTGTGACTGGGCGTTGGACGCGACCAGAGTCACCTTCCTTTGAACATTTCTCTTAGTAGTTGAATTCGTAATGGATCTCGCTTGTGTTGCAAGGAATTGCAACAATTCGTCTAACCTTGGGATGACATCTGTTGAAAAGGTTCTCTCAAACCAAGTTCTGGAATTCGGATCAAGCTTAAACAATATCATATGCATTAAGAGTGTATCTGTAGTTGGGTCAACCATGTATTCAAGTGACTCCAACACCCTTACAAATTCCTTAGTGGAATCTATCAAATTTAGAATTTGTGTGGATGATTCTCCACTCAAGGGCGTTATGTTAATAAACTTTTTAATTAAGGAGGACATAATTTCTCTTTTATTAAAATATCTATCCTTTAGCAATTTCCAAGCGATTTCGAAATTATCATTGGTAATGGATAAAGAATTAATGATTTTTAATGCATCGGATTTTAAACTGCCCTTTAAATATTGCAACTTTTGCGCTCCCGTTAAATCATTATTGTTGGAAACTGCAGCTTCAAAAAGATCAGAAAATGCAAGCCACTCCTCAGTTACACCAGAAAATATAGGTAGGGATAATGTAGGGAGTTTCACTTCAGCTGACCGAGCTGAGACTAAACTGTGACTTGAACTTTGGTTTTTAACCTCAAAATCGGAGTTTACTACAGAAGGCATAAGCTGAGTGTCTATAGCGACAAGTATTTCTTCTAAGGTATCTAAAATGTCGTCCTTTTCCGTACAATAAGTTTCCTCGTCCTTTTCCTCGCAAATACTTATAATAGAATCCAAAATATCCTTTATTTCAGTTCTAAATTCTAAGAATCTATTTTTCCGAGCCAATAAACCAACATTATTTAATTTCTCAATTTCCTCTTCTGTTTTGTTTTGCAATTTTGTAATCGAGGATTTGATGTTCTTTTTTTTCTTCAATAAAACCTCAATATCCATTTTAATATAGCAAAAGAATAATTTAAAGAAAACAAATAAAAAAACACAGCTGCGAATGACTAATTGTTTAGTCGAAAAAGATACCGATTCCTTTGGCGCCGCGGAAGAGGGGAAAAGTGGGGGAGAAATTCTAAAAAGATTTACTACGGAACATACGAATAGGAAATTTAACACACAAGCGAGGTAAAACGAAACTTAAGTTTTTGTTGCATATGATACAGGAATGACAATGGCAGAAACACACAAATAATTTACCACTTAAGAATAATCGCACAACAATCAGTTAAACATTGAAATAACCATATATATAAGATTAAACTTTTGAATATACATGAATTTGAAATATTTCACTTCGAAAGTTTCTTTTTAAACTTAGTACACACAAAAAAAAAGAATTAGAATTTTTCATCAATTGAATTATGACAATATCTTTTAGAAAAATATTGCCGAAAGAACAACAAGCCAGAAGTTTTGAATTAGAATGTTTCACAATATTGAACTCCGGCTACGGTACGACCAAAATGTTGTACTAAGAAATGGTTCGATCTTTTCTTACCTGACTTGTTGTTTCTTAGTTCGATTTGGAAACGCCATCTCTTGCTGCACCTAGAAGTAGTTACTTATTTCTTAATAATTGAATTGGTCTGAAAAGAAATAGTATCTTGAAAGCAGAGACGACCACACCCGAACGAGTTTGAACTAGAAGTTTATTTACGCTAACGAATATTACAACGGAATGCGCAGAGCGCCATCTGTGGACTGTAAGATTAAACAGTAAGATTTTATGCATGAACTAATCTTTCAATCGTATACATTCGATGGGATTCCTGTCTAGTTATATAGGAAGACAAATCATTCGCTGGAATTGTTCAGAATGATCAATTACTAATTATTTGTGCCCCTTGACGTGATGCATTGCTATTCTGGAAAATTCCATCATCATTTGGGTACTTGAAGTGCATACATTTCTATAAATGGTCTCAAAATAGCTAAAGATACATCGATTGGAAAAATAATTGTTGGTACTTCCTACACTTCTACTATCGTCACACTCCCTACAACTTTAACTTTTATATTAGGTGTACAACTTTGCTTCCGCCGTTTTGCAATAGATGGCTGTAGAGGTAAGTGGTAGTCGAAATAAATAAATCGTAGATGTCATACAATAAGCTTCGGTGTTTGTAAACATAACGCCATCGAAATATTAGTCGATTTGTGTCTGCATCATAAAGTTATTCTCGATTAAACATGTCAGCTTACGAGCCAAATTCTCGTCATTTGCGGGAGGTTTTAATTTTCTGCTTTAATATGAAGAAATCTGCGGCTGAGGCTCATCGAATGCTCTCATATACTTATGGTAAAGCCGCTATTAGGGAAAGAACGTGCCGAGAGTGGTTTCAACGCTTCAAGAACGGTAATTTTGACGTCGAAGACCAGCATGGCATTTGATGGGACCAGCTCGGCGTAATGTATTATGAGTTGTTAAAATCGACTGAAACAATTACTGGCGATCGTTATCGAACGCAATTATTGAATCATAAATGTATAATCAGTTTTTTACAATAAAGCCTCGAATTTCGGAAAAAAAACGGTGGAAGCAAAGTTGTACGCCTAATAATTTTATTCTTACCTAGCGGACGTACAATACTGTTTTTCCTGTTGTACAAAAGTTCCTCTTGACACAAATAAGTATTGTTACGAATTTATTTTTTAATAAACCACTGTTAATTACTTTTCTTTCTTTCTTTCTTTTTTGCCAAGAGAAGGCCAAGCTTACCCAACAAAAGCTTAGAGACATCTTCACCAAACTCCCGGGAGGGCATCCAACTCAGCAGGCCCAGACCACTTGGAACATGCATTTAAACAAAAAAAAAAAAAAAAAGACGTACGTAATTACATTCATGGACAAAAAAATTAGCGCACTAACAAATAATTGCGGGATCGTAACGAAACTTGGCGTAAAGGTACATGCCGGGGATACATGCAAATGAGCAGAAATGCAGCGTAATTGAGCATTATATATAGCCGGTAGAGGGCGTTTAACGTCGTTCTCCGTGGAGTATAAAACAGGTAAAACCAAAGCTTGTTTGAGTGTGCTGAAACGTTTATAAAGGTAGAGTTGAGGTAGGCATGCCATTACGCCGTTTTCGAAGACAATATGAGCAGCTGTTGCAGTTTGAGAGAGGGAGAATCATCGGCATGAGGGAAGCTGGGTGGTCAGCTAGGCAAGTAGCTTGTCAATTAGGCCGCTCTGATTGTGTTGTGAGGAGGTGTTGGGACCAGTGGATCCGAGATATGTCGTTTACACGAAGACCCGGCTCAGGACGCTCTCGACAGACTAGTCATCGAGAAGACCGCCACATCGTAAGAAATGCACGCGTACAGCCAACTGCTTCATCGACCGCCATCCAGACACTGGTAGCACCTTCACTAGGGGCTCCTGTGTCTTCTCCAACCATACGAAGGTGCCTGGCTGAAGGACATTTGGGATCGCGGCGCCCATTACGTGTGCTGCCCTTGACGCCCATCCATCGACGCCTCCGTTTGGAGTGGTGCCGTGTACGAGGAAAACGGACTGCAGTAGAATAGAACCAGATCGTCTTTTGCGACGAATCCAGATTCAATCTCAGCAGTGATGACAATCGTGTTCGTTTGTGGATACCCCGCGGTGAACGCCTCAATCCCGCCTTTGCTTTACAGTGACATTCCGTCCCCACATCTGGTGTGATGGTATGGGGTGTCATTGCCTACAATACACGGTCCCCCCCCCTAGTATTGATCCGTGTCATCATGACAGCCCAGTGGTATGTCCATGACATCCTGCAACCACATGTGTTGCCACTCATGCAACGGCTCCCAGGAGCCACCATGATCGGCCTCACACGGCAAGGGTGTCACAAGACTGTCTCCACACTGTTACTACCCTTCCTTGACTTGCTTGATCCCCAGATTTGTCTCCAATCGAGTATATCTGGGATCATTTGGGGCGGCGAGTTGGGCATCCCACGAATTTGAACGAACTGGAGGCAAGGTTACAGCAAATATGGAACGAAATGTCTCAAGACATCATACAGAACTTGTATGTCTCAATCCCCGATCGTATCGCATCGTGCATTCGCGCAAGAGGGGTGTCGCGTATTCAAGATATCAGTCCTTGTTTTCAGGTTTTTTAAAACATGTGTAATGATGACAAACACGACACACAAACAATTAAATATAAATTGAAAATTACTATTTTGTGGGTAGGCACACCCCACCGATTTCGGGGGTTCCGTTATCGGCCAAAGTTGGTTACAGACTGACTGAATCCCCCCATTGGTTAGGGAAGGTTCACACATATTTCCCTTTAGGGATTACTCAGAAGCAAACCGCCACAAGGGGGTTCAACGGGGTATTAAATCCTCCGTTCTTTTGCCTTTTTCTTTGATTTTCTAATCATTTACTTATATGAACGTACGTTTACGTATGTAAAATTTCGTTTCATTTTGACGACTCTTTCTTAGTGCGCTAATTTTTTTGTTCATGAGTGTATGTTCAAATAACATTAAAATTATTTTTCAGATTTTAAAAAATGATATCAAAAATTCCCAGAATAAATATGTTGATGTTACGTTAAAGTTATTTTTTCTCTTTACAGTTGAACATTATGAACGTTGAGTTTAATGGGACACCGCAAATTAAATAAAAAGTAACCATTTCCAGTCACTAAAGTAGTGATTTATCAGTTCACCACCAGTTTGCGCAGTGCCTTGTTGACAACTTGCTCGATGACTCGGAGGAAGGTGTCACACTCAAGTCCTGTTTGGGGGCAATCAGGCTTTGCCCCCCCTCGCGATGCGGAGGTGTACGCTACGCCACTGCATCTCACCAAGTAACGTTTGCCCAGCCATTATTTTCACAAGCACAGCACGAGCACTGCAGCCGATCGCGTGCTGCTAGTAAAGACGCTTGAGTCTATTTTCTGCTGCCATACTCCATTAACTCTAAATTTTACAATAATTAATTTCTGAATTAAACAATTCTAAAGTGAAAAAAATGAAGATTGATGCTTTTTAAATCTATTTTCAAGCATTCGCCAAATTCGGAAAACTTGCTTGCACCCTCGAAACGATATAAATTTCTTTTTTAAAAACTTCGCGAAAGAATCGTAACCCTACGACGCTTTGTTCGAGTTAGGGAGCAAAATATACCAAAAGTCCTTTTAAGAATGAAATTTAAAAATATCTAGGGAGAATTTTGAAAAATCGCTTCGAAAAGTTCACTATCACCTATAGTATCATAATAGCAATTTGGGCCTTTCCGTTTTTGTATTGCACCACCACCCATTCATTCACAAAATAAATTATGACTAAAAATAATTCTTAATATAACGTCAGTATATAAATGGGTTAGTCTAGATGTTTCTATAAATTACTTGTTTATTGACTCTTGTATTTCGCAATGTCACACGCAGGGACGTCTTAAGACTTCTCGAGGCCCCTCCACAAATGTAAGCCCCACCTATGAACATTAAATGTAGACAGTCCATAGCATACGTTGTCAAATACTCATACAAACATAATTTGAAACAAATAAATGTGCATCACTTACAATCGCACAAACCGGCTCGACCGACTGCCGCCTTTTGACTGAATGAGTAATGATGGTGTAAGGTGTATGGTAAGCCTAGGCTTAAATTCATGGATGACGGTTATCACATGTAGCCAGTCGTCCGAAAATCCCAGTTATTTGGAGAATACAATTGGAAATGACATTTGACCGTTGAGATTATTCGAATTATGATCTTATTAAGGCCGAGTCAAGAACGCGACGAGGCATCCAATGCCTTAAGACGTCACACGTCATAACTTAGAGTGCACAATTTTAGCAAAAATGGAAAAATATTTCAGCATGCTCCTCTAAATGAAGCGTGAATCTGTAAGACATTATAGCTCACAACCTACAAACTTGCCTTGATCCCGATGTTATGAGATAAAAAAAAGAGTAAAAAAATTTTTTAAAAAAAAAGAAAAAGAATATTATATTACTATTAACAGCATTCTAAAAATTGAATTTTTCCGAGTTAATCTGATACAGAAAAATTAAACGTAGTGGCCCTGTTACATTTTAGTTTTTTAGACAGCTATTAAATAGTAATTTGAAGTAAACTTCTTTTGGAATGTTTTAATTTTCCATTTCTTAATTCATTCTTATAAATTCTCGAAACGACTTCAAGGGTCTTACAAAAACTATTTACGGGGGGAGTTCAGTTTCATACATAATACTGATTTATGAAATATTAGTACTAACACGTTTTAATACAAATGGATTTATCTTAGAATAATTTTAATTGTAATTGTACGGGTAGTACTAATAATTAATATTAAGAGTTGTTATTATATACAGAGTTTAATTATATATATATATATATATATATATATATATATATATAATTTTGAATACTTTAAAAGAAGAAAAATAAATCTTACATTTTTAATTAAATCATTAATAATTCCAATTTCGTTCGTTTCCGGTACTGAATTTAATATTTTTATACATAATAATACCGTTGACATAGGAATAGCAGTGATGCGTCCATCTACACTATTAATTGACATACGAATAGCAGTGATACGTTTAATAAAATACAAAAAAGGTTATTTTTGAAACTTAAATGCTTTTCGGATAACTTTACAGATGATCATTTTTATCAAAAAAATCTAAAAAAGGGAAATTATTTTTCTTATATTTAAATTGAAAACTATCTTTTCTGCGAGTATATTAATGTCCATTTTAATCACAGCTTAAAGGATGTATTTATGTCCACTTAAACCGCAGTTGAATTCAAAATCCTGCTTTGCCCAATCATTCAGATGTAAATTCGAATGGGGATTACACGGTAGAGTTGTTTTCTGGTTGCAGAAGAACCAAAAGTACCCGCGAAAAAGAAACCAAGAAACGTCAACCCCGCCTCTGAGTCTGAGAGTAGGTCAGTGTATATATAAGATAGATTTCTCAAAATTCCACTGCGTTCTGTTCTACCGGCCAACAGCACAATGAAGAGATTCTTGTCCCAGCTGCTTTTAGCCATTGGAGTCTTCGCCGCAGGTGAGTGTCTCTTCTTCTCTAGCATTTCCATTTCAATGGAGATTTTATCTCTATCGTTTTACTTTCGACCTGTAGCCAACAAGCATAAATCTATATGATTACATGGATTTAAAAACTATTTAAAAATTGGTATTGAGAAATTTTATTCTAAAATTGAAATGAAGGGTTATTGTTATTATTTTTCTCTCTTGTATATCTATTTATTTAAATTCCGATCTCATTGGAGGCTTTATTTCTGAAGTACTTTCGGTTTCTGCTAATTCATAATGGAAAAAAACTGCATTTTTTTAAAAATAAAAAATAATTTTTAAATTTTTCTAAAATTAGGATGAAATACAAATTTATTTAAGTAATTTCAAAAATATAACTTGTCGATATAAAAAAACACAGTCAACAAAATTTTATAATTTAATATTAAAATATTTATTTACATTACATGTTATTTTAAACACAGTCTTTTGTTACAAAATGGGAACTGTAAGTTATGTACAGTTTTGTAAAAAGGTGAATTCAGAGAGTGAAGTAGTACAATAATTTTATAAATCAAGTTTTTAAATCACACCGTTCTTTGTTTGACAAATCTTTAATTTTTCTCTCCTCTTGGATAAGTACTTACTAAAATTGTTACATAACACTTCAACAACTTCAACACTGAGAAAATAAACTTGTCTAAAGAAATGCCAAGAAAATTAAGGTTTTCTTACTCTGATATTCGAAGAATTTCCCAATTAGGATTTTCATTTCTAGATAGAACATGTGTGTTTTCGTTCTAACATTAAGCTGTGTCGTTATGAGACCCATAATTTTATTCATTACATTGCACTCTTAAGTATTTAAAAGAGTAAGAAATGTAAATTTTCATGTTGAAATAGTTAAATGGAGGCTTAAACAGATTGCATCCTTTGCTTGTTACTACGCAAATAATTACTTATTATGCATATTGATGTGTCAGGTAGATGCTTTCCATCACATTTTTCTGATAAAATAAAGATAAAACAGTTCTACGTATTTAAAAAAATTGTTATTTTCGTACTCTTTACTTAACACCCAAACCATATGTATGTTAAATCATACAATTAAGATTAAAACTTTTGTAAGAGAGAGAGAGAGAGAAGTATACAAATAAATAAATATCTAAGAAACTGCAACTAAACCTTATATCTGTTTAAACAAAGCAAAATTTGAAAGCATGTTCTTTCAACACGTGATTACAAAAATACATTATCGGATATATATATATATAAAGAACACATATAGATTCAATAATATAAATTATCGATATTATATAAGATATATGGAACTTATATATGTAACAAAAATAATTACAACGTACTGCTTACTATTTATAAAAAATGAATGATATAATTAAGTTTATGATGTAAATATTTAGTCCGGGTTCGGTACTGTAATCAGAAGATTAAAACATTTGCATAGGTGTAAAGTACATCCTCGCATCGCAGGAGGAAGGGGGTCCAAAGCATTCCTTTGTAAGATCCGACTTGGGGCCCTAAACATGACTTTGTAGGGGGAGCCTAATATTCTCTGTTACGCCAATGAGCATATGATTTCGTTTTATAAGTGATTTGAAGAAATGAAATATAGAGGATAAATCCAATGTGATTTACAAAAAAATTTAACAACTTATTCCATGCATTGTGAATTTATCGATATGTAATTTGAAGAGATAATATTACCTGGTGGTGAACTCCCTCTATGGTAGTCAGAGTAGATGTGTGGAAAAAAATTGCTGCTTATTAAATCAGATGAGCTTCAAAATATCCATGTGACATAGGTCATAAGTTCGGAGAATGAGATAACTTGCATGTCACCTGACTATAGTTCAAAATTGAGAAGTTCATTACACAGGCACATTACAGCACAGCTTTAGTGTAAGTTTTATTTAGCTAAAATAAACTGTCGTTATAATTGCATGTTTTATAATATGCTGCAGATTATAAATCTCTAAGCAAATAATATAGAGTTGAATGAAATATTCTAAAAAAAATTGGGCAGTAAAAAGTATTTATGAATTTTTTTTAAGTATAAAAATAAATATTTGCAAATTATTCTTTAATAACTAAAGTTAATTGTTTTTAAGAAATTTTAAGAGTGGAACTTCTCCCAGAAATCAACTGTGATTTTAAGAAATAAATCGAATACATGTTCAAAATCTCGTTTTTTACACAGTTGCTAATCAGATTATGTAAATTATGTTTCTTTTAAAAAATCAAGATTCACAAATATTTCAAATGTGCTTGGTTTTCTCATTTATATCAGATGTATAATCATGGAATTAATGTGCAATGATTACATATTTAAAATTATACCAAATTTCTGGTAAAAACCTACATAACCTGAACATTACTGAAATAATGCGTGCAATATATTATACTCAAAATATTCGGAACTCTGTAACTTCTCAAGACCGAACAAGATTTTCGGTCTAAAATGTCCACAAATTTCAATTACTAGAGTTGTTTTTACAGAAATAAAAATCAAATTAACAAAACCATTATACCAAGAAATTGACAAAAACTATAATTCCATGTATGAAACAATTCATAATATTGAATAAAGCAGTTTTCCTCCAAAATCATCACCCCATCTATATTTCTATATATAGCTATTTACAATATTCTTGTTGATTTTCGATCAATTAAATTGAAAATTGTTCCAGAAAAATCAGAAAAACCCGGTCATGAAATAGATGCTAAATAGCGTTTTAAATTACTAAAATCTAGTTCACGGTAAAGAAGAGAGGGGGGAATAAATAAAAAAAACTAAAATTTTCTGTTCGCTAGGGCATTAAACGTAGATAAAATTCTATAATATCACCTAAGTCAAAACATAACAATTATAAAATATAGGAAGAAAAAAAATCCTTTTACATATTGTTCGATCCAAATGACTCATAAATTTCATCGTTTTAAGGTTAAAATAGAATTTATAAGAACACACGAATGTTTCTGAGTAATTTGTTTCAGGTTTATTTTCGAAATGGAATCGCGCGCGCGAAAAGTAAGAGAGAAAGAGAAGACGATGAATCGGATCAACATACGTAAGGTCGCTGAACTGGATATTGTTTCTTTTGCACCGAAATGTAGGAATCATTTAGGGCTTGTAAAAAAAAAACTGGGACAGATCTTTCGGATGAACGCCCCCTCGCATACTTGTTTGACTTCTCTAGAAAACTAAATTCAGGAAATAAATGCGTTAAATCGAAGCAAAGGGAAAATGATTGCCAATCTTTGCAATTAAGAGGCACACGCAAGTAAAAAAAAATGTTATTGAGGAAGTAGTATACCATTTTTAAAAGCTTCAACTTTTAAAAAAAAATATTTTAAAAGTTCCCAAACGAATTATTTGTGAAGAATTTTTTTTAAGCCGAATGCATACATAGTAGGATTTTTTTTAAAATACTTATTGAATAATTTTTATGCACAAATAGTAATTAATTTATTTTGGAGGAATTAGTCTTCAAATTTCGAATTTGTTTGCTCACAAAAGAATTTTATCACAAAGTTGAAGACCATATAAAATACAACAATTCTCGAAAAAATCTAGTTTTATAAAAATAATGCAGAATTATAAGCATTTTTACACACACACATGTGTATAACTATGATTTTAATAAAATCAATTATTAAATTATTGTCATTCTTTAATATATTTCCACACACACACATAAATTAGATTTTAAAAATATTAAAAAATACTTTTATCATAAAATTATTAAAATATTCACAAAAATATTATTCGGTTTACTTTATATTTACCATGTTCAGTGAAATATATACCCTTTTTTTGATAAAATCAACTCAATATATAAATATATAAACTCAATTTTTTACAGCTTTCCACAGCGGTTCCTGCCAATCATGTCACCTTCGAGAACTAGACTTGTGCGCAGCGACATTGGTCCTTTTCAATCAGAGCCCAACAGGTGTCGCCACGAACGAACCTGATCTGAACCGACAATGCACGTAAGTACACAATTTCATTTTATCAAATCCAACAAATAAAATATTATGTAGACTCTTAATGAAAAAACATTATAAATGTTTTAATTTATAAGGGCATTCCTTTTAGAACTAGTTCTCGCATTTTAAGTCTTCATTCACTTCTCTTTGAAAATGAAAAAATGAACACTTTATATATTTGATTGAAATATTATTTTTTATTTTATCGTTAATCAAATTTATGAAATGCAAGTCGAAGAAGCATAAGCCCGTAATGCGTAAACATCGAAATATATACACACAAATAATCTCTCTTTAAAAAAGTATGTATTTTAGCTTTTTTATTATCAAATATATAAGTATTGAAAGTGAATAAGACTTAAAACAATTTTTTTTTTCCATATTTGAAAAAAAAATTTGCATTAGAAGTTTAAGATGGAGGCAGTAACGCACACAAGAGTTTTTCTGGAGGAAGGGACGGGGGGGACAGGGGGTCGAAAGTCCACCATTCTCGTATCATGCACCAATACGCTGCCAAAAATATTTGTTTGATTTGGTCGACTTTCGGGAACAAAAAGCAGTAAAGAATTAATTATTGAATAAATAATTACAATTAATTAATAAAATTAATTATTAATTCCAAATACAAAATTAAATGTTACGTACTATACACATAGGATTATAATCAATCAAAAAAAAATCAAGGGTTTTGGAGAGAGTACGGACCCGGACCCCCCCTTCCCCTTGTGTGTGCCACTGGATGTAGTAGCTATTCGCACTGATCTTAAAATATTTCTTGCCTTTATACTGAACGAAATTAAAATTAAATTGGATTACAGAACAATTTTTAGTGAACTAATCATGAATTTTGAAACATTCTATTTAATAAATCATAGGTACATCAACGAAGCTGAGCAGTGCTTTAAAAATTTTACTGTGAGATGCATGACACCACTCCAAAGAGAATTACTTGGATTCGTCAGTGAAGGATCCGAGAAATTGTTGAATGAATACTGTACACCAGGAACTGATCTAAGAGCCAGTAAGTAAAAAACAAGTTAATTTGAATGCTTTCATACGTGAATTCTCATATACAAAGTCCATTGGACGCTTGGGGCAGGTACACAAGGTTCCGATAAGCTGGACTTAACCAGATTATCTGGTTATAAATTTCGATCTGCAAGTACCAAGGGGGCCTGTAGAGATTCTGAGCCCAGGGCCCGAAATGAACTTAAACAGGCACTGATCATGTAGAAGGATCAAATTGCTTTTTAAATTCAGAAAACGCTGGATTTTATATGAAAGGCTAAAAAGTTTCATCTCGTGCTTAACCATCACATGATGTGGATTTAAAAGTATCAAGTTTTATCATCTTTTCAACGATTGCATAAAATTGATTCCATTCCAAAATGTCATATTACGTTAAAAGGGTCTTAAATTCAATTAAATTATCGCGCGCGCGTGTGTGTGTAATAATTCACGTAACTTTTCTCTTGAGACATTTTAATTCATATTGATCTTAAGCCCTCCAAGACTTCGCGTGATAATAAATTTGTAATTTACCCAATTACGGGAAATAACCATAACCTTATCTCCCCAAAACTAAAACTTCAGCTCTTTTAAAACAGGATGATGCAACTTTGCATCACCGGCGTATTCGGATCAATGAGAAAAGCTTTTACCGGAAATCATATGACTTTTGAGAAGGCCACGTAATTCAGGTGTGTTAATGCCTTTCTTTGTGCTGTCCTGTTTGCGTTTTCTTCATAACTAAATAAATGTGGATTTCCATCAACAAGATGTTTCTTCTTATTTGTGCCACGATAATCACCAGAAATCATGTTTTAATGATTAACTGCCCTAAATCAAGTCCGAAGGGCTTCAATACCATATACCTTTCACATATAAGCATAGCTTAAAACATTTTTCTTTTCTCAAACAAGAAAATAACCTTTAAATAGTTGAAACCGTTGCAGTTTAAACAAAAAGTAGAATGTTTTTTCTCATTGAACCAATAACTGCTTTAGTTGAGTGGTCATGGTCACGAACTGGTGGCCAAGCAAAAATTTATTGATGAATTTCCACCCTCTTTTCATGAAGAAGCGCTCATTAAAAATTAATTGCGTGACGTAAATATTACTGCACTAGTTCTGCTTAGTAAGAATATAAATTAAAAACATCTTATCCCAATACTTTATTAATACTTTAAATCAGGGGTCGGCAACCTATGGCGCGCGGTACAGTTCTCGGTGGCACTCTGCGCTACTCAACAAATTTGTCAATTTTTGAGTGGATGGAAGGTGATACATTTATAATGGACCTTATTTGACAAACTTCTTCGGAATTATGGAAATTACGGGGGGGATCTGAAAGGTAACTCTCAAGATAAATTTACAGCTATTTTGTAAATTATTGAATGTCATTGCTGGAGAGATTTAATAGTTTGAAGAGAGAAAATTGCATGTACTCTGCTCTCCACTTTTGGTTCTACATATCTGAGTAAAAAATCTTTCCTTACATGAAAAATATTTCGGGTCCGCAAAGAAGTTGTTTAACAACTAAATGCTCAGAATCGTCTCAAATTGAAAGTCACACATTGTACCTTGATTTTGCGATATGAAAGTAGAGCAATGCAAGTACTAGGGGGAGGGGGTCACAATAAATTTTTCTTTTTATATAACTCTAATGAAGGGAAAAAAAATTTGTACGTTGTCTATTTCTTATTTTAATAAATATGTTTAAAAACACATAATATATGTGTTCAATGTTAACTTTTGATATATTTGTTGAAGAAATAGTTATATGTTGTTTATTTTCATGTTAAGAAACATCTTTAAATGATGCATAATTAATATATAATAAAATTATAAATCTAAATTATAGACCTCTATTGTCTAAATCCGCATGCTTTTATCACGGGAATCGAATGGTTTCAAAAATGTTCTTAACTGTGGGGCACGCTGAATCATATTGTTAGATTGGTTTGGCCCGGCACAGCTGAAAGGCTGCCGATACCTGCTTTAAACGCTCTCACATCCCTCCCCCCAAATATTATTTAATAATTACTATATGGATTGAAGAACGTATAATTTTTATCCATGGTTAGCAATAACGATGGATATGTCGCAGGGGAAATGACGAAATTAGGAATTTCATCAAATCCCTAAGGGAGAGGATCATTTGACGGTAGATGTCTCTTCAAGGTCATTTCCCTGATAAAAGTAAGGGATTTGAATAAATCCCTGATCTGCTTCAGTGAAATGATGAAATAATATTATCAAGAGTTTAAAAGTGTTTATTTAACAAATAGGGTGCATTATTAAACGTAGAAGTAAGTAATAAAACAATAGTTAATGAAATACAAATTATTTACTCGAAACTAATTAACAAATAATTAGAAAATTAGGCTGGTATTTTTTGATGTGTAACATCTTTCCTCTCGGTTACTTACACACTGAAATATCAATCCCTATGTTAATCCTATGGTGCCATTTTTTTAAAGATATAGAGTTGATACTTAGGGGACCGATAGGATACTACATGTATGGTTAGGAAATACAAGGACTCAACCCCCCTCCCCCAGACAGCATTTTGCCAATGCAAATCCTGACTAGTTCATCATTTCACTGAAACAGTTGAGGGATTGGATAAAATCACTGACTTTCATCAGGGAAATGACCTTGAAGAGAGAGACGTTATTTTAACATTTCCCGTCAATTGATCACATCCCTTAAGGATTTGATGAAATTCCTAATTTCGTCATTTCCCCTGCGACATATATATGCAGAAAATGGAAGTTAAGATGTTTATCATTTATTGAAAAGAATTAATTAAAACTTCGAAAGGCATGCAAAATGTAAATAAAAAGATGCGCATTTACACCGTTGAAAAATAGCTTTTTTTTACGTTAGCAAATATGTTATCAAAGTATGTTTTGCACAGATGTGCATTTTCAAAATCTTATCTTCTTTTGATATTATTTACTGAAAAAAGAGAAAAGAAAGAAAAAACTGTGTGTCTAAATATTTCACGTTGCATTAGTTTGTAGTAGATAATTCAAAGTTAATTTTTTTTATCACTATTGGTATACTTTAATTTGTTTTAAAGCAATTTAATAGAGAGAGGATGTTTATAACTTTAAAATTCAACTTTAAAGTAAATAACAAATAATATTGTAATCGCAAACATTTTGCATTAATAATCAATAGTAAAGTTTAAAAGTGTTAGAATTTTACAGTTCTGAAGGCTGTTTAATATTTTTAGAGTTAATTATTTCTCAGCTTTTTATCATTATAATTTCCTATAAGTATTCCACAGAAAACGATATTGAGGAATTCATCAATCTCTTACGTTAAGTTTAATCCTAAGTAATTATATTCAAGTTTTTAACACCTAATTCATAATAAAGATTTATTAATTTTCTCTAATAAAATGCTTCAACTAATATCTGAAATATATTAGCAGTATTTAACAGGTGTTAAAATTTACATAAATCCATATTATTCCGTTAAATCATTATGATAATATATTTCACATTTTTTAAAAATTTTCCTTGAATTGTTAAATTTTTGCCAAAGATGTATTTTATAATCTTTACTATTTTTTTTATTTCTCGATAGTATTATACCTATATTTTTTTAATTCCTACTATTGGCTCACTCTCTCTATATATTCATTTATTTATATATTTACCTTGTTCAAATTTTCAATCGTTAAAAAATAAAATACTTTCTATTCATCCAATCAAACTCAAATAAATTTTTTAAAACTTGCAGTGGATGACACTTGATGTTAATACAGTTTTTTCAAATATTAACTAATTTAATTTAATTAATTACCGGTTTTTGACGCCAACTTAATTCGTCTCTATTGTTGTAACAATGTAACTGTTAAAACAAAGACAAAAGTTGGCGTCGAAAACCTGTTTTTCAGACAAACCGGATGTGAATTGACACAACAATGCAGACAAATCTCTTTTCAATTCCTTCTATTAGTTCACTCTCTCTATATATCTATATCTATTTATATATACAGTGGACCACAAAAGTGTTCGTACATTTGCAATTTTTTAATAAAATTAATGTTTTCGACTAATAAAAATTAATATATTACAATTGTAATATTTTTATGATAACCTCAACTTATTCTTAATGGAATGATATAATCATTTTTTAAAAAACAGTATAACTATTATTTTTACAAATTAATAATCAAAAAACTACTAAAATTTACGCCACAAAAGTCTTCGTACACTTAAAAAAAATCTCAACATAGCTTTAAATACTGTGTATTTCTTTTTTAATTTAGTACTAAACAGGATATTTTTTAGTGTCCAAAACAATTTTTAAACGTCTTTTGGTATAGATTTAATCAGTTTTTTGTAATTTCTGCGCCGATTTCCCACCCTGCTTCTGTGATTATTGTGTTTACTTCCCATTATGCGTTTATATGTCATGTTTTCTTTTTTTCTTAAATCAAATATTCACCAACTATGCTCTACAGGGGTAAATAAAGTGCTTGAGGAGGTATTTTCAAAACTTGGGGACAGTTATCGAGACACCAGCGGCCTACATTGAGAGCAGTACGCTTGGCATCATTATCCTGTTAAAAAATGAAGTCGTCTCCGATATCCAAATTTTGGGCGGATAATTTAAAATTTCTCTTTAAAATATTTAAATAGAGCTCATAATTCACAATATTATCAAAAAATACCAAACTAATCTTGAAGCCGATTTACACCCCTACGTAAGAACACATCCACCTTCATGCTGAAGCATGGAGATGTAGGGGTTCTTGTTCCACATAAATTTATAAGACTAAATTCCTCCTTTTTCATTTGTAAACTATTTTACGCCCATCAAAATCAAAAATGTTGAATTTTCTGTGATTCCAATCAATTTGCTGTCAATGCTGAATTTTCTGAAACTTAATCCTAAGAATCTGCACTCAGGAACTTTGAAAATGGCGACCCAAGAAGAAAGCATTAGATTGAAATGAAATTTAATACACATAATGACACAGATGAGAGATTCACTTGATCTCAAAAACAAGACAATTAAACGAATGCAGGGTGTGTAACGACACAAATACTAGGCAACTTCAATAGCGCGTTGGACCATCTCCAGCTGCAATACATGCCGCCACACGGTCCGGCATTGAGTTGATTAGACACCTTATGTTGTCCTGAGGCAGATGGGCCCACAAATCTTGAACAGCCAACTCTAAACCTGTACAGAGTGACATGATGGCATCTGCCGTTTTAACTGATCCCACACGTGCTCTACAGGGGACAAATAGGGGGAGCGGGCCGGCCATGGAAGAGTCTGAAAATGACGTAGGAAGTCTTGAGCAACTCTTGCAGTATACGGACGAGCACTATCCTGCTGGAAAATTGCCCTTGGGAGACCATTTAGGAAAGGTCCTACATGGGGTCGAATAATATCACCAACGTAACGTTGGCGCGTTAAGGTTCCACGCATCACAGTTAAAGAGGACCGGCTATCATAGGCTATGGCCCCTCAGACCATTACACCAGCTGTGCTGGCAGTGTGGGGAATTGTACCGCTCACCAGGGCGCCTCCACACCCGTACACGGTTATCATCTGTCCCCAAAACAAACCGGGATTCATCACTAAACACAACCTTTTGCCAATCTGTGACATTCCACATTGATCTGGCTTGGCACCATTGTAGACGCAGTTGCCGATGTTCCGGTGTTAAAGGGAGTGCACGGAAAGGGCGCGTGGACTTAAGATTTGCTTCTGCAAGGTGTCTAGAAATTGTTTGTGGAACAATTGCTACGCCTACGTCTGATCGTATCGTTGAACGAGTCACTGTGGGGTCCTCAAGTGCTTGCCACACGATCCTTCGATCCTCTCTCCTCGTGGTCTTCCTGGTCGCTCCAGACCTGGTTTTCCGCACGTGTCCACTGCTCTCAACAATTTCTAACGGCACACTCCGAACGATCCACCTGGCCAGCAACACGGCGCGTCAACCAGCCTGCAGTTTTCATCCCGATGATCAGGCATCTCTCAAACTCGCTTAACTGTGAGAAATGTCTTCTAGCACGTTTACCTGGCATGTTTCACTTACCCAAGTCTTCCTACAATCGGCGGGTAATCGTCACGTTTATGAATCTTCGAATTTGCGCTGGCTTATATAGCACCCTCTTCCTGATTGTAGCGCCATCTCGGCGTGTACGAACATGCGTATTGGCACAAAACTTGGATCATTTGCATATCATATTACGCGGTACTTATTTGCAAAGTTTCGTGATTGTACTTAGCTTCCTTCTTGGGTCGCTGTTTTCAATGTTCCTGAGTGTATTTTGATCAGTGAAACATTGAGGTAGAAGTGTTCTTACGTAGGGGTGTAAATCGGCTTCAGGATTAGGTAATTTGGTATTTTTTGATAATATTGTGAATTATGAGCTCTATTTAAACATTTTAAAGAGAAATTTTAAATAATTCGCCCAAAATTTGGATATTGGAGACGACTTCATTTTTTAACAGGATAATGATGCCAAGCGTACTGCTCTCAATGTAGGCCGCTGGTGTCTCTATAATTGTCCCCAAATTCTAAAAATACTTCCTCTTCACTTTATTTAGCCCTGTAGAACATATTTGATGAGAATTTGATTAAAAAAAAAGAAAGAAAGAATGACATATTAACACATAATGTGAAGTAAAAACAATAATCACAGAATCATGGTGGAAAATGGGTGCAGAAATTACAAAAAACTGATTAAATCTATACCAAGACATTTAAAAGTTGTTGTGGACACATAAAGATATCCAATTAAATGATAAATTAAGAAAGAAATACAATATTTAAAGCTATGTTGAGATCATTGTAAAGTGTACGAAGACTTTTGTGACGTAGTTTTTTAGTAGCTTTTTGATTATTAATTTTTATAAATAATAGTTATACTATTTTTAAAAAAATTGATTGTGTCATCTCATTAAGAATCAGTTGCAGATACCATAAAAAAATTACATTAATTTTTATTAGTAGAAAACATTAAATTTTATAGGAAATTGTAACTGTACGAACACTTTTGTGGTCCACTGTATATATCTTATTCAAATTTCCAATTGTTAATAAAATACTTTCTATTCATCCATTCAAAGTAGGAATTGACTTGAATTTTTTTTTATATTACTTGTGTGTGTTTTAAACTTATTTTTTCTCATCTTTAATTGCCCGAATATATGCAAAGCAATCAACACTTAAACTATTTTTTTTATTTTGTTATTTCTCTATGAAGTATCGAATTGCGGTAAATTTTAAAATTCCACCTCTGATTTCAATTTTCTTCCCCTATTTCTTACAGATTATTTGAAACATGCACCTTGTCTTAATGATGCTCATAGTTTACAGAAAGATTGCCTGACAGATTTACAAGCAGCAATGGAAACGATATCAACATCTGATTTCCAAAAGAGGATACCAATGGCTTGTTGGTAAGTTCTATGCAAATGAGGAAAGTTTATTTGTCTTTGTGTTTGCTTGTTTAAGAAGTTATTTCTCTTGTTCGATTTGTCGTTTTTGTTTCGGTGGTTCAGTGTTTGAAATATGGCACAAATAATCAATTTGGAATAAACCAAACTTTTTAATTAAAATTGGGACGTAACAAACAAGAATATATGTTTACACTTAAGAACATTGAAAAAATCTTTGCAACCTGAAATTTCATTAAATCAGTTAGTAAAAGCAACAGTTTTTTTTATGTGTCACAAACACGTATCAAATTTAAATTGTAACAGTCAATTGAACAATTCTCACATCTAAATTCATTACAAAAAGGATGTCAACTTTAGCAACAAAACTTATAATATCAAACGATCAACTATATCAATAAATCAAATAAACAGTAATAAAAATTAAGAGTTATTTAAATTATTAAATCAAAGCAGACGATGATAGTACGAAAAAGAAAATAATTTTCAACGTCAATAGATATATTCAAAACAATTTCAAAGAACATATTTCATATTTGATTTATATTCAAATCTAAATCAATTACTAAGTTACTTTTTTTTCAAATACAGCAATCCCCTATCCGGGGGGGCTAAACAACCGTAGTAGACTTTCAAATAGTGTTAGTTATCGCTGTTTCCAATTACTTTTTTCGCACTCCAAGAGAATAGAAAAGAAGAAAAAGATACGAATTTTTTCTCAGAGTTTTAATCATCTTTCTCAAAATGTGGTATATGTAGTCCTAGAATTACGCAATAAATTCTGAGGAAAGGGGAATCAAATGTAATATTTTCTGGAGTACTATCTCGAATACTGAGAACCATATTGATTTAATTCAGGCAAGATGCTTTATTAAGTATTAAATAAAAAAAGCACGCATCAAAATATGTGACGGATTTATACGCGTTCCTTCAATTAATCCTCTTGGGATATAACTTTGGGCTATCAATTCGCGCTAGTCACAACCAACCCTTCGGAAGAAGAGAATCGTGATGTTTAAATTAACTTACCGTATTTTCCTGTATATAATCCGCAGCGGCGTATTATCCGCAAAGCCTTTTTTTCGAGTAAAAAAAATAAACATTGTATAATCCGCAGCGGCGTATAATCCGCGGCAGTTTTTACCGGCAAATAATCCAAAAATATAAACTGCCGATAATGAGCGTCATATAAGATAAAAATGCACAATATAATTAAAAATAAAAGTAAGAAATTGTACAAAAAAAAATTATTATGAAACTTCTCTTTAAATATGTATGATAATATTTTTTACGATAATCTCAATAAAACAAAAAAAAATTTGCTACTGCCATTCTTTGCTACTGTTTGAGTTGTTAAACAAAACATTGCACGCGGAAAAAATGTTTCTTTTTTTTCTTTTTAATTTAGCAAGTTAACAGCAAAAAAATTAAGATCGAAACTGCTTTTCCATCGTCTCTTTCTTTTAAAATCCATTTATTTATATTTCTTCCTCTAATTCTGTCCTGTGAGATTTTCCACGACTATCGGCTCTTTAACGTCGATCACAATTTTCGAAGTTGGTCTTGTTTTTTCACCACAAACGAATATTGAATTCGTCAATGCTGAAAAACCTTGCAGCTTCTCGATTTCCGATTTCGGTAGCCTTCTCTATAACTTTTAACTTGAAGTTTGCAGTGTAACTTAACGCTTTCGCTTCAACATGATGAAAACTTTCAAAGGACGCAATAGCTCTAGTTAAGAGAAAATTGGAAATGGCGCCAGTGACTCGTAACTGTTTTTTCCTTCCGAGGAACCGAATTCGTTTTTGAATGTAATTGGACAAAAACTAGTTATGGCTGACATACGTCATTCGAGTCATGAAAGCGCCATCTATTATTTATTTTATAAAACATAAACGGCATTTCTTTCAAAACTTTATTATTAGCTTTTCTGATGAAGAATGTTTTATCTCAGATAATCCGTGGCGGCGTATAATACGCACAACGAAATTTGAAACTTTTTAAACACATAATCCGCAGATTATATACAGGAAAATACGGTACTATATATAGTCGAAGTTTTCTAGCTTGAAGAGAGAGTAGGAGAGAAGATATACTCGAGTCAGGTGAGATTATAGTGATTTGATTCTTATTAGGAGGAAACTTTAAAGTGACGATTTTTCATTAGAATTGATTAGATATTAGATTAAATCGGATGATAGCTTTGATCCTTTATTAAAGTAAAGATCAAGTTTGATAGTCTCCTAATCGTTCGCGTTTTACCGTCGTTGTTCCACTTTCGCGGTTAACATTGAGACATTCTCTTTCTATTATTAGTTGAAATTGTGTCTGTTCTTTGTGTGATAAATAAATAAATTAATTGCATCATGTCGAGTGTTTTTTCCCTACCTCGCACACATCTAGATGTCCGAGAGAGAGGTGCGGGCCTCTCACAAATACATATTCTATAATTTGTCTATTCTTGATTTTGTAGGAAAATTTATTATGTTTATAATTGTTTTATTTTGACATACACATACATATATATATACCGTTTAAAAAACTGCAAATCTTTTTTAAAAATGCATAATGTTATCTTTAAATTAATCTAAGAATTCTTTTCTCCTGCTTTTAGTGGTTACCAGAGATACATGACATGTGCCCGAAATACTGTCGAGAAAAAATGTGGAAAGGCAGCTGTCGATTTCATGCAACTGCTCTTGAGAAACGCTGTCTCTAGACTTCCAGATATTGTATGCACAGGATACGGATCCGAGAACCACGAATGTCACAAACTCTTGCCTCATCCAGGAACCCAGCCACAAGGTTCTAAATCGGATTCAACGCTCTCGCGTCTCTTCGCGGCATACTTAGGAAACTAATTTCCTACACTCATCACCTTGTACATATAAGTTTAAAATATTCTAAAAATCGCATAAGATTATTTCTCCCGTACAAAGAAACAGTTCTATAGTTCACACAAATATATAATGTCATTTTTAGAAGAAAACTTTTTTCCTCCAACATTTAAGCTCGATTCACACATATTGTGCATTGAGCAAAGGTAAAAAGATAATCCATTGAAATTGTCTTTCAAGTTGGGGTAACCAGTTTATTCTCTTAAAAGGCTTTAGCTCGCTGGAGAGTTATTGTCCTTGAATATGGTTACATCTCTAAGATCATAAAACATTTCGTCCTTGTATATATACAGTAATACCCCGAACTTAAGGTCGTATCACACGTGCACGTTTCGGGCAATTTTTCGTCCAACTTTTACTCAGTTACCATAGCAACGGCTTTCGAACAACTTGTTGCTAGTGGGCTAAAAAAGTTGTTCCAAATAAAAGTTGCTTGAAATTTCAGCCTATGGGGTTCTTCGGCACCCTACGTCATAAACAAGAAGGTGGCGTCGATTTTGTCAAACGCATCAGGTATGGCGTATAATATTTTAACGGGTTTTTTTTAAAAAAATAGAACGGTGTTCCATTTCTGTTTACGCCCATCAACAAAAGCGTGAGCGAAATAAAAGAAATAAGTTTGGATGTTCGTTTGCCGAAGCAGAAAAATAGGCGAGTAATTTTTCAATGCGGAGATAGAGCGCGACTGACGTCAGAGCATGTCGTTTTGCTTACGGCAACCCTTCACCCTCAGATAGGACGAAAAATTGATCCGAAAAGTTGCACCAAAAATGTACGTGAGATAGTCTTTACGTGATTGGCTGGACCGAGTGATAACAGCGTAAGTCGAATTCCCGTAAATCGGGGTATGATTTCGCATATAAATTATTTTCAGTTGGGGCCGGAGACTAAAGAAAATAAAAATTTAGAAAAAAAATTTAATAAAATAATAGATAACACAAATACAAAATTGTAAACAAAAGTTATTTTGATACAGGTTTCATAAAATCTTACAAAGTAGTCTGCCAGATTAAAGACTTTTTTTTTTTATTCCTCCTACAAAATTTCCTCAAAGTACGCTAATAATTTTTTATTCCTTGTTTTGTTAAAAAAAAGAGGCTCATCAATCGAGTTTATATTTTCTAAAATTTGTAACACTTTTTTTCAATTAAACTGAAGCTTTCAATCAAATTTCCAACCGTCATTCGATCTTCTGATTGAACTGGGCCTAAAGACTTAAGTTCTTCGATGTCTTGCTCTTCTTGTTAATGCATTTTTATGAGCTCATCCATTGTCAACTCCTGATTGTGGGAATTCAGCAGTTCTTGAACGTTATCAATATCCACTTCTAAATTTATTTGCCTGGCAATATCGACAACTTCTTCAATCAAATTACTAATTTCATCAAGATCTGGCGCTGATTCCGCTTGAGTTTCGGTTCCGGAAAAAAAAGAAAGAAAAAAGGTGAATCGTCGAGATTTTAAAATTGCGTAACTCCGAATTCGCGTAAGTAGAGGTATTACTGTATTTCATTCTATCAAATATTTTTTGTATCTGTTCCTTGTTTCATCTTCATATAACCTCATCATAGAATTTCAGACAATTCGATTTCAGAATCATATCATTGGATTCACACACATTTATCCACTCATTCTAAAAATGTTTGTTCATTAAATGTTTCATTTATTTTTAGCAAATATAGGAAGATTGTGACACGAAAAATAAGGTCACATATTTTAGAATCGTTTTTTTTAAGGTTGCTTGTAATATAATTCCACATTATTTTCATATTATGAAGAAAAAAATGATCAATATTAAATATCTTGTTTCGTAAATTTTTTTAGAGATAATTCATTATATATATATAATCCATTAAAACATTTTTAGCTTTCTTAAAAATTGTTTAAAAAATTTAAAGCTGAAAAAATTTCTAAATGCTTATTTAAAAAAGTGACTATTTACACTAAAATGGAATTTTATTCCGTATTGTGAAATTTTTCATTTTTGTCACATGCTTTAGTACTATGATCACACAAATAAAAGAAAAATGCATTTATATCAAAAAAACTTACATGCATATACTTCTGTTTTTAAAATGTTTTTTTATGTGATTTTTGAATCAAGATATTAAAAACTTTCTTTTCTACTTTTGATTTTCTTTCTTTTTTGTGATTGTTTTCTTATTTATAAAATAAAATTATGTGGCCACCAATGTCTACAAATTAAAAACTCCTCTCTCTCTCTCTCTCATTCCGAATGTATTCTTTAGCAAGTATATGATACAAATGTGTTAGTACATCTCTTCCTAAATGAGAGACTATTAAAATGTAATCATTGAAAAAAAATTTTTATGAATTTTATACCATCAAGAAAATGTAGCAAAAATACAATTCAAAAACATTTCCCTTTTTTTGTCATGCGAATAAAGTTGCTCCAATCAGAAATTTGCGTGTTCAATTTACGTCCAGGTCAAAACTTTGAAGTAGCAACAATCAGAGGGTTTATTGGTAGCATCTTATTATTGCATTAGAAGAGAAATATCGGGAGCGTAAAGAAACGCAGACAATCGATTACAATGGCGACAAATTGAGATTAAAAACATCTTTAATAAGAGAAGAATATTAGCTGATAAAAGAAGCACAACTACCTTAGGTTTCCAATTGCAACTGTGAATATATACTGTAAGCAATTCATAATTGCAATTCCTAAGAAGCAATTTCATTGTTGCCCAGTGTAATCAGTCGGTACAAATGAAAAAGCCCAAATAATCCACTGCTCATTTCTAAATTTCTTGCGCGATGCTAACGCCATATAGTTATTTGCATATTGACTAATAATGCATGTTCGACATTTGGCGCTTTAGGATATGAGTAACTAGCACTTCTCAACAATGTCAGCTTTAAATAAATATTGCGAAACATTGTTTTTTTTTGTATTTAACTAATAAACAGATTTATTGAAGTAATTTCTGAGCTTAATGAATCTCGCAAAAATTTATTATTTGTGTGGTTGACATTCTCCTCAATCTGAATGCAAGACATACTTGACTTTAGAGATATCTAATGCCTACAATATGACCACATAAGTATCCAGTAAAAACACATGAAATTGAATTAGTCAACAACTGTGAGAATATAATATTTTGAAAATTTTATACTTGTTGCAAATACAGATATAATTGCCACAATCATTGCATGAAATCATGCAAAAAATTTTCAAAGGGGGAGGTGTCCAGGGTCGGAAGTCCACCATTCTCGTGTCATATCTCAATACGCCGTCTAACATATTCTTTTGGTTTTCGAAACAGAAAACAGAGTAAATTATTGAATTAATAATCAGCATTTAATTAATAAAATAAATTGGTGGAACAAATGCTTAACTAAACTTTACGTACAATATACTTAGGATTTTCATTAATCGAAAAAGAAAAAAATAATCAAGGACTAGGGAGCGGACCTGTGGACTCCCCCTGCGTGCGCCATTGGACACAATTAGTTTTGAAATATCTGTTCCTAATTACAATGTACCATTTCAGTTATTTACATAAAATCCTCCACAAATTCTAAGAATGAGATTAATATATTTATGCTCCAATTGTTTTCTCCTTCCCATCAAGCAAGGCTAATATCCAATAAAAGCTTTAGTAGTAAGGTGCTCAATGTAAGTTTAGAAAGACCCACCGAATTTCTTCTAAAAATCTTATACTGCAACGTGTGATTGATTTGGAAAAATACAAGCCCATATATTAAGAAAATTTAAATTATACACGTATTTCACATTCAAAATTTTAAGAAAATATTTAAAAGAAGCTTTCTACATTAGAAGAACTACTCTGTTACGTTTTAAAATTATTCACAGGGATATTTACATCAGTGTAATATGTCCCAATCTAATTTTCAGATCATTCAATTATATATATATACAGAGTCATAATTAAATGTCCACTTTCAAAATGCCGTAGCTCAGGTGTCGTCCTCAACACTTGGCCATGGTTCAAAATTACGAGGTCCATCGTTAAAAGCCCTCATGTAGCTGAACAGTGTGCGACGTTAATATTCAATCACTCATTCAAAATGTCGTAAAAAAAAACTCTACTCAAAATGACTTCCCATTTGAACTGAAGAGGTATACTTGAAGAAGGAAACGTATGGCATATAAGGGGAAAAAAATTCATAGTTGCCTTTTATGCGTCTATTGACACACTTTGGAATTTTTTCCTATGTTATTCTATTTTCTTCCTTTTCAAGTATATTCAGTTGAAATAATTCTGACCAGTGGTTCTTTTTTTCACGGCATTTTGAAAATGGAATTACCCTGTATACACACCGTATTTACGTCGTATAACACGCGCCCTTTTCACTACGAAGAAACCGAAATATGCATGTCCAATACCTCTTTATATTTTAAGTCATTAATTCAGATTTTTCCCGGCTGCCTAACAATGATATTCTGAATTGATAAAAGAAAAATGACGTGTGGGGGCAATGCTAGAGGGAGTAAAACATAGTTCTGAAAAACAAGTTAATGACCTATGAAAGCACAATTCGATGAATTGCCTCAAGATGCAATGGAAGACGAAAATGATGAACTTTTCATGTCATTCGATAGTGAAATGAAGAGCAGGGATTTCATTGTTTTGTAAAAACATAGTTGGAAACTGTTTTCTGTAGGCAATATAGATAAATGTAATAATTCCCTCTAACATCCTTTTAATTAACTCTTTTTTAATAATCTTTAAATAAGCTTTTAATTCTTAGGTTCAAAACTAACACCCTAATCTTAATCGTAATCAACTAGCATCAGAAATCCCTTTCCCGCCCATTTTAACCAATCAGAGCTCTTGTTACAAAGGAGTCACGCGATCTTCACTGCCGGTATAAAAAGGGAAAGTTTTCTTGTGCTCTCCCGATTTATGTCTTTGTGTTCGTATTGTTAAATGTCACCGCTGCTTGCTTCCGTGTTGCTTTTGTGTTTTTAGATGTTAGGTTTTGTGTGAATAAATAAAAAATAATCAGCCAAAAGTCTCATCCAACAAGCCACGACTACCAAACAGTATATCTACTAATCAAGAAAAATCGACTCACAGCACAGGGCATATAACTAGCTTCTGTTTTAGAAGCATGGAGAGGAATTTTTCACTCTGAGAACAAATGAGCAAGGTATTTATTTACCATGTAGGAGATGAGTTTTGGGTGACGTTGACAAAGAATTCTATCATCTGCGCACATGCACTGCAAAGAGTAGTTTCTTTTTTTTTTACGAGGAGGGAAATATCGTTGATGTATAAGTTAAACAGTGTGGGTCAGAGGAGTGAACCCTGATACGCACCCACCCGAGTGTTAAGAGTTTTATTGGTTTTGTAATAAAAGTTATTAAAAGATAGGAAGGAGGGCACATTTCATGAACTTATGCGACAAATTTAGGCACATCGCTTCTCCTTCGTGCTGAAACAGTTAGAAAACGGCCTCCCGCTAGTTTTATAGCTCGAGGTCGACCAGAAACATGTCTCATAGACAAAGAATTTTCAGTTTGAAATTGACCACTCTGCAAAATCCCCATTTTCATCCATCCGATCGACCGCCTTCTCAACGAAATTCTGTAATGGGGCTGCGTATTGGTATTTCTACCTTTGCAGACCTAGTACCTTCCCCAGGAGCTGGTATCACTTTTGAGTGCGGCACCATTTAGGCGATACCAATTACCGCAAGTGATTTTGACGCCTAGTTTCTTCCCCAGAGGGAGGGGTCAACAAAAAGAACTACTGAAGATTAACAGACCAGCACAAAAGTGTCCCCACTAACATGCGAAAGACTAATTTTCGCCAATTTCTCCCCTTTCTATACAAATGTCCATTTCTTTAAAATAAAAGTGGTGGCTATGGTGTTCCCCCCTCCTATAAGGTTCCTTAAAGTCTGTTAAAATCATTCATATAAACTATGAATTTTATTGGTACTGTCAAATTTTTTTAATGGTGAACTCCAAAAAATGTGTTGTACCTTAACCTTTGGAGGTCAGTGTGAGTATATACTATGTGAATACGCAAGAATTATTCATAAAACAAAATGCTTTCATAACAAAAAAGAGTTACAAATACTTAGCTATACTAATACCTTGTTGTTCTTTAAACAATTCAACTAAAGTTCCCACTTAAGTTGAATTAGAAATAACATGATTTATTACTACTTAAAGATGTTAATTAATAAGACAATATCAATACTTTGACAGACATCTTTATTTTTGATTATACACAAGTATGAAAGAATTACAAACATGCATTAATTATAAAGTTTTTTCAGCAAGTATCTGTATCAACTTTATTTTTCATCCAAAAACATAAGTAATATTCATCATATCCATACATGAATCTTAGTTAAAATGAATTAAAACAAAATGTTTCATTAAGAAATCAATATTTATAAAATATAAGCATCAGTGGCGTACACAAGGGTGGGGGTTTAAGGGTTTAAATCAGTGATTCCCAAAGTGGTCTATATAGATCTCCAGGGGTCTATGAGGACCTGCAAAGGGGTCCATGACAGCGAAAAAATAAATTAAGGGTCCATGATGTGTAAATGGGTGTCTATGATAGTAACTCTCATTAAACCAGATCGTAAGTTAATTTTTTTAAAAAAAAAAATTAATGCAGTGGAAACTAGATTCTACCAATTTAAACTGATTTATTTACTAAATTTAATGAGGTTAATTTATGGTTACTAGGTGAAAACATAAGTTTTATCAAGACAATAACCATTTCAGCCTCTTTCTAGAATTAAGCTGAAGTATAAAATTGGAGGTCGCGAATTTTCTCATTTTGTCACAGACAATCTGTCAGGACATTTTACTCTACATTCAACATTTAAATGCCCTTTACTCAGATTTTAAAACTAGGTTTGAGATTACTTTTTATAGTTATACCATAGTAGACAATGAATTCATATAGACACAATAAAAAAAAAGTCATATTGCAAATGTAACTGATCAGAATAGTCCCTTGAAATAAAGTTTAGAAACGAATGTCAGCAATTTTGTCATTAAAAAAGATATACCTGTTATTTGTTGCAAATTATGGAATATCATGAGAAAGTTTTTAATTGCTTTTCCTAATGAGAGGGAGTTTCAGTAAGTTTGCCTATCTGAAAAAAAAAAACGGATACTTACTAACAAAGATTTGGGTTAAACCTGACTAGATTGATATTAAATGTTGAAAATTTGTTATTGAAACACCAGATTTCTCCCTCTCCTTAAAAGCATTTGTTTGTTGTTCAGTTATATTTTATGTATTAATTTAATTCATTAACGTGTGCTTCTTAAGTTTTAAACGCTATACTTCCTCCCTACAGTTAGAAATTTAATTTTTTTAAAGTAGTAGTACAAGCTGCTAAAAAGACATTTAAGTTGATAAATTTGCAAAAATTCAATATTAGGTAAGCAGGAGTCTACCCGAAACTGAAAAACATGGCAAGAGGTCCTTGAGACAAAAAAGTTTGGGAACCTCTGCTTTAAACCCTTCCCTTATACCAACAGATTAACATAAAATTTATAATTCAGTGCTTTTGTCTATTTTTTAAAAACATGACTTTTTTCATGAAAGTAGTATAAATAAGCCACTGGCAAGCATTTAGGCATCAAATATTAAATATAAAAAAATTAATTAGAATAGGAGCATTACACAAATATGTACAATAAAAAACACAGGACCATTTTTAAACAAGGGGGAGGGATCACATTTAAACATAGAAATTCAGCATATCAAGAAAAAAATATATTTGTCTGAAAAAATTCTTTTCATACATTAAATGTTTAAGTCTTCTCTAAAATCATCTATACACTTTAACATAATTATTGTTCAAAAAAGTGCAATTGAAAGTTGTACTTAAAAAGAAAGGAATATCAAAATATATTAAATACAGAAAAGGAAGGTTTAAAATGGAATAAAATATAATGGTAAATATTTACATAAATGATAAGGAATAAGATAAACAGACAGCAATTTGTAATTAATTGTAAAGAGTCAGCAGAATGCATGAATTATTGTGCTCTATATCTGTTTACTAATCTAATATAAATAAAATTTTAGTGCATTCAATACTGATATTTTTACATATAAATATAGAAAATTATTTCAAAAACACCAAAGAAAGTTCAAACAGTGTTAAGTAGATATGTATGATTATTTGTATATATTTTATTTAAAAACTAAAGTGTATAATTTATATTTTAAAAACAATGCCTGATATTATAATCAGATTCTTTTAAAAAAAATTATTCTGTAGTTAATATAATTAAATCTTTTAGATTTCTTTAAAAACGGAATTTTTTTTTACGAGTACTCCTTCAAATAATCATGATCCTTCTGATGTTCAGATAAAAAAATACTTATATAATTTGCAAAATTATTTTCTCTCTATCCAGAAAAATAAAAAGATTAAAATTAAAGTAGAAGCATTTAATAGAAACAAAAAAATTCAATATTAATTTAATCTTGAAATTTCTTATTCAAATAATGAAAAAAATTGCTTAAAAACTACCACTCTCCTATTGACATTCCTATTCCTATTGAAATGTACATGAACTCTACAAAAGTAACTATTAACTAGCAGTGATACATTTTTCATATAACATTTGTTTGGCTTTTTTATGTGACCAAACTAAAACTAAATTTATTTATTAACAACATAGGAGAAAAAAAAAGGGGAAAATTAAAAAAAAACTGAAATCAAATATAAAACTGACATAAGCAAAAAAAATCAAATGAAATAGGGGTAAAAAACCCCACCTTTGCCACAAATACATAATATATATTGTATTTTTCATCACTCACAATCTGAATTTTTAAAACTGCTTATCATATTTTAACAAATTTCTTTTGCTATATATTCTGTTGACTTATTTATTGTTATTAAACATATTTTAAACTCAAATTTTGTCTTATTATTTCTAGTTTTCTTATATTATTGAAGGTAGTATTTTCTAAATTATATTAATTTAATTCAAAAACTCATTCAAAAACAGAAAGAGGGAGAAAAATAACTAGCAATGCATATATTTAACAAGAAAAATTCCAAAAAGATTAGTTCAGTTCTGCAAGTGCAATGAAACTGACAATTTTGGTATAAATTTTGCAATCTAAAAAACAAAATTTGATTTTTACTGCAAATAAAAATAGGATTTCATTTAATTTAAAAAAAAAAAAAAATTACTTGTTAAAATAGCATCATAGGCAAAACCAACTTTATAATGATTTATACATGAAACACACAAAATTATTTATTTGAAACATCAGTATTGGATGGATTCTGGTCAAGTTAATTTTTTAAATTGAAAACTAAAAAAAAGTTAATAAATTTCTGCACTGGTACTTCTAATGCATAAACTAAGTAACAGGAGAGAAAAATAAGGGGGAAAAAATAATTATGACACTAATGTGTTACAATTCCAATTATAAATAAAAGTTAACAGAGTTAAAACATTCTACAATTCTGTACTTATTAGGACATACTTCCAGTTAATAGGTACTAAATGAAAATAAATAAATATGATTTATTATTTTAAATAAAAATTAAATAAAATGTGGGGTACTTTTCTGTTTTGGGGTGCCATTGGCAATGGCTGAAATATTTTTTGTGGCAAATTAGACACCAACCACACCATTGTTTTTCTGCACATGCATCATAAGCACTCAAACTTGTGAATTGAGTGGTAGGTTTACCACTATTAATAAATTATTACTGGCATTTGGCAATTTGGTTTTGTTACATTTTTAAGGCCTCCCAAAATTGAAAAGTACCTAAAATAATATGCATTGAAGAATTGGATTCACTTTTAATCCATAGCCTTCATCACCAACTTGGGATATTGTCATCACATTGGATTGAAGTCCAACAAAGAAGAATGAACCATAGGGTAATTTTTTTTGGTTGCCAAAGTTATGGTCCAGACTAGGATTTTACCCCATTTAAGTATTAATACTTTCATCAAAAAGCTAAAGCATTTTTAAAAGATGCATAATGATGCCACGTAGAGCCCTTTTTACAAAATGCAATACATTACAAATGAAATTTTAGCTAAAAATCATAAACAATCAAATATCTCATATCTGTTAACATTGTGCTAAGTGAAGAAAATTTGTCAATCAATACATGAGAAGAAATTTTAACAAAGATGTTCTATTGCTCTAGTATTCATAAATTCTGTTATTAAAAGTGCAAATTTGAATTTAAAACTTTATAAAAATTTTGATGATAAAATTTTGGTTTTAATTGTATAATTTAAGAAACAATGTGGATCAAAATTACTTCAATTTCATATTTAAATTTAGTAGTGTAACAAAAATTGGTACTTTATATTAGTGTCACCATAGCCAAAATTGCACCAGGAGAATCATTTTTCTTCAAATAAAACACATAAAAATCTTTGCTGTTTTGATCAAGGTATATTCGAGTGGCACAAATTTTCCCGCGGTGATGCTAATACGTAAATATCCCAAAATTCAACTAAATATTTTTTTCTTATTTAGCAGTTAAAGTTCCACAATAAAGTAACTTTACTAAAAATAAAGGACTTCTTCCTTCATGTCATCTCTACATAACTAAATATACATTGCACTATATATTTTAAGATAAAAAAAACATATCTTAACAAATTAAAGTTAAAATCATAAGTAAAGCATTGAAATAGTCATTTACAACATATTATTTAGCAATCAAAGAATACTTTATTCTAAAAATTTGCTTATTTATCTATATTAATACTTTCCAATTTCAATATCACAGATAATTATTAAACTAAATCACTTGATTTGTAATCCTTATTTACACATTCTTTTTGTGTGTTAATTATATTTTTAAAAAAATCAAATTTCATAAAAGGGTTAGTTCCCATGTGTACCAATATTTTCACAAATTATATAATTGCCTTCTCTACATGTCAGTTACTTAAATGCAACATCAAATTGGCAAATAATGCATTACCATGTTGTCATTTTCCTTTATGAAAATCTTGAAAAATGTTCTGCTCTACGGCTTCGTAATTCATCAATGTCAGGAAAAAATCCTGGAGGAGGTGGTGCATTTGAAGTGTCACCAAATACAAAACCTGGCGGTGGTGGAGCGCTACTAGGAGAAGATGCTGAAGGATAAGGTGGGACATTTCTATTCCTTGACTCTTCCCTCAGGCTTTCCTCCATTGCCTGTTGAAGCTGTTCTTCTTCACTCATTCCTGGTGGCACATATTCATTGAATTCCTCTCTTCTATTTGCATATCCCGATGGTTCAGCTCTTGGAGTAAATCTAGGGTTTGAGGCAGATGGAAATATTATAGCTTTTACTAAGGAATATATCGAATCCATCAAAAATTTTAATGGCCCTTTGACATAAGCCATTCCAACCAATATACCAGCCAGATGTCCAAAAAAAGAAGCATTTGGTACAAACAGTTGAATAAGAAGTAATTCAACCCAGACAGCATACCTAGCTGGCACTATGATTGGAATACCCATTACTTGATGAGTGAAATTTGAGTCATAATAAGTAGTTAAGACTTTCAAGGCAAATATAACGCCAGAAAATCCAACAGCACATTGGTCATATCCATCTAAATGTTCGATAGCTAACATATTTAAAAATACTAGGACTGCATTGGTTAAAACAGTGAAAACAGCAAGTATATAAACAAACTTAATACTGCCAAATTTCCTTTCTAGTGACCTACCCTTTAATGCAAAGGATAGCATGTTATAATAAAGATGCCAATCATCTGCATGCTCGAATGCTGCATAAATTAATCTAGAATATTCTTTTTTGGTCCATACATTATATACACTTACACAAACATGAGATATTTTATACCATGGCAGTTTAAAAAGTCTCAAAAAAATAGCTACCTGAAGCCCAATTGTAGCTAATGTCACTGGTGGTATATTTTCATATCCGATCACACCAAATATTTGGTAAAACAGAAGCATAACGCCGAGACCAGGTTGTCTTCTCCTTCCTGGTTGCATGATGAGTACACTTGAAATAACGTTCGAAGTATTTCTCTATGATAAATACGTTTATAAACAACTGAAAATGGTGCTCTTAATTCTTAAATCAAGACAATCAATCTGGAGTTATATTTCAAAGTATCACAGGATTCGATTTCACAAAACATTCACTAATTTCATCATATATTATTGTTATTCGCGCTGCCAAAAATATAATCAAACGTCAGACTTTGTTGTGGTTGTGTTGGATGATGATTGGATAATAATAATACATGCGTCACACACGTTACTTTTTTCCATTGTAACATTGAATAACGTGTTTTGTAACATAACGTGTTTTAAAACCATTGGTTTCATCTCATTAATGTCACATAAAAATCCTTTTGAAAACTTAGTACTTGATAAAACTGAAAAAATTCGTGAAACTCTTTTTTTAAATTAATGACATAATATGGATGATATTGTGAGCTAATATCTCTCGAGACCAATAAACGTGAGAAATTAAAAAAATTTACGCATTAACAATTTTTTTACAAAAAAAAGACCACTTGATATGTTTAAGCTGTGTTACTATAGATTGGTAACTATCTTATAATTATAGGCCATAATTAAAAAACAAGTAATATAAAAAAAAAATTTAAGTCAATTCTTATACTTACAAGGGGAGGCTACGATGCATGGATCACCGATTCGATCCATCTTTAGTACACGTGTAGGGCATAACCAGGAGTACAACGGGTGCAAGTAGTAAGGTGCGCTTCTCAGCCGTTTCCGAGAAATTAATTAATCAAAATTTGAGTTGCGTTCATATGCGTTTTACGTTAGCAAAAATTCATCGAGCGCGTAGCCCAGCGGTAAGAGCCCTGCTTCGTAAGCGCGGGATCGAATCCCGCCGGTGAACTCTATTTTTTTCTAATATTTCATATTTTTTACAAATTTAGGTGTCTTGAATAATATTTATTTTGGAATCAATTGTATAATTTATTTTTTTAACGGAAAAAAGGATTCTGAAATAATCATATACAGGAGATTGAAGAATTATATAATACTTTTATTCCCAGTATTTTGTACAACTATTTATTCTACCCTATTTTCTATTCACTATCGTGCTGTTCGAGCGCCGAATTACTGCACGAAGTAGGATGATATCGGTCATAGAAGCAGAGAAAACAATAGTTATTGCGGCATCTTGCGCAAGTGATAAATGCCGAATTTTTCCATTCGCAGGAATTTTTTAGCACATCTATCCGAAAGCAAACTTCGTTCACGTTCATGAACGATGTCCGGTCATCGCACAATTTGGCGGCAAACCACGCGTATTTTAACATGCAACAGAAAATTGGTGTCGACAATTGATGGTGTACGAGAGACTGAATTTTGATACAATCTTCTCTGGAAGATATTTCTCTATCCTGTTCGATAATGTAAGCGCAGTTCTGTAGTCTCTTGATAAAGTTCTTCACTTGCCGGTAAAAATAAACATCACACGTCTGCACTAATGGAGTTCATTTTGGTGGTATTACTTTCATGGTGCAAGTTGGTATACCCTTATCATCTGTGAAAATTTCGTCATACAAAACCGGGTTTGTTTGCCCTCCCCAAGAATCAATTAGGAAAAGAAATTTTTCTTCCTTCACATATGGCGTCATCACATCGATCAGAAAATCTTTGTACAATGCTGTTGTCAGCTTGCCAGACTTTGAGGATGTAATGGCAACGTTTGTATATATTTTCGCATACTCGTCGACTGATTTTTGCACCCTCGGTACAAAGTTTCCATTTGCCTCTTGCAGACAGATGAAAACCGTTGGAAATAGTTTTCCGGATAGGGTCATAACATATTGTGCGGTATACGAATGCGTGACCTTATTCACATATCCTTCCGCTTAACAAGCACAACCTTCGATCCTTGCTCTGCGAGGGTTCGGTTGTACGTCAATTGGTATTGGCACTCTGGACAAAAAGAGTAAAATATAAGTATTTCATTGTCTACATGATATTTTACTTTGGTATGAAAGAAAAAAAATCCCCCGAATACCTGTTTGGTCGGTGTTGAGGACAAAATCCTTGTCGTAGTTCGGGATGAGGGCTCGTGTATGGAGACGAAACTTTTCTGCAGCAGCAGGGGTCCCCTCCATTGTCGCGGTTTCTCTCTCCGACACACATTTCGTTATTTTTCTTTGTCGAATTCGGTGTTTTCGTTTGAAGATCTTGACCCACGCCTCTGAAGCTTTAAATTCCAAATCCGGAAATTGGCTGGCAGCAGCTAGAGCCCATTGCTGCAAGTTCCTCGTCGTGACTTGCTGGTTGGATTGACGAGCTTTCACAAAGCGATCATGAGTCCATTTATCAATTGTTGTATATTTATCTTTCGTGGATCCACCTCTCCTAATTTGTTCCTCCCATATTTTCAACTGATCCATTCTCTTCAGACGGGAACCTCCCTTTTTTTTGCAGATTTTTCAGGCTCCATTTTGGGTGCTCTTTCGCCAAATTAACCACCTTTATTTTATAATCAAGCGGATTGTCATCCGTATCAATTTTCGACCTTTTTTCATCTGGATGGTACTCGTCGTCTGATTGTAATACAGAATCTTCAACTTCTTCGAACAGACCTTCTTCATCGGCTTCTTCAAACAAAATAAGATCGTCTTCTATAACAATTATATTTTCTGCCAGTGTTTCCATTATTGTGCTGTACAATTTTTCTCCAATTTTCATATGTTCTTCTTTAATCACTGCAGAAGGTTCCGTAGCGATTTTATTATTTTCGAGAAGGAGCTGCTCACAATACACTAGCGCCGTTTTTAACTGTATTTTCGCCTCTTCACTAGTCTGGGAATTTGAATCAGTATCACTTTCTTCGGTCTTCGAAGGCCCCGGCACATAACTATCGCGTGTAAAATGAGACATCTCACAATTATTCAAAATTTTACGATGTTACTACCTCAAGAGCCAGCGAACGAATGCGGATTTGAACGTTTACTGGGAGACCCGTTTACTTTCTTGCTAACCGAAATCTTTTGTTTGTGTACAGCTGTCCTCGCCAGGTCAGAATACGTCCCAACGAATACCCATAGATGAGTCACTGCTTACAGGGTACGAGGAAGTCGGCAATGAACGGAAAAAATATATAGTGCCTTTTATGTATAAAAGTGTACATATAAGAGAATACACATAAACTTGTATAATAATTATTTATTTGTATTATAATATAAAACGAATAAATAATTATTATACTAATATTATTATTTGTATAATAATTTGTTACTTGTATTACAATTATTTATTTATTTGCAATGCAGATAACGTAAATTATGTGGTTGAAAAAAAAAGTTCACTCCTGTATATAATTATTTCAGAATCCTTTTTTCCGTTAAAAAAATAAATTATACAATTGATTCCAAAATAAATATTATTCAAGACACCTAAATTTGTAAAAAATATGAAATATTAGAAAAAAAATCGAATTCACCGGCGGGATTCGATCCAACGATCCCGCGCTTACGAAGCAGGGCTCTTGCCGCTACGCTACGCGCTCGTTGAATTTTGGCTAACGTAAAACGCATATGAACGCAACTCGAGAATTTCGATTAATTAATTTCTCGGAAACGGCTGAGAAGCGCACCTTACTTCTTGCACCCGTTGTACTCCTGGTTATGCCCTACACGTGTACTAAAGATGGATCGAATCGGTGATCCATGCATCGTAGCCTCCCCTTGTTAGATCAACAAAGAACTTTATTTTAGCTACTTTTTATTAAATAGTTACAATTAATATAAATATATAAAAGCATACGACAGAATCACAATATTGAGTAGTAATTAGTTTTTTTTAATTATCATTAAAGTATCGTATTGTCATGCAAAATAATCATGTATATAAAATTTCAGTTCAACTGAGTGCTTTAAAAGGTGAGAAAAAAACCGTTTCAAGTTTTGACACAAGTCGCAAAAAATGATGCCAACGTGGCTATAAAGTTGAACCTGTTTTTGTGCGGTAGATAGGGACCGCATAAAAAAAAGCGAACAAAAAAAATTCAAAAATTTCATAAATTCTTACATATAATGAACTAATTCGTGGAGATATTACAAAAAACTTTTTTTATGCGGTGGATAGGGACCACATAAAAAACAAAAAGATAAGTTTTTGATCGAAGATCGGGTGGTCAGTTGCTTGAAAATGTCACGATAACCAGCTATACATGCTTGAAGCCCTTTTTGGAATTTTATACTCCTTTCTTAACAGTGTGCGTGGTATCTATTTTAAGAAAATGCTTTCCTAATTTGTTTGAAAGTTGGATCCCTGCATATTTTTATTCGCTCTCAAAGAATCCGGCTTCTTGTCCGTCTTCATATTTTATCAACTTATTGATAATGTCACTGTCATTGAAAGTTTCGTCTTCAATCAAGCGCGGGCTGCTAGAGCGTTGAGAGAAAGCAATTGAATGCGCATTGTCGGGAGACTGTTTATAACAAATGAACAGAGCGTCTTGAAGTGTCTACATTTCAGTGGCGTGGCGTACACCTCCGCATCACCGAGAGGGGCAGGACCCTAGGGGCCCAAGGCCTGATTTACGCTAAATACGTGTTTACCGAATTTATAAAATATTAAAGGCAAAACCTGACTTTCAGGGGGTGGGTCCTAACATTCTCCGTTACACAACTGGTAAATAGATAGAAAACATTACAGTGGCGCCAAAGCCATTTAAATTCATACACCGAATAAAAAAAATATTGCACATAAAAAATCGCACAAAAAGGAAATCGCATACGAAAAAGACCGCACAAAAACAGGTTTGACTGTATTTGTAATTCTTCAAATAATTAGTTTTAATCAATTAATTTTTATTAATTACTAGCTGGATAGCCCGGTGTTGAACGGGCTTCTTCAAGTGTACAGCTTTATGCCTTGGAAGATTCCCCTTCCCTTTCAGTCTCAGCACTTCTGTGATTTCTATATTAATGTTGTAAGGGCACCCTTCTCCTTGATTATCAGCGTGAGCTAGAGGTGTAGGGATAAAGGAAGAACTAGAAGCTACCATGATCTTAATTTGACTTTATTAAGATCTTAACTTAAACTTCTAACAAATTAGATAATATATGTGAGATAATCTACGGTGCCTAAACACACAATATATATAATACCGAAATAGCGTAACCCGGACCACTATCAATACTAACTCGCCTAAACTCAATTCCTAGACTATTCCAGATTCAAATATTAAATAGTCATTCCTACCTTTAATGTCGAACGATCAATCTAATCCTAGATGAAGTTGAGGTTTACAGGAGTGCAATGCACCTTGACCTAAGGGCTCGCTGTCACAAATAACTTCTGTAGGCTGTCGCTTAACCTTTCCAAAACCTCTTCACGCTTGAATCACGGATTATCATAACATTCCTCATATTGCCACCTCGCTTTCTGTAACTTCTGATATTTAAAAGTTTCCTAATTTGCATCTTTCATTCACGCTTCACTTCTTGGTTTGGTTGGAAAAGAGTTGCTATCAATTCTGGCCCCAAAAGACATGTTAACGAAAAGACGCGTGAGCCCGTCACATATTTTTAAATCTTCCAGACATTATACGAGCACCATCTGTGCATATTCCAACACAATTATTCCACTCTATGTGTGTGTTTGCCTCTTTTATAAAACCATTTAAAATATCAAATAATGCTATTGCTGTTGCTTTGAGTTTTATTGGTTTACAAAAAAGTAGTTCTACTGCTGACATACCATCTCAAAATCGAACATACGCAATGAAATGAACATTTGTTGCCTCGCTATTGCTATCTGTTGCCTCGTCAAGCTGAATTGAAAACAATTTATCACGCAAATTATTGAAAAGATGTTGCTCTAGATCTTCAGCTATATCATCAATTCGACGGGCAACAGTATCATTTGATGGAGGGGTATGGACTACAACTCTTTGGCAAAATTGTCTCCAAACATAGTTTCTACGATCTCAATTGCTGCAGGCAAAATAAGCTCTCCGTCAATAGTGAGGCTTTTTACATCTGGCTATATTGTATGATACTTTGTAAGTAAGTAAAGCTTTTTCATTCACTGACAAAGTTTTTTTTAAAAAAAAATGTTTTTTGTTTTTCACATTCAAGAATAATTCAAATAACTCTCGAAGTTTGTTAATGTACTTACCATGAAGCGTTTCCAAATGTCTTTTTAAGTTTGTTAGGTTTCATACTGTCAGCTGCCAATATTCATGAGCAAATAACACACAGAGGCTTTTCTTCTCCACTTACTTCAGTAGTAGTAGTAAATCCAAAATTCAAGTATTCTTGACCCCTCAGGGGGCTCACCTTCTTTAGGTGAGTACGGGTTTCACGCTCCCAAGGTACCCTAGTGATCTTTTCCCAAGGGGTTTACTATCTTTGGTAAACACGGGTGTCACGACCCCGGGGTACCCTGGTGATCCTTCTCTATTTTCGACCCTCTTTCTCGTCATTCAAATTTACTTCTCTTCTTTTCACGTCTAGAGACTTCGAATATACTTGCATACAAGTGTTGATTTTGTTTTTATTAGATAACTCAATATTATTTACATTTTTTTGTATTCCTTTTGTGTTGCGTTTAATTAGTTTAATCTTAATTGTTTGGATTATTTATTTTGATATTCGTATTATTTCATTGTTTTCTTACTAACACCGTTGGTTTTCCGACCCGCATGTTTGCCGTGTGCGGCGTCCCGTAAGGAGGAGATTGGTGTTCTGGGGATTCTTTGCGTTCCCCTTGTCCACGCTCCCCCCGTATGGAGGAGATTGGTGCCCTAGGGATACCTCTGCGTTCCCTTTGGCCAACGCTTCACTGTAGACGGGTGGCAGGAGTGAGCCCACTCCTGTCAATCGGCTGGTGGTACCTCTCTTCGTTGTCTTCGAAGAGACACTGCTGTAGGGTTAGTGCTGCAGATAAGGGGTGTCGAGTTTACCCGTTGGATCATAGCCCTGATGCTGTAGTATTATATTCTGGGTGTACTCCAGGTAAGCGCTGTGCCTGGTATTTGCCAGATGACCGGCACACTGCCTCCCTTGTTGGACTCCGTGGTGGGTGGAGGCACACCAGGACGAAGTTGTGTTTTGCACTCATGGATCCAATGCTGCTGTGCCTGGGTAAATGCCTTGTTTTACCCAACCTAAACATCAACGATATTGCTAGAAATTCACGATTTTAATTTTGTACCTTCCAAACAATGATATGATGTAAAAGTCGCCATTGCTATTCACAAAGCACTAATTGGAATAGGTGGCGAACCTAAATCGGTGAAAAGTTTACGTTCGGGTGATTTATTAATTGAAACAAACTCTGCTCTTCAAACGAAGTCTTTTTTATCGCCAAATCGTTTCTTGATTCTCCTGTAACAATAAGTTCTCACAAATCACTTAATACTTCCTGCGGTGTCATTTCTGAATCTGACTTGTTGAGCACTCCTGAAGCGGAAATCCTTGATGGGTTTTCTGATCAGGATGTGATTCAGGTCAGAAGAATTACTATAAAAAAGATAATACAATTATTCCTGCAAAATATTTAATACTAACATTCAATAGCCCTAAACTTCCGTCTACAATAAAAACAGGTTACTTAAACTGTAAGATTCGCCCCTACATACCGAACCCTCTGCGCTGTTTTAAATGCCAGAAGTTCGGACACTCACAAACTTCCTGCCGCGGTCAACTTACTTGCTCTAGATGTGCATCTGTTGGACATGCTTCCACAGATTGCAGTCTGGAGCAGAAATGCGTCAATTGTTCACAGCCTCTTTCCTCCGATTCAAAACTGTGTCCTAAATGGAAAACTGAAAAGGAAATTCAAACCATTAAAACCAATAGAAATCTATCTTACCTTGAAGCCTGAAAATTAATTGCCCCGCAGTTATCCCAAACTTACGCCCAAGTTGCCAAACCCTCATTTGCTACCAGTACAACACAAACAGATGAAAATATTACTAAAATCAAGTGCCCACCTTTACAATTACTTCCATCTCTATCATCCGTACATCAGCCAAATGCACATCTCCTTCAGTTTCCACATCGTTGTCTACGACTCAGGCAAATCCCTTGCCTTCCGCATCTCTCTTCAATAAAACCAACCACACAAAATGAATCTCGGTTACCTGTGTGTGTGTGTGTGAACCCATTTCTCCTTCTGCTGCTGACCCTGACAATAGCCTCAATACCTCCGCCTCATCTTTATCAACTAAAACATGCCCATTTCCTACAACTTCTAATAAATATGCCGTACTTTCAACTGAAGTTCAACCATCAGTTCCCTTATCAGAGTCTGCAACTACTACACCCAATAGCGAACTTTCTAATACATCTCAAGTCCCACAGAATGTAAAACAGAATTCAAAAAATAGAAGAAAACGCACAAAAGTATAAAAACCAGAAATAGAAATAAAAATGTCGCCACATAAACCGAAGAAAAAAAAAGCTATGAACACTATACCTCAGAAGACGAGGATATGATTGTGTACGATGTGAAGGAGGATGTAGATTTTAAAAATTTTATAAAAGACGGTTACTCGCATTTCATGACACCCACCAAATATCAAAAGAAATGACAGGGATCATTGTTAAAAGCAATGTCTAGAATTGGAAAAGGACTTTTTTATTGATACATGTCGGGCTTGGTGGGGGAGTTCCCCCGCTGGTCTTTGTTTTTAAATTTGTTCGGATTGACTTTTATGTACAGTTTTCGATTTTACCTTTTTTAATTGAAATTTAATTAAATTTCTAAGTATTTTTATATTTTTAATGTTTTCAATGTATTTTAAAAACAAATCTCTTTTTTTTAACGAGTGTTTGGCGCAGTTTCGCCCTTGTGCCATTAAACCTCAAAATCACTCACTCACTCAAGTATTCTTGAGAATATTTCCTTGTGATTTAATTTTCAGAACTATGCTCGTCTACGCACTTGTTGATGCTTTATTATCGTCGAATGTTCGCTACCTTTACCTTTTTAACGTCGTGGTTCTGTCCTATGTATATACATATTTATATTAATTGTAACTATTTAATAAAAAGTAGCCAAAATAAAATTTTTCTTTGTTGATCTAAGTAGGGGAATTGACTTAAAATTTTTTTTTTATATATATTACTTGTTTTATTAACAAGGTACACTTTATGTGTGTTTTTAGATCACAATATATTTTTATAAAAACATTTAACACTTAAAAATTCCAATTAGTGGTCCGCGGGATTTAAATTATGAATTTACTGGTCCGTGAGGTCAAAAAGTTTGGTGACCGCTGCTCTAGAGCTATGAGTGAAGAGACTCGTAATTTTCGTTCTCGGTCAAGAGACGAGTAGTGAAACCTCGAGAGAAGTATGTGTGTGGTTGCTCACTCTCTTAAATTTTAAATTGTTACACAAAGACATTAAAGCCCAAAACGATTTAATAAGGGGGTGGAATCTACAGTCTACTTGTATGGGAGGGAACGTGTTTTAAAAAACACCGAGGCGTTATGCTAAAAATTAAAAATGTGTAGGTCTTTGGAAGGGGGGAGGAACTTTGAAACAAATGATACGATCATGTATCATCCTTGTCACTTGATAAAATAACCGTGGTCTCCAACAGCCCTCGTGTTGCTTTAGAGTGGGAACGTTAATAAACACTCGCTCGCAGAAACCTCAGGCGAATGTTCAGAATCATCATATTGTTACATAGATCCGGGGGTTCGAGGATTTTACGCAAATCAGTCACAAAGTATAAGACAGTTCTTTAGGAGCGATGATAATTTGTTGACGAAAATCCAACCTTTGAATTACAGGATTCAGCAGCAATATTCACAGAATAAATCCCAGAAGGTCTTCACACCTTCCAGAGCACTCAAACACAATTATCATTTTCAAAATACATGTATGTAAAGGATTATTCATAAGCACAAAAGCCGAGCTAATCAAAACAATGCTCACTACTCGCTGGTTGAAATCAGACTGACCGGTTGCGGCTGGCACTGCCCCATTTATAAACCCGGCGGAAACTTCCAGAAAAATCCGCACGCGTCATAGTGCGTGAATTAATAGAGAGATCCACTACTTTCTAGAAGAATCCAGAGGGTCCCAATCGCGCCAACATGGTCGAAAATGATGCCAAATTGGTGACCAACTTGGCTCTATCACCAAGTTCTCATTGAATCGCCACTAAAGCGCAAGGAACGGCATTGCTTATGAATACAATTTTAACATAAAATAAATATAACAGAGTAATATAATTGCATTTCACATTACCGAATACAGATTATTTGCACAAAATTCGTAACAACGTTTAAAAATCAAACTTGCTCTTCTGATATGCAAGAATTGAGAGAGAGAGAGGTTATAGTTGTATATTATCTTTTTAAATATTGAAATAAAGATGTGTATTTTGTGTCTTCAAGAAGTACCAAATTACTTAATCCTGAAACTGACATGTTCCAACAGAAACATGCATCCAACTACTAAGTTTTTTGGATATTAAGTTTCTAATTTTTTTTTCTTTTCCATATGGTTATATGCCCATCAGGACCAAAAAGATTAAATATGCTCTAATCTGAAGAATTTTATTTATAACTGATTTTGCGAAAAGTATAAGCTTTCTTTTCCTTCAACTAATTTTTCTTTTCTTTTTTTCTTGTAAAATACCGGAGTAAACAAGTTAATCTCGGAATTTGTCAGTTTCGAATAAAACTGAAGAGAACAATTGTTAATGAGTAATGAAGAAATTTTTAACGTTAAAAAATGTGGGCTCTTCAGAATTATTCTGTTAAATCTCTTATCACGTCAAGTTGGACAGCATTTTTTTCTTTTTTGTGTTTGATTCATTTTACAGCTTGAGATTCACTAATTTAGCAGCATTTTGATAATTTGCCACTTTTTTGATGAAAATAATCAATTTTCTAACATTTTACTGGTGATTATAAGAGGTTTTTGATATTAAATGCTACGTTATTGCAAAGTACACAAGTAAAAGTTTGCGAAAAGATGTTTTTAATGTCACCATATTGTAAAGTTAAAAAAAAAAATAGACATTATTGAGGAATTTATTTTATAATGCCTGCTCCTTTTTGTTTTTCTTTTTATTCTTACAAAAGGAAATGCATATTTCTTTCTTTAAAAAAAACGAAAGAAAATTAATTAGATTTAAAAAACAGAAGATTTTAGAATGATAAGCCTGTATAAATAAATGGTGTTTTAACTCCATGCTTGCTCATTAATGTAGCACGATTATATTTTAGTGTAATATTACTTAAAACTAAAAAATATTTTAATAAACATCTTATTTATTATTTAAAATGCAACAAATTATTATTCATTAGTTCAATTGAAAAAGAGGCACTTTACATTTGTCGATAAAATAATGCCCCATTAAACTTTTAATTTGATTTGAGAAACCCACAGTGCATAGCTGTTTTAACAGCCTAAACATAGGCATTCTTTCATTGAGTCAAATTTGAGAAGACTACACGGTCTAAGACAAGGGCATAAGTAAACAATATAAATTATATTGTTCTAAATATAAATAATATTAAATACATGTAAAAGGTATTTCTTTACTTAAAATTTATGGAACCTTACAATAAACTTAATATTTATGTCAGTCATTGCCCATTTCAACATAACTAAATGAAATTTTATCTCCAATTTAATATATCAAGAAAAGAAAACTAGAGTACAATATCGCTTTGATATACATACATGCTGCACCTATTACAAATGAATTTTGAAGAATAAATTAACAGTTTTAAATTTTGAAATAAGTGAGAGATTTAATGATTTTCAAATGTTTTTATCTCAGAAGTTTTATAAATTATATTTTATTTATTGTCAATTTGATCCTAATTTACACAAAATTTATCTAATTTGTTTTAATTTATTGTAATTAGAGAAATTAACACTTATAAAAATATTGTAACTTCTTTTAAATTCACAATATTTAAAAGATTACAAACATCAAAAAGAAATGTACACACAAATTAAAAATATACATTTACTTCAATTTAAACATATGAAAATGTAATGAGTAACAGCTTGCTGTAAAATTAGCCATTTTAATGTGACAAACGGTATATTAAAATTCATCATTTAAAAAAGTTACATTAATAGCAAATTCATAATGTCAGTAGATGTTAAGATCTTAAATGCAATATTAATAGAAATTAATTTTTTGAAAAGAAAATTAACTAAAGTGTTATTTCGTTGATTCCACGATATTTTGAACTGCAATCTAATATATAAAATTCTCCTGTCACAATGTTTGTTGCCAAACTCCTCCGAAACGGCTAGACTGATTCTCATGAAATTTTGTGCATATATTCAGTAGGTCTGATAATAGGACGTAAACTATTTTTCACGCCCCTAAGTGATAAGGGTGGTCCACCCTAAAATAAAACTTTTTTGGCACTAACTTTGATTTGTCTGCATTGTTACAACAGTTATTGTTACAACAATGTCTCTCAAAAATTGGCATCAAAAATCGATTTTCAGCCAAACTGAAATTTCATGGTGTTCCTCTGTTGACTGTATTAATCAACTTTGCTTAAAAAATAAATGCTTTTAACATGAAATATATTAAAATCTCAATTTCTACAATGTTTTACAGATTTCTATGGATTTTTTCTAATTCCTAAAAGAAAATTATTTTTCAAACAGATTGGTACATTTTTTTAACCTTTTCTAATGCTGCCAAGTTAATTTGAAACAAAGTATTGTAAAACTTCAAAAAATTTTAATTAAAAAAAAAACCTTATAATTATGTAAAAAATATATTTTATACATAAATATATTTTTAAAGAAGATGTATTTTTCTGTCGTGGGGAGCCGCGATAATACAATGAAAAGAATTGGATAAATCACCAAATGCCAATAATAGTTAATTATTGGAAAGCTACCTCAGAACTCACGAGTTTGAGTGCTTATAGCGCACGTGTGGAAAAACAATCTTAGGAGAATACACAAGCATATAAAAGATTTTTCTGTCAGATAAAAGTATTATCTTTTTGAATGTTTTTCTTTTATAATGAGTGCAAATAATGAATTTTCCAGTAATTTTCCTAATCCAACCTATTAGTTTGAATTTTAAGTATTCATTGTTCATGTATAAAATAATTAATACGGTCTTAGTTTTTTGTAATACATCGCAACTGATAGTTTTCTTTTAGAGAAATAATTAACTTAAAAACCTTAAAATATAGGAAAATGCTGCCATATTTTTATTAAATAGTACTATTTCCTTTTAAATCTTTTTTTTATTCAAGGAATGTAAACAAATTTTTAGGCTTTTCCCCCACGATTCTTTTTTCATAGTTACATATATTTAATCGAACAATCAAACATCCAGACAAAAACAGTAGTTTCATAGCTAACGGTAGACATTTTTTGATTCGTTATTTAACCAAAATTGATATAAATTAATATATATTTTTTAAGAATTAAAGTTGTATTGCGTTTTATTATTTAATAATAAATTGGTGCATTGTCTGTTTTCTTGAGAACAAAACTGGATTAGCATTGTAAAATTTGAAAAAAAGATCTTAACACACAAGTGCTGGCATCCAGAGAATGGGAAAATTTCCATGGGGATAAAGTTGTACCCTAGGAAAAAGCCTGTACAACGCTGAGCTAAATGGCAAAAAAATAGACCCACCCGACGGGACAAAGACATGAAAAAAACTTCGAAAAACAGTATTTTAATGACAATATAGAAATCACACACACACCAGGAAGTGCTGACATTGAGAGGGGAATCTTCCAAGGCATAAAGCTGTACACTTGAAGAAGCCCGTGCCACCCAGCTAGTATTTATACAAAATTCTAATTAATAGTGAAGTTCTAACATTTTCAATGCCTTTTATTTTGAGATTAATTTCCTTCTTGGGTATAGTTTAAGATTTTAGTGTAAAAGTAAATACAGTCTGACCCCAATTTAACGAATTTTTCTCTTTCCTCAATTAAAATTAAGGCAAAACCTCCTATTTAACAAATAATAAACCTAGAATTATTTCAGAAATTGGAAAGCTTTTTTTTCTTCAAATGACAAATTCTTTTTGTCCAGAGAACAGAAGAAGACTTTTCTTCTAAGCATTAAATTTAAACGCGAGAGGGTGAAAAAAGACCATTATTAAACTTTATGGATGCAGATGAGCCATGAGCAGGGCTACAAACCAGAAAAAAAAACCCCAGTTATTTTGGCAGGAACGAAAAGTGAAATTGAACCAAAAATTTTTTTGGTTCAATATATCTTCCTTCATTTTGTTACTGTAACCAACTTATTGATATTTTCTAATATAGAATGGATCATACATGTACATCGTTTCTCAATTTTCTGTTTTGATGTTCACTAGTACTTTTCTGCTCAAGTTTCACTCGAGAATACTTGTAGAAGACAGATTTAGTTCAATTGAATGAAATAGAAGTATAGATAATTTAAAATAAGAATAAACATAAAATAAAATTATTTATTCGGAACTGAACTAAAAACTGTTAATTTTGTCATGACGAAAACCAGAACTGAACTGATATATATTCTTTAGTTGAACTGGAACAAAAAAAATTTCGATTCAAAGTCCTGGTTATGAGTGTAATCTATTGTGAGAGTTTCGAGTAGAACAAGAAACCTCAACCCACAAAGCAGGGGATATTTTAATAATGATACATTTTATGACAGACTGCCCACATGTGCAACTGAAGTTGTGGAAATTGTTGATTTGTTAGAGCCAATGAATAGCAATTTTAAGGCAGAAATCGATAAACTATCAAAACTGCTATTTTACTAATGTTTTGAAACTGTGGAAACATACCTGTCTCTTATGAATCAAGATGTAAATGCAGTGCTTTTTTCTTTGCGTAAAGATTAAAAAGAACTCTTTCAAAGTTTCCATTTAACTGGCGCGTAGTAATCCACCAACAGTATTTTAAACTGTTGAATAAAAAGTGTAATTTGTAACTATGGATACTTTTTGTGTAGTTGCTTATAAAATTTCCAAATGCAAATGCAAAAAAAAATTTTTTTTTTGATCCTAATATAATTTAATTTGTTAAAAAAATGGAATGACATGAACTAAAAATATAGCAACCAACCACATTATTACACAAATATAACACAGAATCATCTGAATAAATGTATACAACTTTATTAAAATTACATCTATAATCTGGAGAAAAATATTTATAATTCAAAGTTTATTACAAGCACAAAAGAGGGGGAAAAAAGATAAATAAAACTTGATCAATCCATTTAAATAATTTGCATTTGTTGTTGACAAAGGACAAAGAAACAACCATGTCTGGACTCAATGAAACTATCAAAAAACAAAAACAGAACAATTATAAACACAAAAAATTTAGAGGAAAAAGCTATTAGCCTTATTTTTAAAACATGGGAAACAAAATTTCATATGTCTACACTATTAAAATCCAAAGGTAAACAAATGTATTTATGTGTGTGTATCTTCTCACGAACTCGCTGAAGGTACCAAAAGATCGGGAATGATCCGAGGAAGCTGTTTTGACCATTTATATTCCGATATTGTAATTAGTTAAAAAAATTAATTAAAAGCATTCAACTCAACATTCGCCTGCATTGTTAAAACAAAATTATTGTTAAAAAATGACGTGAGTTGGCGTTGAAAACTGATGTAAGCCAAACTGGGTTTGCATTGTTACAAAAATCCCGATGAATTATGCTTTCTAGCATTTTTAATTAATATCTTTTTAACTAATTGTAATTTCGGAATTTAAATTGTGAAAAGATAGCTTCACTTTGATAGATACATTTGTTTACTAATGAATTTAAAAAAACACACATTCAAAAATAAGCAGTCGTTTCAATAGCAAACTGCAAGAATTTTTGATTCATTATTTAACAATATATAAATTAATATTTTTCTAAAAAAGGAAAGCAGTATATTGCTTTCTATTAGTCATTACTAAATTAATTATTACACACATACCAGGAAATGCTGATACCGAGAGGGGAAGGGGAAAATTTCCAGTTATACACTCGAAAAAGCCAGTGCAATGCCGGGTCATGCAGCTAGCTAATTAAGTAAATTAAACATTATTTGATCATCTAAACTATTAAAATCCGAAGGCAAACATGTCTATCTATTTCTACAACATATGACTTTTTTTTTTACAAATTTCTGTGGATTTTCTAGGATTTAAATTCCAAAAAAGAAAAAAGTTACAGTAAGACTCCGCCAAATGCTATTTTATTTTAACTGTGGGATTCCCCGAAATTGCAGGTAACTTACGTTACATGCAATGAAAAAAGAAATAAAATCCGTATTGCTTTTTATTATTCATTACAAAATAAATTATTTAATAATAAAATCGTACATTGTCTTCATAGATTAGTTTCGTAAATTAAAAATCGAAATTTAAAGAAAGTACTTATCACTGGCAAAAACAAGACTGAAAAAGAGTTTTATACATGAAAAAGCCTGTGTAACCATGGGCTAAGATGAAAGAAAAGAAACTTGTCTGCAAAGGCAAAGAAATCACACACATTGCGCATACACCATCACCCAGAAGAGCTGGCATTGAGAGGGAAAAGTAAATTTCCATTGAGATAAAGTTATACTCTTGGAAAATGCTGAGCTAAATAGAGGGGAAACAGACTCATCCGATGGAGCAAGCAGGTGGAATAAATTTCGAAAAAGGGAAGTTTAACGACATTGCTATAGAAATCCCACACACACCAGGAAATAATGATACTGAGAGGGAAACTTGAAATTTGCACACAGGCATAAAGTTATACATTCAAAAAAGCCAGTGTAATGCTGGGTCATGCAGCTAGTTTAATATATTTATTAATAAAAATAAAACCAATGAACATTAAACCAACATCAAGGTCTCTCTCACACACAATTACAATACTATTTATCTCAAAATAGTCATAAGTCTTTCTTTGCAAATATTTTTGAATACAGATTATTAGGGGGAGAATTCCATTCCAACTGAAACATGTTTTCAGTTCAACTTATATATAAACATGCTTCTTAAAATTCTAAAACTAGAAAAAAAGCAAAGATTAAAAACAGCAATAGGGATTTTTAGAGGGTTTAGCAAATGAATTTAACTAAATTAGAAGCAATGATCAGAGTTTTGTATAATGTTGTTAAGTTCACAACAAATCAATCTGTTATATCAATTCAAGACTTGATCATTACATTTATTAAAAGATTGACATTTTTATATAAATATAATTTCAATCAATCATCAATTTTAATTAACACAAAATGATATTGTTTTAGAATATCAAAATAATTATAAATAAGATAAAAAATGAACTCTTTATGTTATAATCCGAGTATTCTAATGATGTCAATCCCTGATCATCAGTTAAAAAAAAAAAAGTTAAGCATTGAAAAAAATTTACAGAGCTTATGATGATTATAAATGACAGCTATAAAAGTCCAAAACTTACTTTAAAATTCTTTTTATCATAACCAGTATCAGTACGAGGGGTTTTCAAATTGAAATCATTTTCTTTATTTCTATTCCTGACATGAGATGCATACAAAGAATGTGTCTATGGGAGAAAAAGATTATGAAAAATATTAAAATGTGATAAGCGAACTGAAAAAAGGTCCACAATCTTCCAAGATATAAATTATAAATAAATAAAAAGCTGATTAAAATACAAAAACATAATAAATATATTAAATTTTTGATAGTCCTTTGCAAATTCTGTTTTCTAGAAATTAGGTATCAAAATTAAAACAAAAAATTAAATTTTTAAAAAACTGCAAATAATTGAAATGCATGCAATAATTAATATATAACCAGAATTGGAAAAACTTTATTATTCTCCAATTTCTTTCCATAATTTTATGTTCCTTTGAGATTGCAAAAAGGAAGATTAAAAGATTATTAACATTTAAAATTTGATTGTGCTATCGACAAAGTGTATTTACATGTGTAAGAAATACATAGAAAACTATAGAAATAATTTAGAATACAGATTTAAATGGTTACTAGGAACACACACAGTGATTACATAAAACTTACTTTATAAATCTTTTTATCACAGTTTGCATCAGTCTGAGGAGTTTCCCCAGTTATATAATTCTCTTTATTTCCTTTTCTCAAGTGACATGTATACAAGGAACGTGAATATTGAGCCTATGGAGAGAAGGAAAAATTACATTAAAGAATTGACAAAAGATTTCATATATTTCTCTTTAGATATAAATAAAACTATAAATTACTTAAAAATATGAAAATTCTCCAATTTAAAAAACCAATATTAAATTTAGGAGCTCACTTTAAAATCAGTGGTTTTTAAATATAAATTCATTCAAAATGTCTGAAAAATATTTAGATAAGTCAAAAAATGCATAATATTGTTATAAAGAAAACAAAAAAGGTAACACTAAAATTTAACTTTCTGTTTTATAATCTGTAAGCGGAGACCTTATTATATAAACTTTAGCTACATATTAAAAAGACCCATTTTATAGAATAATTGAAATTTAATAATTTTAAACAATATCAGAACTTTTAGGAATTTACTTCCATATCTTGCAAATATTAAAAAACTCCTTAAAACTGAAATTAAGCCTACAGTTACCTAAAGATTTACTTAAATTTAGTTTTATATAAAAGCAGAAAAAATTGATCAAAAATAAAATTATAGTAAATGAATTAACACAAATATGAAATATTTACCTTATTTTTTGAAACACTTTCCTCGGTTTTGATAACATTTATACTTCCTGAAAATATTTCAGGTCCTACATTTTTGGTCTTTTCATGAAAATTGAATGGTCTTAGAGGAGCTTTCTTTGGATTATTCATTGAAAAGACTAATCCAGAATGAGCTGAATATTTGGGGGGAAGCTATAAAAAAAACTGCACATTCAATATAAATATATATAATTCATTTTTACTCAAAATACATTACCATAATTCTAAAAATTAAGATTGTTTTTCAATAATAAATACTAAAATAAAAGTGCACATCAGTTTGATAAACATTGGAAAACAAAATTTAGCTATTTTGAAAAACTGGAAACATAACTATGCAGACCAGGAAAAAAATTGTGCAGTACAGCAGTGCTCCCAACCTTTTTATCGCTGCAGACTAGTAAATGCTTGATAATTTTACTGCAGTATGCTGAAGTGTGGGGCAATGATTGTTGATATTTTATATTGTTTTAAATTAATAATTTTAATTTAGTTGTATTCAAATATGCCTTCAGAATGAAATACACCACAGTTAATAAAATTGAAATAATTTAATGTTTCTTGGACGGCCTGGTACATTTGATCCACAGACTGGTACACGACCAGGGGGCCATTGTTGTATGGGATATTTTTGTTAATTTATGTATATTTTAAAGTGCACAGTGTGTATCAAAACTATCTCAAATCCCCCATATCAGAAGCAGGTTTTTTTGAGTGCAGAATAACAGGTTTGGAATGGGAGAGAAGTACAGTAATTTTTTTAAAAAAAATGATATACTAAACATATTTCTTAAAACTAATCAAAGAAATTTTCTTTATAAGTAAAGGGTGTTTTTTTAGAGGTATAGAATTTTAAATGCAATAAAACAATGATGTATTATTCGATTGACATGAATTTTTTTTTATTCGAAAGATAATCTTGTGGCATTACATTTTAAATATGATTTCTGACATATGACTGCCACAGCTGGCTCGAATGTAGTCTAATCTGGACGACCAATTTTCGACGACTTTTTCCAACATTTTTGGCCGTATATCGGCAATAACACGGCAAATGTTGTCTTCCAAATGGTCAAGCGTTTGTGGCTTATCCGCATAGACCAATGACTTTACATAGCCCCACAGAAAATAGTCTAGCGGTGTTAAATCACAAGATCTTGGAGGCCAATTCACAGGTCCAAAACGTAAAATTAGGCGGTCACCAAACATGTCTTTCAATAAATCGATTGTGGCACGAGCTGTGTGACATGTTGCGCCATCTTGTTGGAACCACAGCTCCTGGACATCATGATTGTTCAATTCAGGAATGAAAAAGTAATAATGGCTCTATACCGATCACCATTGACTGTAACGTTGTGGTCTTCATCGTTTTTGGAGAAGGATTCCACCAGCCCATAAAGCGCACCAAACAGTCAGTTTTTCTGGATGTAGTGAGTGAGTGAATTTTGGGGTTAATAGCGCAAGAGCCAAACCTGGCTATACTGCGCCAAACATTTGTTAAAATATTAAAATATTTAATAAAATGTGTAAAAATACTGAAAAAAAGTTAAAAGTTCAAATCACGTATAAGACTTGTTTTCAAATAATAAAAGCAAACAAGTCAGACAAGATCTAAAAACAAAAGTATTAAAAAAAAAGCAGTAAAAATTTTATTTTAAAAGTTAAAACAGTTCATGTCAATAAAAAAATAGTCACTTTTTATATTTCGTAGGGGTTATATATGTATATTTCGCAATATCCTTTTTTGATTCTCCTACAGTACTGCCATTTTTCGGTGATTCTATCTCTTCTCCCATGTCGTATACAATTATCTCTTCCTCGTCTGTTGTATATTCTACAAAAGCTGGCTTTCTGGGTCTATGTTGAGCCATCTTAATCTCAATTACTGCGTCCTTCATTTTTTTCAGCAATTCTTTTTTTCGTTTCCTTGCTCGGACTTTTGAGATTTTCTTGGTATCCTGTATATGAGATGCAGAGGGTGGTAGAATAACGGAGTGGGACGAGGAAGTGGGTATGATTGGGGAAGAAGTTCCAATGGAGGTAAACATATCATTAGTGATAGAAGATGTTGAAGGTAAGAGGTCTGCCTGAGTGGCAGACGACAATGTGGAAACTGAATTAGACGTATCTGGCTGCGGAACAGATAGTAAAGGTTGAAGTAATTGCAAAGGTGGGCATTTAATTTGTGTAATATTTTCGTCTGTTTGGGTTGTACTGGTAACATTTGAAGGTTTGCCAACTTGGGCGTAAGTTTGGAATAACTGCGGTGTTATTAATTTTCGGGCTTCAAGGTATGAAATATTTCTATTGGTTTTAATGGCTTGAATTTCTTTTTCAGCTTTCCATTTAGGACACTGTTTTGAGTCAGAGGAGTGAGGCTGTGAACAATTGACGCATTTCTGCTCAAGACTGCAATCTGCGGAAGAATGTACAACAGATGCACATCTGGAGCACGTCAATTGCCCACGGCAGGCTATTTGTGAGTGTCCGAACCTCTGACACTTGAAGCAGCGCAGAGGATTCGGAATGTATGCACGAATTTTACAGTTTAGATATCCAGCTTTGACAGTGGTAGGTAGTTTCGGGCTATTGAAAGTAAGAATTAAATGTTTTGTCGGAGTGATATTCGAATCTTTTTGTGTTATTCGCCTGACTTGAATCACACCCTGATCAGAAAAACCTTCAAGTATTTCCGATTCAGGAGTGCTCAGCAAGTCAGGTTCAGAAATGACACCTCTGCAGGAGTTTAGAGTTTTATGAGGACTTACATTTACCGGTGAATTTAGAAAAGTTTTGGCGAGAAGAAACGACTTCGTTTGTAAATCAGATATGGTTTCAATAAGCAGATCCCCGGACCTTAATCTTTTGATAGATTTCGGTTCACCACCATATACCTAATATAGCTTTGTGAATTGCGAAAGGCGATTTATTTGACATCTCTTTATTCGGCAGGGAAATCAGCAAAAATCTCGAATGAGCAGCAATTTGATCTACGGTGAGTGTGGGTAATACGAGGCCTTTACCCGGGCACAGCATATTCGGATCCATAAATACGCGTAAAAAACTTCATCCTGGCGTGCCTCCACCCACCACGGAGTCCAACAAAGGAGGCAGTGTGCCGGTCATCTGGCAAAAAACCAGGCACGGCGCTCACCTAGAGTACACCCAGAATATAATGCTACAGCATCAGGGCGAGGATCCAACGGGTAAACCCGACACCCCTTATCTGCAGCACTAACCCTACAGCCGTGTCTCTTCGGAGACTCCGAAGAGAGGTACCATCAGCCGATTGACAGGAGCGGGCTCACTCCTGCCTCCCGTCTACAGCGAAGCGTGGGCCAAAGGTAATCCCAGGACACCATTTTCCTCCTTACGGGACGCCGCACACGGCAAACATGCGGGTCGGAAAACCAACGGTGTTAGTCAAAAACAAATAAAGCAACACAAATCAAAAGATTTAAAGTAATATACGAAAAACAAACTAAATTAACGGAACACAAGATGTAAATCAAAATATGTTAATAAAAAATAGTAAGTTTTTTCAGTAGAAAAAACTAAATTTGAACAATGTTCATTTAGTAAAATGGGTCTGTGGTCTGGACGTGAAAAGAAGAAAAGGGAAATTTGGATGGCAAGAAAAAGGGCCGAAAATAGAGAAGGTTCACTAGGGTTCCCCGGGTTCGTGAAGCCTGTGTTTACCAAAGACAGTAAACCCCTAGGGAGAAGGAAAAGATCACTAGGGCACCTCGGGAGCGTGAAACCCGCACTCACCTAAAGAAGGTGAGCCCCCTGAGTGGTTTTCTGGATGTAACGGTGTTTCAACATACACTTGTGGATTAGCTTCACTCCAAATGCGGCAGTTTTGTTTGTTGACGTAGCCATTCAACCAGAAGTGCACTTCATCGCTAAACAAAATTCGCTTATGAAAATCGGGAACAACAGCAATCTCGTTTTGGGCCCCATTCGACGAATCTACGCCTTGCTTGATGATCGTTTTGATGAATTGCCAAACCAAACCGAGAATAAATCACTTGACAGCTGTTAAATCGGTCACCATCTTGGAAAGTAATGCCAACTTAAACTTCTATACCTGGAAAAAAAACACTCTTTACATGTAATGTTATGTATGCTTTTTGTCTGATGAAATCATCTCTGAATTTGCTTTCCAACTAGTTTCTCACAAGATGTACTAACAGTAGTCAGTGAGCATATGGACATTCCATCTCCCTAGGCAGCATCTCACTGTCACCAACATCTTTAACAAACCTAGTCATAAGACCCAAATTAATGAATGATGGAAGATTTATTTCCTGGTAGAGAAATTTTGCCAGAAGTTAAGGCATCTTAGTATGGCTAGTTAGTTCTTGTCCAAATACAGCTTTCTGGTACTGATGGCCCATAAGAATGGAAAGCTGCCATATTTTTCAAACAATATGGTTAATATTATGAGATATCCACAAATCCTCCACTAATGCTCTTGATAGATTATTTACTCAAGAATCATAGATAAATTATTATAGTTTTCTTCCATATGCATAATTCTTCCATATGTCTCATGGAAAAAGATACAAATGAATTTCTTTTAAGCAGCAAGATTGTTTTAAAGCTAGTTTTATATGAATCAATAAATATGCATCTATTCTATTCAATCATTCTATTTCAAAGAACTTTGGGCATCATTACAAAAACATTAGATTTCTCTTTGAAGCAAAACACAGTCAATTCTTTCTCTTAATGCCTGTACCATAATAAGATTGTGTTTTAGCCAGCTTCAATTCTAACAATTTGGCTACATCTTTGGAAAAGCCTAAATCCCTAAGTCATTGAGTTCACTCAGAGAAAAAAGGTTGATCTCACAACAGAAAATTCCAAGCTAGATTCATCCGGGAAAGAGATGTGTGTCTGTCATTTAACTTGCTTAGACATACTACAAATTATAAGATGACAATGGAATTGGTATTTTAGAGCTATGAATACTGGACAAATAGCAGAGTCAAGGTTAAAGTAAGATATTTCTTTTAAATTAAACTCTTTTACATTTATCAAACAGAAAAACAGCAGTCAATGTGAATTTCCTGTTTATGCTACATCATAGGAATGCTAAAACAAAATGAGTTTTTTCTTGCACCTTCCAAGTTCATGCTTTGTTTTGAGTGAGTGAATATTAACGTCGCACTGTTCAGCTACACAAGGGCTATTGGCGACGGACCTTGTAATTTTGAAACATGGTCAAGGGACGAGGACGACAACTGAGCTGGCACCCCCTCTCCTGACTACCACCACCACACCACACCAACGGGAGGATGTTTGAGGTCTCAACAGATAAAAAGTGCATCGTTCCCGTATACGGCTGATCTTTAATGGTACTGGGCTTGAATTCATGACATGTCTGCCATGATCCGATACCTTGACTACTGGGCTACCGCAGCCCTGCTTTGTTTTGAGACTAGCATATTCTAACAAATATGTGGTGCAGTATAGTCAAAATTGGCTCTTGCGCCATAAAATACCACACTCACTCAATCACGTTCAATCTGAAGTAAGCAAAATAAACTTTCTTCAAAAAGTCCCCTGTGCTTTATTGTTGTACTTACCACAAAACAAATGTTGTCCGGAGAAGTAACACAACCTTATTGAGCCATAATCCAGAAATAAAACAAATAAAATAATATTTGAATGGTGAATGTTGATTTCCTGACTTTCAAACACATACAAGAGAGGTGCTAAATTTACTTAGCTAGTTGAAACAGGATCTAATCTGACAGCAGCTTTGCTGATACTTATTACTAGTAATCCAGAGAATCACAATATGGAACATGTTCAATATATATTGTCAGCAATATTCCTCACCATTCCCTATAAACTAATTAAACCTTTCTGGACATCAACATCTGATCTTTCTCCAAATGCTAAATCTACTTCACATACCTTTTTTGACTTGCCTAATTTTCAAGCCATAAAGCAAATAAATATCCATTCTGACTGCTGGTTTTGATCATAACTTTTTTAAAAAAGAAGACTATCTTGGAGCAAAGAAGAGTCAATCATAACTTTGTGAATTTGAATACTGATGTTCATCGACTACTTATCAAAAATCACAAATAAAAAGTATAGACAAATGACCAGGCACTATCATATCCAGCAGAATCCACATGGCAACAAAAACGAGAAACTAAAGGTCTCACTTTCTTCTAGTCCATTCTTAGATATATAGAAAGTGGATAAAATATCCAACTGAAGGAAAAATATGGAACTTGTTTAAATATTTTAAAAAAGGTAATTAAATTTTAAACTGTGTGTACAAGCATGTGAATATGTAATTTCATTTGTAAATCATTTTTCTGTAAAAAGTTGCAAGTTTTATCAAAGTAATTTTGAAAATATGCAAGCACTTTCAGAAAATTAAAATGACATTATGAAATAAAATCAATACCTTTCATGCTAATGAACAAAATTTACACTGCATGCCAGTCCAAGTGATTAACTATCATAAGTAGTCACTAAAGAAAGGCTGGTTTTCCCGATTCAATACATGTCAGAATAATGAACACTTCAAGGATTTTTGTGTATTAAGAGATTCAGTTATGAATTATCAAATAGTATTCATTTTCAAACTTCATTCTTAGAGTAATATGATATATATCCAATTAATACTTATAATTACCTTTATTTTAGCAATGTCTTTTTCATCGTTTGTTTTAATTTCATCAAGATGGATTGATGCAAATGATTCTAACAGCTTAGAAGAAACTGGCACATCGGATGAACATGAAACTGCTTTAAGTCTTTCACGTTTTAAATTACTTTCATTTACAAAGCTTTTTTCTTTTATTTTTGATCTAAAATAGAATACAAATAGCTGAAAGAGTTGTATAACATAGTTTACTTTCCATAAATATTTATGCACCTTCTATGCAAAATTTCAAATAAACCTAATAAAAGTAAATTTTCCAAACCTATACCAAAAGATAAGAAAAGTGGAACTTTGTCAGTTAGTAAACAAGAAACAAAGGTCACCATCATATTTTTAAACATAAATTGATAAGAAAATGCTTTCAAAGGAAAAAATTATATAGTTAGGTAAGTGAAAAAGTGAAAGGACAGAAAATTCTAGATGTAAAAAGTACAATACAATTTAATGAATTAAATACTACTTCATTAATTCTATGCAATATTCAATTAAGTTACAATTTTTTGTAAGTAAAATGCTATTTTTATAGATAAAAGAGGAACATTTTATTTATATTCCACATATCATTTTTTTATACTCGGATATTTGTCGCAGGGAAATAACTAAATTAAGAATTTTAAATCCTTAAGGGATGTGATCAATTGACGGGAGATGTTAAAATGTTTCTTCAAGGTCATTTCCCTGATGAAAGTAAGCAATTTTATCAAATCCCTGAACTGTTTCAGTGAAATGAACTAGTCAGGATTTGCATTGGCAAAATGCTGTTGGGGTGTGGGAGGGTGGGGTCGAGTTCTTGTACTTCCTAACCATACCCTATCGATCCCCTAAATTTCAACCCTACATCTTTTAAAAAAAATGGCACCATAGGATTAATGTTTTAGTGTGTAAGCCTTCCCCTGCCCAAAGCAGGTCATCATTAGTAAAGAAACTATGAAGGAGGGGGGGACAGGCCAAGTCGATCAACGCCACTGCGAGTGCTTCCCCAGTTTCCTGTTACACATTTCCGTCCCTTTTCACAAATATCCAGCAACCGAGAGGAAAGATGTCACGCATAAAAAAACACCAGTCTAATTTTCTAATTATTTATCAATTAGTTTTGAATAAATAATTTTTATTTCATAGACTATTGTTGTATTACTTACTTCTATGTTTAATAATGTACCATGTCTGTTAAATAAATACTTTTAAACTCTTGACAATATTATTTCACCATTTCACTGAAACAGATCAGGGATTTGTTCAAATCCCTTACTTTCATTAGGGAAATGACCTTGAAGAGACGTTATTTTAACATCTTCCGCCAATCGATCATATCCCTTATGGATTTGATCAAATTCCTAATTTCATCGTTTGACTGCGACATATTCCTACCAGGCATTTCATAACATGTGAACTGAAGTTTTCCCCTGGATAAATTAAAAAGGAGACAAAGAAATTGTAAAATTTTTAAATACTACACAATTTCATTAGCAATTTAAACACATTCACAATTTATAGAAATTCAAATATTTTTTAATCAGATAATGGCTCATTAAAAACATTAATTATATGTTGAATAGCCGAAAATGTTTTAAAAATAGAGATTGGATGGGTCCTTTAACAGAAGAGATCATGCTTAATAATAATGAAAATGCATTAAATTATATGTCGATTTCAGTAACTAAACAAAAATGAAGTTAAAATTTCATATATTAAAAATAATTGATAAAAAAGATACAACTAGAGACTATTGATAAATACTAATGATTTTTCTAATGATGGATAAAAATATGTTTGATTTGATCTACTTTTGAATGTTTCTAATTCTAAAATGAAACTTTAAAAAACTCACTGAAAATTAATAGCTTATTTTACATAAAGCTTACCTCATATTTCTTGTACGACTTATTTTTTCCACAGTTGCTTCATTATCTAAAATTAAAAAACAAACCCTACTTAAATGAAATGTAAAACTTGTTTGTGCAACTTAATAAATTACTTACAAGATCTAACTGTTAAACATCAATTCAAACTTTTACAAGACCGAATGAAAAAATATTTAAATCAATTTTCATTTAAAATTCTATTAGAAAAAAAATGTAGAATAATGGTTTGAGAAGCAATTTTCATAAGACTCCAAAATTGCATTTGTATTTTAATAAACTAAATTTCCACAGAAAAGGGTTTTTAAACCCTTTCTTGCACATTTTATAAGATTTTTAAATACTGGTAACCCCACATACAACAGCACTTCTATAACACGGGTTCACTCTTACACCGCACAAAAATTGGGTAAAATATGCACAACACAAGATGTAATAAAATCTATCAAAAGCAAACTTTATCTAATTTGAAATTAGAGAAGTCTCCATACAACAGCTCAATAAAGCTTTTAAAGGTGAAAGATTTCACTTGACATTTTCCTGCAGAATTTTTGTGGGCTATTAATACTCAAGTACACTTTAAAACTTTGTCTCTCTTTTGGCCAAATATATTAAAAATGTTTGGATTAGTAGTACTGAACCTTTTTAAAGAAATTATAATTATGTTTTACAAAATAATTTGTATCATTTATATGAAATAATTTAAAGCCTTGAGCTATGTCTGATGAAAAAAAAATGCCCCGTTATAGTGCATAGTAATGCAGCAAATATTGCTAGATTTATATTGATATGCATTACTTGATAAAGTTTTTTTTATAAAGATATTTACCTTGGTTATTAATGCATAATACAGGGTGGACCAAATAAGACCTACTAATGTTAAACACAGATAACTCTTGTAATAATAATTTTGATTAATTTTTTTATACATTAAATATGTTTTATGGATATTATGTATGAAATATGACATCAGACAAATGTCCACCATTTTTCTCAACAGAGATTGGCTCTTTTTAATGTGTTTTCAATTACACAATGTAATGTTTCTGGTTGAAGGCTCAGTATTTAGTCTCTAATATTCTGCTTCAGCTGTTTAATAATCTCTGGTTTATTAACATACACATCATTTTTTAAATATCCCCATAACAAAAAGTCTGACACGGTTAAATCTAGCGAACGAGGTGGCCAAGAGAAATCTGATTTTTTTTAAAATCAGACGTTCACCAAAAACTTCATGCAGCAGGTCCATAGTTTGCCTAGCAGTGTGCGCAGTTGCTCCATCTTGTTGAAACCACAAATTAGGATTCTGCTCTGCCATTGGCTGCAAAAAGTTTTCAATCATTATCCTGCAAGAAGTTCCGGAAATTGTTTCCAGTGTTCCATCCTCATTCTCGATTAAATCTGCTGCACAGTTTCCACATTGTCTTCAGTGCGAATATTTCGATGAGCAGCTCTTCCAGGATGGTCGGCCACTGAACCCAGTTCCTCAAAATGACTGACCAAACTCCTAATCATGAAGGCTGCGAAAGCTGATCTTGAATTAAGATACTGCCGATATTTACTATGCGTCACAACAATTTATCGTTCACAAGAATAGAAAAACTCGATAATTTTAACGTGTTGTTTTGAACTGTATGGTTCCATAATAAATTTCTATAACTCAATTATAACCTACAAAAAGAAAAAAAATAAAAAGTTATTTGTGGTTAACATTGGTAGGTCTTATTTGGTCCACCTTGTAGAATGTTTAATTTTTAGATTCAACCCCCCCCATCTTCATATAAATTATTTGTTTTGTATTATATGAATTTGCATAACATGGCAATTTCTTGGAACACAACTACTGTTTTATATGTGGCTACCCGTGCATCCAGTAAAGAAAATAATCAATACTAAAGAATGAAACTTAAAGAATAACAACCTTTTTGGAAATCTTTAGTCGATTTTTCTTCAGGTTTTACAAGTGCTCTTGGGACAGCATTTGGTTTCTATAAAAAAAATATTCAATATAAAAGTAAGCATGGAATGAGAATTTTAAAATTAACTTATATAAAAAAATTAAATATGTAACTTGCTTGTTTCATCTTCAATTTCCTTAAAGCAATTTCATTGTATCGTAAATGCTTTAAAGTCAGACTTTGAAGCTCTGCAATCTTCTCCAGCTCCAACTCTTCAGAAGTTTTAATTTTTTTAGATTTTGCTTTATGAATAGTTCTCCTATTGAGAAAATACATACATATAAAGTCTTATAACTTAAGCTTACTTTTAATTTTACTATATTATAAAATTAATTTTAAGATACATAAATTATGAAACTTGCACTTATGAAAATTGAAGGAAGTAAAGGACAAAAGGATACAAATGTTTATAGAGAAGAAAAAAAAAAACAGATTTGAAAGAAAATTTAAATAAAAATAGGTCTTTCTATTCAAAAGAATAAGCATGATAATTCATCTCATTAAATATCTATTGTTTTGTCAAATACTTTAGCTTTTTAAATTCATAAATACTAATAACTTTATGAATTCAAGAATGGAAGGGAGGGTACTTAACTTATTTTTTATCAGCTTTTTGCACCTCACTAACATCAAAATTAATGGTTATAATAAATGCTTAACCACAGAAAGTGTTATCTTCAACATGAAAAAAAGCTTTTGATTGGATGAGGCATAAAGGCCTGATTTACAAGCTCCACTTAATCCTCAGATTACAACATCAGAATTATTAATGTCTTTCTAATTAATAGATCATTTTTAAAAAGAAATGGTTCAGGCCATTTCTTCAAAAATCTGAAAAATTTGTTCTGGAACTCCCCAAGGCAGCATCCTTAGGTCTTGATCTTTATACTCACAACTTTCCCATCTCTCCAAAGATTGAGATTTTCCTCTTTGTTAATAATTCAAACATCTAAAAAGCTGCTTTAAAAACCTTTAAAACCTGCTTTATCTTGGCTTAAAAAACAGAGAATCTCAATTAAGACAAATTTGCCTTCATTATTTTTTAAAAGAAAGATCAAGCCTCTAACAAAACTCTGCGTCTTCAACAAATTATACCATGGAAAGATCAAATAAATCAACTCAGTTGTTCTAGATAACAAACGAATGTAAATAGAACATTTCCAAATGTATCACCAAAAATTTAAGAACAAGCTTCTCGCTCAACAGGCTCCAGTGCAAAAAGTCTTAAAATCTCAGGAGGAGGAGACCTCCAGCACCTGCCCAAATTGGTGCACACAAACTCAAGAAAACTGCAATTAACAAAATCAAAATACTTCAAAACAAAGTCATCAGGTTCATCCTCAATGCTCCCACCCATGTTTCAAGAAAAATTCTTCATAAGGAAATTCAAACTGACCTACTTTAAGAATTATGAAACTAGACACCACCTATCACAATGCAGAAAGCCATGATAATCCTAATCCTACAATCAGCAGTTAAACAAATAACATCCTTTTGAATGGAATTCCTAACTATCCCATTCAAGCACTATCCTTCTGTCCCTTCTTACAGCCAATTCCCCCCTGCAGACACACACACACACAATTTACTTTTTCTCCCACCAAAATTACTCACTACAGGTTCTTCCTTCATAATGACTCACCTTCAATGCACTTTTCCTGTGTAACTGGTTTTATTTTTTTTAAGGCATTTTTTTTTGTATCCCATATTTTCACTGAATAGTCAGACAGTGAATGGGCAAGTTTTTCTTTGACTGGATATTATCAAGTATTTAATCATAAGAATCATGACTAACTTATATGTATATGTTTATAAAGCTACACTGCTTAACAATTGCTAAGAAAGTTACATTTTTTGGAATAATTAAGAATAGAATACAATGATTGAAAAAATGAAACTAAGTACATATTTATCAGGGATGATGTGTATTTATTATAGTGCAAAATGGTACAGATATCGCCACATCGAAGAATTATAAACTTAGAAAGAAAAAAGATGTTTTTGATGATTTTCAAACAGCCTCAAAAAGTTGATCTTCCGGTCAGAATGATGCAGACACGAGTACTTTAGTAAGATATGTGTTGATCATGGACACTAATGTACATTTTGCATCTGTTCTCCAAGTTCTTTACTAAACTATCAAGGAGTTCTTGGGGGATATTGTCCCACTCCTCTCAAGGTGTTTTTGAGCTCTTGCACTCAAGAGCATTCCAGGTATGTTAATAGGATTTAGGTTGGGAGAGCAAGCAGGCCATTGCATATGGAGAATATTTTCACTTTGAATTGTGTCCAATATCTTAATGCTTCTATGTGACTGAGCATTATTGTTGATAAACAAAGTCTGGTCCTACATCCCCCTAAAATTACAAACATGATCCAGAATAATCTCTCTACAATACTGTTGCTATGTAATGCTTCCTAGCTCAAAGACGTGAAGCAGTGTTCTGCCATTGTGCACAATGCCTGCCCACACCATCACACCTGGCCCATACCGATCCAGTTCACACAAACTTTTGTGCATAACGTGTTCCAAGCTCTCTCCACAGTAATTGGTACCCAGAATCACTTGTCACACTGAAACGAGATTTGTTGGAAAACATCTCTAGACCAATTTTGGTAATCCCAATTAACATGTTCTTTACACCAATATAATCTCTCTCGACGATCTGGTAGTTCAAGTGAGATGCAATGAACATGCTTCCATTCATACAAACCAACTTAATTTAATAACCGTTGGATGGTTCTTGCTGAAACACGAGTACCAGTAGTGGTTGCAAGGTTAGCAGCTATCTGGCCAGGAGTGAATTTTCTGTTCCTTTTTGTCACAAAGACTACATAGCAATCCTTTAAAGGTGTGGTGTTCCTACCACGGCCCCAGGCATACTTTTGCAAGGCATTTCCACCCTCAGTGGCCTTCTTTAATCGCAAGAAGACTCTTTGATACACCCATTGCAGCAGCTACAGTGGCGACATTCTAACCTGCTTCCAGTGGTCTCTTCATGATTGTAGTCACTCAAAGGTCTTGCTGACATAGGTTCTTGCAATAATTAACAGCAAAAATAGTAACTTGGAGAAAAAACTTTATAACATCCAGCACTATTTTCGTCAACCAGCATGAATTTTCATATGAATCATGAGCTTGTATGCAATGTTTTTTATACTGATAATGAGTCTTGTTCAGCTGTCTGGGAAGTAACTTTGCATAAATCACTTGTTCCTTAGCAATTGTCAAGCAGTGTAATTTAAAGATACATAAAATTTTAAAACTTTTGAATTATATGCAAATATCAAAAAAGAAAAAAGTACAAAGTAAAATCTATGTTTAAAATATTTGTTAGTTATACAAAATCGTAATATATTTCCTTTATCATGCAGAATTTCAAAAGTTATAATTTAAAAGATTCTATTAACTACTGATAATTTATATGATAGAAATAAGAGCAAAGAAAAAAATGTGGAAATTAATTTCAAAACAAAATTTAAGGTAACTCATCAACTTGACTGATAAAAATTCAATCCTTGTTTTACACACAATACTCACTTAATTATTTATTTCTAATTGCTGCAAAGCAAATACTGTACTGATATAGCAATTAAAAACTATCATTTCAAATGTCTTTAATATTTTACAAACTAAAAAAAAATTATATACAAACAATTAAACTCATTAGAAATCAAATTTCTAAATTCATTAAAAAAAGGAGAAAAAATTAGACAAATTGTTTTCAGAGGTTTATTTTTGTTCTGCAATCTTGTTTGAAAGAACTATTTTGTGTGTAAATTTTAAAAAAAATCAGCTAAAAAATTATATAAATACAATATCAGATTTAATATCCCCCTAAATATTAACCAAAAAGAATCGAACCTAAAAGTAAATATTAAATTAAACAATCAGGGTATGTAGTATCTGAAATATAAAGTAATTTAAATATTCCAAAGAGAAAAGGATGAATTCAATGAAAATTATAAACATGCATACTTCAAACACATTGGAGTCACAGCAACTTTTTGCTTCTCTTTTTTAAGATCACTATCAGAGTTGCTTCTTTTTCGAAGTGCAGGATAAAGTGACACTTGATGATTAAAATTTACTCTTACACTATTAACAGATCCTTCACTTTTTGATAAACGTTTAACTCTTTCATTAAGTTTTTCAGAGTCTGTGGTATTAGGTCGAGGACAAACATTCACAAATGGAGATTTAACACGAGGAGTACTAAATTTCTCATTCCATTTCATGTACTTATTTCTCTGCTCAAAATGTCCAGTTGATCTGAAAAATTGATAAATCAAAAATTTATAAAACAAAGTATGGATAAAAAACTTTACTGGAAATATTTAAGAATTAAAAGTCCAAATTTATATATTTGTAGAAAAATTAGTACATTTGCATAACCAAAACATTTTCCTTTTTCGTGTTAAAATGTATTTCAGTTTTAAAGAACCATTTTCTTCTTTTATCAAACATGGACAATTCAATTTTTGGTAATGAAAAAGGTTGTGGCACTTTAGTGCTAGTGGTTCAGAGGTCACTGGTAGTATACAATATTATTTGAAGGAAATTTCTGAGTTTAATGAATGCATATAAATGAGACAACGAGTACAATTAAGTTTTGATTATAATACAGTATACATATTGTAATTAGTAAAATTATTTTCAAACATATGAATGTCACTTTAAAATATTAATAAAATTATACACATCTAACATTTTATACATGACTGAAAAATTCCTTTAAAAAAATGCAACTACATATTAAAAAAGACACTTTTTATTCCAACCTAAAATCATGAAAGATGAAATATTCAAACAGCCATATAAAAAGTATTTATAGATTTTGAACCATTGCATCACAAAAAGCTAAAATATTTTTAAAATGTCTTGTTCTAGTCTTTTGTAATGGCAGATATTTATAATCCCAATCTAAGGTCAAAATTAACCCCTTAAGTGCAGCAGACATATACAGTACTGTACAACTTAATTGGGACAAATGTTTTTTAAGCAAATTGTTCCTTTCTTTGGTATTTTCGGCCTCAAACCAGTTTCAACGGCTTTTTCTTACAACATGTGACTCTCTCTCTGCCCTTGATTAGTCTACACCAGTTTGACCATGTGTCATGACATGTTGAAAATTTTTCCCTTCAGATGCGCTTCAGTTGCTCTAAGTAGTTGCTTGAGTGAATTGTCTCCTTTTGATGCATAGTTAAAAAATGGATATCACTCCCAGGAAAAGGACTAGAATTGTTAGATTATTAATCAGTGTGAGGAAAGCCGTCCATGTTTAAAAATGAATTGAAGTGAACGGGCTGTTTACTATCCCGCCAGCTCTTCTATCAATGTAAACATAAGTTTTATAACTGATTGAATTATATAAGCATTGTACATAGCTGTGTTTATGAGTGTGGATCGATAGAAATATGTCGCATCTAAAATAAACATTTTAAAATACAAGTGACTGTATTCTATCATCTTTTGAGTAATTCACCAAATTTGAAGAAGAAATCTGGTAGATTTAAAGGACCTGATATATTTAACAACTTTGAAGCGATCTTAGACATAACAATCAGCAAAAGAATGTTCGGACAGTGTCTCCAAAATGAAAGAATAAATATGGATGCAAATGAAAAAAAAAAACCCCACCTTGAACAAATTTCCTGTACAAAATAGTACAATGCAATCTTACAAAACAAGTAGAGATCTTCTGAGATAACTAATAGCTACTGGTGTGAGCGTTCATCAACAGTTTGATGAAGGCTTATTGAAGCTAGGAGATTTACAAGAAAACTAATCCAAAAACAGCTAACACCTGCAATGAAGAAAAAATGTTTGGATTGGGTCAGGAAAAATTAATCCTGGACTGCACAAGATTTGTCAGGGGAAGAGGGGCAGTACCCATCATGGAACAACATCTTATTCATACAGTTAAGCCTCCTCAGAAACAGATGTTTTGGGATTATTTTATTTCTAGGACCTGGCAGCTTAGTATCAGTTGAAGGGATGATTAACTCTAGACAATATATTTCTATAACAGAAAGTAAAATTGTGCCTATAATGCATATGTTCGCTGGTGGTGTTGGCATCTTTTAAACAAGATCTTGCTCCGTGTCATACTTCTAAGCCAACAAAGATTTTTTTTCTGTTTTGGATATTGTCCCAGTAGTTCTTCTGATGTAAATTCCATCAAAAATTTGTGGAGCATTGTAAAGAGACATACAAGTAAAATGGACTGCTCCACAAAGAAAATGATTAAGAATACTGTAAAAGTTTAGTTTTGTGATGACGAGATCAAAAATTTCTGTTCCAATTTAGTGGAATTCATGCCAAACCATGTGCAGGATATCAATCAAGCTAGAGGAAGGTATATTTTGTATTAGTTGGCTATATCGTGCATGTAAGCTAACCTATACTAATTAAACATTTGTGAAAATTTTTGTGTTTTTCCCAATTAATTCACCAGTATTGTACATCTGTTCTTTCGAAATACGATTCTTTTCTTTGCACTACTATCAGTAAAACTATTTTACAAAGCCAATTTATATATTGAGCGCTTGAGGCGGGTGCCCAGGGGCCATATAAGCTGGACAACCAGATTTTCTGGTTATAAATTTTGATCTGCCAGTACCAAGGAGGCCCATTAGCTCCTGCACCTGTAATGAGCTTAAATCGGCACTGCTATTCCGAATGCGATAAGTTAGTAAAAAATCACAAATTCTGAAAAAAACATTCCTTTTAAATTTGTAATATACATGAAAGCCGAGACCTTACTTTCCTTTCATGAAAATGTTATGACAATGAAACTAAAAATGAACTAATTGGATGATGAAATAAAATTAGACAATGAAATATGTATAATTAGTTTTCTTAATCTGTGGCAGTTTAAAAATGTAAAAAAATTGTGAGCATACATAAAAAGCTTGAAACATAATAAATTTACATATCAAAATTAGAATTGGTAATAGTCTTAAAAGTTTCTCTTTCAACATACAATTAAAGTACTATGCAATTAAACTGGCTGTCAAAAATAAAAATGCGTATTACTTATAATTTTATCTTTTTAGATTAAGAGATGTTAATAAACAAATCCAATTAAAAAACCATAAAGGGAAGCACATTTCATTAATTATAATAAATTCATTTAAAAATGAATTTCTTAAAATCCACCATAATAAAAATTATTCACATGATATTTTACAGCATTTTTTAATTTTTTTCTCATTAAATAAATATCTCTAGGAAATTCTTTTTTCTTGAACTCTATTTCAAAAACATTTAATTGAACCAATATTTTCTTTAACACATTTAGTACTACATAGAAATCAGTACCACACAATTCCCAGAATTTTGATATACTTTCACACACACATATATAAAAGGATAATTAAATTGGATTTAAAATTAAATTCCATATACAAAAAACTTATTTTCCATAACATCTTCAAATATTAAATTAAACACCCAATTAATTCTCAGAACAGATGTTCCAAACAAACTACTTCCAATCACTGATCATTTTTTTATAGTCCATATGTCAGCATTAACTTTCAAATACAACTCATAAAATAAGAGATGCTTCACACATATTGGCTTAACCCTCCAAGCGGTTAGCACGGAAAATTCCGTCATTGTAAAGATACTTTAAAAATGCACTGCACAGGTTTTTTTGCCTTCAAGTAATATTTTCAAAAGCGGATTAGCCGTACTTTTCCGAAATCCTTTCCCCCTTTTAAAGGTTTAACATCTTGAAAGATAATTAGGGACGGTGGAAGCAACACAGCAGGACACTGATAGGAAGTTTTATGGCTTGCAGGGAACCCCGTGTTTTGACCCTGGAGCAATCGTAAGAAATCAGGGAAAAATTTCTTTAGACCCCAGGAAGTGTTTGTTTGTTAGCTTGTATTTTAAAGGTTTTGAAAAATCCCAACACATAAGTAAAATGTTACAATTCCCTTTTGGTTTCATATTAATATGAAACTGTAACAAGTTGGGACGTGTCAGGGCAATGAGCTATTTTATATAGTTAGACAAATTATCTTTTTTTAAGTATATTCTTTTGCTTCATTTTTCTTATCTTAATCAATGCTTTCAGTTTTTGAAACATGATTTCATTATAAGATGCCAAAAAAAAATTAATAAAACACCAAACACTTTAAAATTTGAAATCTTTTCAACTTTCCAACCACTAGAAATGAATAAATTAAAACTTCAAATAATTTGAAACATTTTCTTACACTTTGATAAAAATAATAACGAAAAAAAAAAACTAATTAAGATCTATTAGTTTTCTTTTTAGATTTCAAAGCCCAAGTGTTCAGGGAAGTTTATGTACAGTGCCTAGTTATATATTGTTAAAATACACCAAATTATATTTGAATTTTAAGTGCTTGAACTTCAGTTTACATCAAAGACAACATGAATGAAGATTTTCCCACATTTTTTTTATAACGAATGTTTGAATAAATGGTAATCAAAAATATACGGAAACATTTACAGTAGACATTTATGCATATAAATAAACATAAAAATCAATTTTAAATTCGAGCTATTCAAAAACATTCGAATTATTCTTCAAAAATATCAATTTATGCAAAATACATCAATATTTATCTTTTTTTAAAGGCTAATTGAATAAGTAATTAAAATCTGGATATTTTTTGAAATCTCGACCATATAAAGCTAGAAATTTTATGTTAGAAATTCCATTTGAAATTTCGAAAAAAAAAATGTATCGCGCAGTTAAAAATTATTTACCATAAGTTCTAGCAACTCTTTGAGTATAATATAAATTTCAAATTTTATTATATAGCTTCTTTGGTATTTTTTAATATATTTCGAAGATTTCATACAATTCAGTTGAAAACTGCATGCTAAGAGCAAAAATATACTAAAAAAATCGAAAAGAATATACAATCAAGTTTTACATAGAAGCAAAACTGAGAAGCTAAAGCGTAGGAATGAAAAATTGCGAGTATATCTGAAGTAGTTTTCGAAATATGTATTTTAAAGGTCAGAAAATTTGTGTGTGTTATGTTATACTCAATATTAATTAAATGGTTAAAATAATATGTTAATAATAGTCATGTAATCGTTTGATGACACATTCATATACTAATAAAAATTATAATGGTCATTGATGCGAATGCCAAGAATTTTATGTAATTTTAAATTCAGACATTAAGATATTGATGTAGAAAATATAAAACGACCATCTAAAATACATGAAAAATGCAGTCTGCTATAAAATGATCTTGACAAACAAAATACGGCATTATCACTTTCAGGGACGATCTGGAAAAACAGAGAGGGAACCGTGGTTTTGATGGATGTCACTCTAGATTTTAAATCTCTCAGGAAAAAATATATATAATTACAAATGCAAAAACTAAGTCTTGTAATTTTCCGTACATTTTTTATAACAACGAATTGTGGAATTGGTTCTCAATACTTTGTTGTGTTTGACAATATCTAAGGTAACCAACCATACTTTAGATAGATTTGCACTACTTTTTCGTAACCGTATTCCTTTTAAAATTAATTCGTGCAGCCAAAATACACTTTTTGCACTCTTAAAAATTTATGTAAACTATAATTTTAATTTATGCAACTTGTGAAATGTTCATAATTAACCATTTCCGTCTAAACAGTCTACATGGGGAAAAAAAGTTTGGACTCCCTCATTCATTAGGGAATTATATAATAAGATTCTAACATTAAGTTTTATTTTTCACCGAATAGGGTCGAGTGGTAGTGTATCGTGCTTCCACACCACAGGTCTTGGGTTCTACTAACGGGCTGGGCAAGGTCAACTCTGCCTTTCATCCCCGCTACATTGGGTCGATAAATGAGTACCAAGCTTGCTTGGGGTCTTAAACACAGAAGGTCTCTCTTCAGACAGACCACCAAATCGGGACCTGTTCATGCACCTCAGCGCCCAATGGTCACGTATATTGGGATGGGCACAGTAGTTCCTGGCCCTCATGGATTGTTGTGCCACTGAGTTTGAGTTTTAAGTTTGAGGATTGCCTCACTTTGGGGATACCCCTTAGATAAACATGCATTTCCACTCATTTGCAATTAAACATTTTTCTTTCAATTACGTTTATTTCAGAAGGAAGTTTGATTTTTCAAATGTATTTGCTTAATAACATGTATATTTGTGTATTATATTAAACATTTTATCAATCCAAAATTGCATGTTTTTTGCTCCTCTAAAAGCTTTTAGGATTTTAGAACTGATCTTACAATCCATATACGTTTTATAGTAGTATATTTAAAAATGATAAAGACATTTTTACGACTGTGTGAGCTTTTATGCCTCGTTTATAAATATAAAAAATTGCATTCAGCTACAGTTTTTAAAATGTACTGAAATAAGTGGAGGAATAGGATATTTTTGACTGCAGTAAGATACATTTATATATATATATTTCAGTTTCTTTACAATTTGAATAGAAGTTGTAAACCATTTTGCGAATAGCTTGATATTGAATATAAACCCATAGGCTGTTTAATATTGTAAAGTGTTTTATTTTGATACCAGCACACATTAAAATAAGGCTCATTTGCAGTTATATGATTAGCTTTAGTGATATTTAAATTTTAAAAAATAGTCTACACGTACGAAAACATTCTTTCAAAACCACACACCACATCTCTCTCTCATACTATGTCTTCCATACAGCAGGAAATATTTGTGTATACTCAAAAAATTTAATACAGGATACATTTCAAAATGTTAAAATTGTTTTTAAAATTTGGTATGGATACATTGTGGAACTGTCGGTTAACTTCACTGAACAAAATTGTTTTAATTGTACTGTTTTGAAAGACAAAATTAATTAGGGATAACTTTTCTCACAATAGAATTTGTAATGACTGAATTGTGTGAAAATGTAGTTATCGATGTGTGACATTTTTCCTTGTAATAAAAGAAACAGAAAGATAAGAAATTTATCTTGAGTAGAATATAGTTAGAAGTACTGTCATGCGCATTTGAAGTATATCCCCCATTTAAATTAAAAATTATTGACTGAATGTGTTTTATGTCCATCACAAATGCCGATGTAGAAAAGAAATTTTTATTTAATACAAGAAGTTCGAAAAGGAGAACACTAGGAATGAAAATTAGGTTTTTTCCGAAAAATATTCAGTTAACATAAAAATATCATTTATATGATTTTAATTAAAATAAATTAAAAGTATTGAAATCTTTTTTGTTATTTTAAATTAAAAATATAATTGAATAGAGAAAGACTGGTTTTATTTCATAAATATTATCACCGTATGCACCATTTATTGTCTTATTGTTTAAAAAAAGAGATAGGGCCTTCGTTCTTTTTACCTCATTACTTTTTTAAAAAACAGGAAAGTGAGCACGTTTTCTTACTCTCATATTCAAAAATGAATACAGGATGCTTTTTTCTGGTTCAAATCGCAATACCAATATATATTTAATTTTTAATAAATGACAAAAATAAATTTTGTTTGAAGAATATAATTACTTTTCAACTTCTAACACACTATTTATTTCCTTTTTTCCATGTGCTTCATTTTGTTTTAATTTTACTGTGACTAAACACATAGGGAAAACGACCCAGTTGCATTATAACTTTCAAACAAGATTGCCCAAGGCAACTTGACAGCTAGCTGTAAACGATTGATCGCTTGGCTCTTACTTTACAAAGGGACCGAACTGAGTCATAAAATTGTCCCCGTTCGACCTCCCAAGTTTTAAAAGGGGTAAAGGAAAGAAGTCTGTTGCATTTTTAAAGCGAATGGCAAAATAAGAGTAAACGCTTTCGGAATAACTTTTCAGGAGGAAGCTAACCACTCAGAGGGTTAAGCTTATATTTTCACTTGGCATAGTTTTCCCCTTAGCGACAGAGCATGTAGATAGCTCGCATATATATAAATATTGCTGGTTAGGTAAAATATTCCAATTCACATAAATTCAAAATAATTTAATAAAATTCAAAACAATATAAAATGCGATAGTTATTCCATTTGAAATGTTAAAAAGGAAGGTACTTGCATATTAAAGCAACAATGGCCTGCATTCAAGATAACTTGCCAAGATGGCAACCCTAGTTTCACATGAGTCATATGCACTGAATTGCTAATTATGCGCTTCACTCATCGAATATAAGTTGCAATAATAAGCAAGTACCAAAAGGAATTATTAAAAAAGTTATACAAAATTAAAACTAAATAAATATATCTAAGATAATTTCATAATTAATATCAATAACAATATTTTAATAAAAATCTTTACTTGAAAGCAAATCTTTGTTTTCCTAAGGCTGGCGAATTTCCACCTGCGAGAGAGGTATTACATATTTTTAATTTTAATATATTAATTCATAGCAAATAGTGTGCATTATTAACCTGAATAATACAAATATAAAAGTTTATATAAAATTATGACAGTGAAAATATTTATTGCACATATACATCATAAAGCAAGACTATTCAAGTTTGATCATTTCAATGTTTCAGAAAATAGAATTTTTTTTTAAAAAAAAGGGGTGGAGTAGTTAAAAATAATTTCCTTGAAGAGGTTAAATTATCTTTTCTTTATAAACTGAATACATCAAATTCAAAAAATCAAATTTGGCAATTTTTTTTATTCATTCATTAAACTACTTTAAATAGTTTGACCATTAAAAAAGATGCAGTAAAATTAAACACAATAACAAAGATTGTCAAAATGTTACCTTGGTGTATTCGACAAAAATAAAAATCTCAATCCTAAATGAATAATTTGAAATGTTAACAAAAATTATGTTTACATATTTTAATAGTTGAATCTACTATGGTAGAAAGAAAAATACTACTTCAAATTCTCAGAAATGTTATTTTTATGGGGATAATAGCCTCTTTGTTGCTCCATGTCCCACAAAAAAAAAAAAAAAAAAAACCTGTAACTTTTAAGGCTTGATAAATTTAATGAAATAGTGAGAAAATAGTTAACACATACCAAAAGGAATTTCTTGAGTACCGCCTTCAACTCCGCTACAAAAGTCATAAAATTGAGGACATTCATACTCACAATTAAAGTCAATCATCACGAAAAGATTCAAGTGACAAATGCTTATGACAAAAAAAGACTAATTTTTAATAATCGTGGCAATTTTAAATAAACACAGTCAGCCAGTACGTCTTTTATAAGATTTTCAAATTTCTCCCACCAAAACACGTTTCTGACGTCACAACACGGTAATGAGAACTGATTGATTGATTGATTATTCACGTCGCACTGTTTAGCTACACGAGGGCTTTTGGCGACGGACCACGTAATTTTGAACCATGGTCAAGTGACGTGGACGACACCTGAGCTGGCACCCCTCTCCTAACTACCACACAACGGGAGGACGTTTCAGCTCGACAGATTTAACGTGCATCGCTGCCCTACACGGCGGGTCTTTAGTGGTACTGGGCTCGAACTCGTGACAAGGTAAGCCATGGTCCGATACCTATACCACTCGGCTACCGCGGCCACACGGTAATGGGAAAGTTCTACCGTAAAGCTTACTATAGGGGCGCTGCAACAGGGCCGGCGCTAGCAGTTTCGCCGCCCCGGGCAAAGAGGTAAAATGTCGCCCCCTTCCCACACTTAATGGTAAAATAAAACGTGAGCAAAAAAATTGCTATCAATAATGTCGACGTTTTGATTAGCAAAAAATACTAGTTTATGATTTTGGCACTAAATTAAAATTAGTTTTGAACAGAAAAAAAAACAGAAAAAAAAGAGTCACTTCTAGCATATAATTATAAAATACAGATATTAAAAAAATATTAAAACAAATTATAGAACCCCTAAATATTAAAATTTAATTACATATCAAAAATACATTTAAACCGAGAGCAGTTAAATAGTTAACAGTTTAATACAGCTAAACTTAAAAGTGTTTTTTTCTCACTTTTAATTCTGAGAATATATATATATTTTTATAATTTCTTTAACATCAATTTCTTCAGCCAGTTCATGTTCAATGGCTATTGTTGCCAAGCCATTTAGCCGATCCTCTGTAGTTGTGGAGCGTAAAAATTTTTTAATTAATTTTAATTTGAAGAAACTCCTTTCTCCACTTGCCACACTTATTGGGAGAGTAAGCAATATCCTTAAAACTATACTGAGATTTGGAGCAAAATCCAAGTTCGATATGAATTTTAAAATTTCGATTGGACTTTCTTTTTTATTTAGCAAAGCCAAAACTGCTACTATCTCGTCTGCCAGGTCCAGCGTGTTTATATCTGATGAATTCCCATCAGTTAACACTGTTTCTAGATCTTTACAATACTTTAGTACGTCGTTCTGAGGAGTATCTTTTAAATCACAAATATTGTATAAAAATTGGAAATAGTTGCTGTGGGCACTGATCAAATCAAACCTGGATTCAAGTGCATTGATAGCTTTATCTAATGTGAAAAAATAAAACTCTACCTCATATTTCAAAGCCTTTTATGCCTCATTGTAGAAATTAACATTTCTTCTTCGAACTCTATGACGTGGCTGGGTGAGCTCAAAATTAGCCGGTATATCAATTTCGTCAGCGAGTTCTCGAGCATCGCAAAGCATTTCATTAAAGGCTGTGTCCGATCTAAGATCCTTGAAAAAAATCTTTACAATTTTTCAAGAGCTCCATAGCAGATGGTAAATCATAGTCTTTTGTCTGCAAGAGCTTACTTATAGGATTGATACAATTTAAGATTTTGTACCAAATTACAATGCAGCATAAGAACTTAAATTGTTTAACACAACTTAATAGTCCAGAAGCCTCAACTCTTAGAGAGTTGTCAATCTCTGAATTATTGCAACTAGCACAAGTAAAGCATCGTATATCTCTCCTAATTGATACCTTAGTGGTTTTAATGCTTCTGTTCGGCTTTCCCAGCGAGTATCACTTAGAGGTTTCAAAGTAAGTCCGTGAACATATTTTAATAATATGGTCCATCGAAAAGATGACGAAGAAAAAAAATAGATATATTTTTTGGACTGTATTAAAAAAAATTGGCGGCTTCGAATGATGCTTTTGCCATGTCATTAACTACCAAGTTTAATGAGTGGCTGCTACATGGAAGGTAAAATGCTCTTGGATTTAACGCATTTATTCTAGATTGTACTCCTGATTTATTGCCTCTCATGTTGGCCCCATTATCGAAAGCCTGTCCCCTCATATCCTGCAAATTCAATCCCAATATTTCAAGTCTTTTTAGTATTAGAGTTGAAAGTTCATAGCCAGTCGATCTTTCAACCGGAAGAAAGCCTAAAAAGCTTTTATTAATTTTAATGGAAACCTCCTTGGGATTGGATTTGTCAATGGATTCATACCTTACTAAGACTGTCATTTGCTCTGTCTTGCTGATATCAGGAGTACAATCTAGAATTTCTGAATAATACTTAGCTTTTTTTAATCTCACCAATAATATGAGATGTTATATTTTCACCTAAAAGAGCAATTATTCATTTTGGATTTCTTTTCCGAGATAGTGCACTTTAACTTCCTCTTTTTTAAGCACTTTGCGGAGATGCTCTTCCATTACTGGATCAAACTGAGCAAGTAATTGAATAATTTGCAAAAAATTACCGTTACCGAAATCGTAAAGTTTGTCACTTGTACCTCGGAGGGCTAAACAATTTTGTGCAAGCATTTTTATTGTTACAACAATTCGTAGAAGCACCTCGTACCAATGATTTATTTCTGCGGTAATGAGTCTTTGTGAGTGACTGTCAATCGTTTTAGAGTACTGCATTCTTAGACTTAATTCAATCCAAGACTTTTGACTTTGGATATGTTTTTTAGAGGTTTTATGTTGATTTAAAGTCTCAGCGAGGTGCTTCCAATCTTTAAAACTTCTAATAGAAAGGGAACTTAAAACAGAACCAACACGTTTGCAGCAAAAGCATTAAACGCAGTCTTTTGTAGTTGAATAAACTAGCCAGTTACGCTTGACTTTTTCACCATTTTTCATATTTCTCAAATAATGAAGAGCGCTAAATCTTCGACCGTTATCATTATACGGAAAACTGTACTCCTTTAATGGTTGAGGTAGTCCTTCCTTTATCAAAAAATATATTTCTGCTTCTGATAAGCTAGTTGGCCAGGAACCCGGATCTGAATTTGTTATTGTACCAAATGTCTCTTTAGATATCTCTGGAGTTGATTCAGTAGATGTTTCTAGAGTTGGTTCAGTAGATGTCCCTAGAGTTGGTTCAGTAGATGTCCCTAGAGTTGGTTCAGTAGACGTCCCTAGAGTTGGTTCAGTAGACGTCCCTAGAGTTGGTTCAGTAGACGTCCCAGGTGTAGATTCTTTGTATGTTCTTGGTGTAAGCTACACTGGAACAATTCTTGGTAATGGGTTCCTGGTATCTTGATCGGCTTCATAATTAAGATTTGAAGCAGCTTGTAATATCCTGTATCACCATCGTTCCTTTTCATGCCTTGTAGATAACTTAACAGACTTCCAGCCTGTTTTTTAATTTGAACTTGCTTTTCGACTCTTTTTCTTTTATACTGAGCCCCCGATAACCTTTTACGTCCATCAGACATTCTAAAATCGAAAACAATTAAAATTAAGAAAATGTTTCGATAAAAAAATCATTGTGTTTTATTTAAATGAAACAGAGGCGTTTTCGAGTGTTTTTTGAATGCTATAAGGCGATATTTTGTTGGCTTTGTTTAAGGTAAAATGTAAAAAAAAAGCACTTTATAATCTATGACTGGCGTTTCGGATTTAATCAAATCTTCATAAGAGCTTCAAGGTTTGATTAAAACCTAAGTGTCAGCCATAGACTAGAAACTATTTTTTAACACTATACCCTAAACAAAGCCAACAAATTTATCAAACTTATCCAAATTTAAATTTAAAAAGCAAATTATATTCTATTTTTAAAGCAGTAAAAATATTTCGCAAACAATTTCAAAAAGACCTTGACTTACCAGGGGTCTCTTCAAACTTTTCCGACTCGAGGAACCCTTAAGGCTCTACGGTATTTTTGTGGAACCACATTCCATTTTTAAAGTATATCTTGATATAATAAAGTACACTGGTGAGCAAAACTTAAGTAGCAGGTGGGTTTATTGCCATAACTTCACGAAAAATCATCTGAGAGACATGAAATTCAGAAATGAGGGAGAGTATTATGTACGTAAAGGATGACGAAAGCATCGGCGCTGAAAAAGGAATACAATGCATACGGTATGGAATCAAACAAAAACAAGCTTTATTGAACGCATAGTATCGTGACTCATGATGGTCTATCCAACAGGAAGAACAACAAGCAGATGTTCCTTAATATGGTATATGCCCTCCCCTCACTGCAATGGTTGCTTCGCACCGTCTCCGCATACTCAGAACCAGCTGGTGCAACATTTCTTGCGGTAGGAGTGCCCATTCTTCAATCAGCATCTGTTTGAGTTGTTGGGTGTTCTCCGAATGATGTAAGCGTGCTGCAATACGTCTCCCCAAAGCATCCCACACATGTTTGATGGGATTTAAATATGGGGAGTACGCTGGCCAATCCATTCGAGTGATATCTTCACTTTCCAGCAGCTTCTCAACAGCAAGAGTCTGATGTGGCCGTGCATTGTCATCCATAAAAATGAAATCTTGGCCAATGGCACCTCAGAACAGACGCACATGGGGAAGAAGTACCTCCTCACAATAGCAACCCCTGGTTACAGACCCTCTATCGAAAATGTGGAGCTCAGTTCGCCCGTTCAGCATAATGCTTCCCCAGACAAGAACTCCAGGACCACCGTAATGGTGTCTTTCCTTGATGTTACTGGTATAAAACCGTGTCCCGATCTCTCTCCAAATCAAAACGCGTTGAGAATCGCTTCTGGTACTGAACCGACTCTCATCCGTAAAGAGGACACGACTCCATTGACAGTTGTCCAGTTTTTGGGCTCTCTGCACCACTGTAAACGGTGGCGTCGGTGGTCAACTTTCAACGGGAGGCAGCGTTCAGGACGGCGGGCGAATAGGCCCCCTTTGTGAAGGCATCTGGCCACAGTAAACCGCGACACTTGTCGCCCCGTTGCTGTAGAGAGTTGCTGAGCAATGACGCTTGCTGACTCTTTTTCTTTTTGCCTGCAGGATGATATATTGGTCATCCCCTGCAGTTGTCGTCCTCGGGCGGCCACCACCAACCTTTCTAACAACTGTACCTGTGGTTTGGAACGCTTTCCAAGCGCGCGAAGCGACACTTTTGTTGATTCCGAACTCTGCAGCTACACTGGTGACGGTACGCCCCTCCTCCAGCTTTTCGATCATTCTTTCACGTGTGAAGTCGACCAGGTGATTTCTTCTAGCCATATTTCACGAACTGACTCACTGGCATTTGCAGCGAATATGTTGAATTGCGTCTGCGTCCTTCATTTTATTTTACTGTTGAACAGCACGCGCCGACATCACGCGTTTTGCGTACACTCACGTCGCTTCTGACGTTTCGTTCCTGATATTTGCATACGCATGACGTTTTTACTGACTTACGTGTTCACTGTACTGATCTCCAGACCTCTCCTTTTCTGCAATTTCATGGTTATCTACTTAATTTTAATATTGTTGCTTAAGTTTTGCACACCAGTGTAGATCAACATGTGTAACTTACGTATCGTTAATTAAAGGAATGTATTGCATTTGCTTTTATTTTTTAATATAACTTTAATAATTATATAATATTAATAATTATAATCTAATATTAACTTACTCATTAATAACATTAATTTGAGGTTTAGGTGTCACTTATTCTTCTACTGAATTTTTTTTACCTGGGATATATATATCTGCTAGAGTTTTTTTATACAAACTTTCGAGGTTTATTGAAATTATATGTTGTCGCATTTTATATTCTGCGCTTTATTTTGTAGTCACTTATTGAGAAATATTTCCCTCTTAAATATGTTATTGTAAATGACATTAAAATCTTTATAGTTATGTGAGAATTTCTTGTGTATTCTGCCTGAATTTGCAACCTAAAATTCAGAGCTGTTCTTGCTTAAATTGAAATTTTGAAGTTGGATCTTTCGGTATGTCAATAAACTTCTCCTTCTCCTTCACTGGTAAGTCATAACACTCGAACGGACTTTTATCTAATCATGCATGGTATTCGCTTCTGAAAAGTATTTTCTTACAAGTGTTGGTAGTTTTTTTTTGTACATGTTTCGTTATAAGTTTTTTTTCTCCTGTGCCGCTTTTTATAAACGAAAAATTTGCATTTTCCATTAAAAAACTATTTAGTTCTGCAAAATATTGCACTAATGAGCACAAAATTATTTTGGGAACCTGGTATCATAAACAATAGAATATTCTAGGAAATACATATAATGAAAAAAAAAACGTTTATTCTTCTATTATATTACAATAAAATTTGAAAAAAGTGTTACAAAATGAAATTATTTATAAATAAAGTTTTCTATTTTAATGACTAGGATGAGCTTGCTTTGTTTTGGACAGAAGTTTAAAGTTGGGTTCTACTGATGTTATTTGTAAACGCATTTCGTGTGTGTGTGTGTGTATGTGTTCAGCATCTAACTTATTCCTATATTTTGTTTTTCTTCCAACATATGTTGAAAAGGATTTTTCGTCAAATATGTTGCAACAAAGGGCATTAAGGCCTTCGTAGAAATTTGAGAATATTCCTTGTGAATTTTTAGCCAAAAATCAAGATCTTCTCGTTTGTATCTGCATTTCAACATAGAATCTGTTGATCGTTCAATCAGTTGTTCTTGTTCAAGCAGAGATGTATCTTGATTTTTACTGAAATATAGAAATGGATTTTTAATCCAGGTATGAGATTCTTCTTGTTGAGGAAAGTAATTCCGGATAGTAGTTTTTAGCTGTAAAATATGCTCCTGAATTATATTTTTAGCATCGTCATTCAAATTTATTTCATTTTCAATAAGAAAATCCTTTAATTTTTAAAACAATGCATATTACTAATTTTCACATAAGATTCTCAAAATATTAATTATTAAATTAAAGCACTGATTTTGTCGTTCAATTTAATTATATTAACTTTAAGACCTTGGAGAGATTTACTAAATTCATTTAAAGTTGTAAATATATCTACCAAATATGCTAATTGCTGTAACCATATTTCATCGTTTAAATTTTGACTATATTTATGCTTATGCTCAGTTAAAAAGATTCTAACTTCACACACACACATCTTTCAATTCGAAAAATCGGTTTAAAATTTTACCACACGATAATCATCGCACTTCCGCACGTAGCAACAAGATTTTATGTGTACTATACAGCTCTTTGCATAATAAACTGAATAATCTAGAATTCAGTTCTTTTTTTTTATAAAATTAATTATCTGAACTGCTTCGTCCATAATATTCTTTAACGTTTTTGGCATTCTCTTTGCAACTAATTGATGTCGATGAAGAGAACAGCGCGAATGTTCAATATGGGAAGCTATCGAAATATTTCGGGATATAGCTCTTTTTTCTCGCCCTGATAAAGATTTTGCACAATCTGTGCAAATATGTGAGCATAAATCCCAGCTTAGTTCATGTTTTTGCATTTAAGAATAAATCAGTTTAAAAATTGCTTCCCCAGTTGTTCTTCCTACGAGTTGCTTACAAAAAAGTACATCTTCTTGGATCGAATAATTGAAAACGTATTGAATCAATATAATTAAAATTGCTAAACCAGCAACATCTGTGGATTCATTTAATTGCTACGTAAAACGATAAGAAGTTGACTTTAATCGACATAAAAGTACATGCTCACAGTATTGTGCAATTTCCTTTATTCACCTTACCTCTGTAGTATATGAAAGTGGAATGCTGTTGATATATTAAATGAAGTTATCCCCCATTTTGCAAACGATTACATCTATGAGACAAGGCTTTTTTAATTTTTCAGCAATAGTGTAGGCTTCACCCTCCTTAGCGATTCGATAACTAATTCGAAAAGAAGCCCTAAGAAATGCTTCGTTATCGCAAAAACATGTATTTAGAAAAAGTGTTCTTTTTATTCATTAGATTTTCCAAGTTTACGTTGAAAATATTCAATAGTTTTATTATGTAGATATGGATGATTTAATTCCAAATGTCTTTTTAATTTGGCTGGATTTAAACTACTGCTACAAACAACTTTTTCACATTCAACGCACAATCCATTCGGTTCATCTTGATTTCCTTCCACTACTACCGTATTCGAATTAAAGACACATTCCTCCCCTCCCCCCATAATGTTATGCTACTGAAAATAGGGTGATGCTTAGAATTGTTGGTGGGAAAATTCGTTGGATGGGGGAAATTAAGCATGGTACTGGTGGTTAGAGCATTACAGGTTCATGTGAGTATTTAAAAGTTTTTAATACTGGTAAAATAAATTATTTACTTCTTATTCGTTCTCATTTTAATCTTTTTAATTTCGTAAATATCGGATATCGATAAACCTTTTAAAACTATTTTTTATATCTTCAGAAAAACTTGTTGAGTATTTGGGGTGCGACTTAGAATCGACGAGCAAGTGGTAATTCAGAATGCTTTCTTCATTCTTTTTATAAATATTTTTTTATGTATGTTTATGGTCTGTTTTAGGAAGTTTTGTTGTTCCATGATACATATATCTAATTAAAAAATTTTTTTTCTGATTGTTGTACTTACAAAGTAAAAAGTAAAGTTATAAATTTTACGTCGTAACTTAAATAATAAAAATAGTACAGTGAATGTAGCTGAAGTATGTATGCATATATATATATATATGTGTGTGTGTGTATGTGTATGTGTGTGTGTGTATTTATATAAAAGCTTAATTCTCTTACAATATAACAAAATTATACAACCTCTGAATAATTTTTCACATTTCTATTTTGTTTGAAATCACTTTTCTACTTTATAAATTGTGTTCATCATATTTTTATTTCTGTAATGCACATTTTGCTTCCACTTTATTTAAATAGTTTCATACCAGGAACAAAAAAAAAAAAAAATAAAAAATAGTACCTATATTCTTTCACATTAATTATTGTTCTGTAACAGTAAAACTTTAATTAAATCCTTTTTCTGTTGCTTTTCATTAGAAATTTTTGTCATAATTTTGACATGCTTATTGTTGCCTTTTTAAAAGATTTTAAATATTGCTATAGATTGGAACCTATTATTACTAGAATTTTTTTTTCTTAAATATACATACTAACACTTTTAAGTTTTTTCACAATCACAAAAAATACGTTTTAAAGGATTTTTGAGAAATATAATAGTAAAATGAAACAGTAAATAAAAACTACTGAAAACACCGACTTTTTAATTTTTAGTGCACCAGTGTTCTACGGAACACTGATTAAGAGCTTCTCGTTTATGTCTTGGATGAGTGATATGTTCTGAAACTTTTTTGGTAAGATATTAAAATGGAAATTCCCAGTATTTTGTATCGTTGCAATTAAACGATTGAGAATTAAAGGCTTTATGTATTAATCACATATAAAACATATTTTAATAAAATTGAAACTTAATTTTAAAAATGCTTTGGAAGTTATTCAGGCTTAAAGTCATTGTTGTTTGCTTATTAGGGCTGCTAATTTTATATGTTTTATTTTGATATATATTCAAATTAATTATCTATTTAATAATCGTCATCCGAAATTTAAAATTCATGCCTGAAATTCTGCAATTAATTTAAAGGATGTTTTTGCATTGAGTTAAATATTTGTACTTTTTAAAAACATTTGTACTTCTTAGGTTTAAAATCTAGTCTTTTAAATATTTTCTAAAAGTTTCTTCATATTTAACTGTAGATATAGTTTATTAACTCACTTTTTAAATTTTTCGAAATATGCATTTTGATGAACTTTATTAGTAGCATTAATAATATATCTGCTACTAATTAATTATACGGGTATAATTAATTATTAGTAGCATCTAATAATTAATTATACACATACTTAATTATTAGATTACATTAAATATTCCTTCAAATTGTCCGTTTAAAACATCTTAATTAAAAAGGTATTGTGCAAATTCCTCTTAAAATGTCAATAACATGCAAAAAAAAATATATTGTTCAAGTTTTTTAAATTTAAACTTACAAAATAATGCCTATCTTAACAGTCTCAGAATAGATTAGGAAAATATATGTTTATTTCGCATGTTACATTCAATAAAAGAAAATACAATGTCTATATATTTAAAATTAATTAATTTTTTTTCTTTGAAAATTCTTTTAACAATTGTGGAGACCCCCCTGGGTTTCCCCCTGGACACCAAGATTAATTTGAGGCAAAGAATCACTAAGAGCCATTTTGTATAATAATAATAATTATTTATTATTTCAAGTCTCAAAAAAAAAAAAACTCTAATAACATGTAATACTTTTATGTTACGTCAAATAAAGAGATTTACCTTTTATATTAAATTAAATTACGAATTATGCAACTAATTAATAATTACGCTCAAGGTCAAGTAAGGTCTGCCGAAATAGGAGGTCCGAGAAATACACGTACTCGAATTATTAACTTTTATTAACTTAAACCAATTTGACTAAACTAACGCTTATTTTAAGCGTACATAAATTATATTTACCGCTGGTTATATAAGCTTTCTCGTTCTTCAGTAGAATAGCAGCACTACGTCTTCACTATCTTAATATCCTGGAATCCTCTAAGATTGAGGTTACTGTTGCTGGTTCAATAGCCTTCCTCATCATGACTGCTAGCTTACAACGCTCGACTTAAAATACCTTATCTACTTTGCATATCCCGTTTATCTTCTTGGAGTTGATTGGAAATATACGCGAATTTATATTCCCCAAAAAGACGCCTAAGAAGATTAGTGGAAAGGTTCCGTACAGATTCGTCACACAATTGGAAGCAATATAAATTGAATATTTAGCAGTTATAGACTAGTTCATTTATTACACGAAACAAAATTACCGCAATATATAACGATTATAAAACAAAATCATCATAATAAATATAACTACGTTATATTTCAATTTCGAGCTACTGCTGTTAGGATTCTTTATGCATGGTAAATAATTAATGTACTCAAAAGCTCATTAACGTTTTGCATTTTAAATTAACTGTTATCGTCCTTTAAAAGCGAATAAAGAATTTATTTTTATACGAGTGACAAATGATATTTTTTTCATTTGAATAACAATGCCAATCGAAAATGTTTTAAGACGAGTACGGTACATTCAAACTATGAAAACACACATATTTAAATACGTTAATCAACATGAAAATACTCTACTATACTGATGACATTTATATCTATGTAAGTAAAACAATAAATAAATATAAATTAAAAAATGCACAAATGCAGCAAAATCATTTTTTTTTCACTTTAATTTACGAAATGATTAAAATTCCTGTGCATTAAACCTTAAAAATCTAAAAGAGAATTTGAAAATGAAAATATTGTTACCTTTTTTGTTGTCCAACTTTGTCTTGTCTGCATAAGCACAGGAAACTGGAAGAATTAGTTCGGAAGTCAAGTTGACACAAGATTCCTTCAGTTTTCTTCGAAATAAGGGTCTTTTTCTCAGGGTCATTCTGCCCCTTTCTTTTCATTCATAAAACTTGACCGTGTTTTTTATCACTTTTGTTGACACTAATCTTTGCCAAAATCTATCTCTTTCAATAGTCCCTGAATTTACGCATACAAATCAGTATTGGTTGTAAGAAATTCGTTGAAAGAGAAGGAACCGGATGCCGAAATTCTTCTTTATCGTCCCCTCTCCCTTCCCCCATGGGACCAGCGTTGCGAAACATGGCTTTAAATACTAATGAATAATCGTTAAAAAATACTCTTGGACTCCATAGAAAACGTGAATATTTTGCATACACATTTTTAATTTTTTTTCTTCGAATTTTTATTTTGACTCGTGGAACCCCAGGATTCCGTGAAAAACAGTTTGAAGACCAATTGTTTTAAGCCAATGGATTAATGTATTCTCTCTATTGGGCGTTTTTAAAAACCATTTTAATTTTTTTTAAATAGAACCAAATTTTAAAAAAAGCACTAAAACGTATAAAATTATTTTTAACCGATTTCACTGAAGTATCCATATATTTTAAAAATCGGGTGCCTTTTATGTTTTTTTTTTGGAAAGTAAACCTTATTTATATAATCAGAAAACTAATTTTTCCCCACACCTTAATATTAGCTCTAAATGCGGAGGGAATAGTTTTTTAAAAGTTTTAGTTTTGCATTTTCTATTTGGATCCCTAGTGGCTTTATTCGCATCAAATTTTAATTATTTTCGAAAACTTTTATTTTTTATCAACCCCTAAATGTTATCCCCAAAATTAAGGGATAGCATTTCAAACCACCTTTTTAACACAATGGTACCAATCCGGTAACATACTCTATCAAATAAACAAAAAATCATTCAAATCAGCTAAGATATGCCGAAGTAATCGCCAGACAAACATTAAAAAAAAAAATTATCTAATTGATAACTTCCTCTTTTTTTGAAGTCGGTTAAAAACACATGAAAAAGCCTTATTTAAAAAGAAACATCCTGTAGAAGATATTTAAATATTTCTTGAGAAAAACTGAATATTTTTAATTATTCTATTCACCTTACTTCTATAACACAACACAAGTTAAAAAAAGGCCCGCCAAATAGTAATTGCATTATAACGCACTCTACTTCATTAGCAACCAATCTGCGAGGCTGTTTTATAAATAAAACAATAGAGCTGCCTTTTTTCCTTTTATAGTCACGGTTAAAAGCGGGTGAAAGCTTGTCAGGACTGATTTTTCGCGGCCGCCCGCGTTTTCACACATGTGTCGACAAATTAAGACACATGCTAAAAAATCCTTTTACTGCACTTTGTGTAGCCATTTATTTAAATTATAATAAAAAGAGTGATTTTGCTTACGATTTAACATATTTTTAAGTGGGAATTTATTATGCTTCAGAGAGGTTTCCTTGAATCTGAAATATTTTGACATTTAAGTATGTAGGTATAGATTCGAACCGGGCACCTTCCGTTCCGAACGCTAGTACTTTATCGATTACGCCAAGACGATCGTCTTCGCGTGATGTCTAAGTACTGGTTTTACTTAGATACCGCTACATTACTCTCCCACCAGTGAGGTGGATAGGCGAACGATTTTTCCCCCATTTGTTTGTTTTTGGAGAGAGAGCATGTTTTTTTTATTTATTTACTTATTTTATTCTCTCTCTCTTATTCTTATTTATTTTTATTCTTATTTATTTTTCTTGCTGAGATGAGAGAAAGATGATCTATCGTTTGTTTCGGAGAGAGTATGTGTTTTATTTATTTATATTTTTCTTCTCTTATTTATTATTTTTTTTCACTCTCTTATTTTAATTTTTTTTACTTATTTACTTTTTCTTGCGGTAGATGGCACCATTACAGTTCAGGAAGTTGCGTTTTCTTACTTCAGTCCAGGGTCACCAATGTAGGTATAGATTCGAACCGGGCACCTTCCGTTCCGAACACCAGTACTTTATCGATCACGCCAAGACGATCGTCTTCGCGTGATGTCTAAGTACTGGTTTTACTTAGATACCGCTACAAGTGCTTAAAAATTAGTAAATATATATATCTTATGTATATTTATATATATTATTAAAATTCAACATATTAATTTTTGGTTCACTCCTAGGAGAGCCCCCACCCTTGGCGCGAATTATTTTGGTTGGCGATAATTGCGCCGTCATGGTAACCTTGCTTTTAAATACAACATATGGCAACCCTAACTTTTTCTAGAATTTTCGTCATTTGTGGGCGCGCGTTTCAAATTTCATTTTGGTGTTGGGCACCGGGTTGAAAGTATGGCTGCGCTTGTAAGTGAATACACGTTAGAATTTTTTACGTTATTGAATGCAAGAAAGAATTGATTGAATGGTGTATGAAAGAAGGATTAATTGCTTCAAGTTATGAATGTCCTAAATGTAATGAGCAAATGGGATTAAATGAACGAAAGAGTGTTGTTTTGGATGGATTTGAATGGAGATGACGAAAAAAAAGGTGTGAATACGCATGATGTTTGCAGAAGTATAAGAAAGAATTCGTGGTTTTCCAATAGTAAGTTAATCGGCAATAAAACGTTTTCTCCGTAATCACACCAGCCACGCAGAAGGCATGTTCGACCATTACCTCGCTGAGTATTTATTGCGTCTCGCGATCACTCACTCAGCAACGAGATTTACCAGAATTTTTTAAAAGCAGTTGTTACACTTTACCCTCCACTTGGGAAGGATCAACAATAAGAAAGTAAGTGCTGTTATATTTTTATCTTAAATGTTAAATTTCTGTATTGTTTACATGTATTTTCATTGCGCATCCATCTTATACTGCTATATTTGTTTGTCACCGTTGTCGGGTTTGCTTGGCGCCATTTCGTTTTCGCTTGGCGCTTTTTCCGGTTTGGCGCCAAGGGTGGGGGCTCTCCTAGAGTTTACCTAATTTTTCATAAGATTTAAATGAATCTTAGTTTACTTTCTTCATAAACTAGTTAATTTTACAGCCAATTTGCCGCCTCCTAAATGATGCCGCCCCAGGCAGGGGCCCGGCTTGCCCCCTCCCCTAGCGCCGGCCCTGGTCGCAATCTTTAGTACACTTTTATTCATTCGGTTTCAGCAAAATAACATTAATTTTCCTTATACTTCCTTAGCAATTTTTTTAGCCTTTTAAAATGACAGCACGAGAAAGCAAGAAAAGTCGTTGTAATAGGGTGATTTTTCTCACTGAGGAATGATATAAAACAACAGGTGTATTTTGCAGAGTTCAAGGCAAGCTTCCCATTTTCTCTCAAACACAACTGTCTCTTTTCTTTGAGAGTGATTCAGGCAGCCTTGGTATTGTTTATAGATGAAAGCCAACATGGCTGTACACAGACTACTGTAACTGGGATTAGTTACTGGAGCACCTGTCTGCTTGTCCCGGCCTTATGAAATGATTAACAAGCTCATGAGTAATGAAACTAGGCACACTCCGCTTTCGGGGGATGAAGTAATTTTCAAAACACTCTTGAAGATTGCTAAATAAAGTTCATTCGTTCAAATGCGGTATTCGTCCATTAGATCTTTATACTTCTGGCTGCGTCACAAGCAATGACGTAGTTCAAGTGGGGGGGGGGCACTTAGCGCAGTCCTTTCTTTTGGTGACTAAAACCGGTCACCAAGGTACTTTTTTCGGAATTATTTATTATTTATTTTAGAATGAATTCGATATCTCACCATGACATTTAGATAAAAATCGCTAAATCCGATGTGGCCCCCCTATACTACACTTGAGCCCAATGAGGTTAATCAAAATTAAAACTAAGTGAAGCGCGCTTCTTCAACTACGCAATTAAGACCAAAATACAACTATACCTTTTTTTTTTAAGAAAATGTATTTGAAAAGAGATTTTTAATTTCAGTTTCGGTAAACAGCCCGGTAGCCTGGTACTTATAGTCGTGATCGTGATTCCGGCATGTCGCGGGTTCGAATCCTGGTGTTACTGAAGGTACGCCGGGTGTAAAGGATACTGAAAGATAAAAAGAACCCTTAAGATCAGATGTGCAATGCTCAATTTTGTTGGAGGCATTTAAGTCTATAATCTACAAACTAGATGAGTTACTGTTAAATTTTTGGCCTATTTTCGAAAATCGCCAAGTGTATCGTTTGGTCTTATTGAACCTACAAATATCATTCCCGCAATAGCTCTCATGCCGTGAGGTTGATTCATTATCAAGCGGTTACTATTATTTACGATATTGAACATTTTTTTACTAGTTTAATATTGTATTAATCTTTCATTATTTATTAAATTGTTTTATTTTACTTTTTTTATTAAGAGATTACTATATTGAAATTTTGTATTTTATATTAATCTTCCATTTTTTATTGAATTGTTTTATTTTACTATTGTGTTAATTTTCCATTTTGTTTTTACAATTTTTACACTGTGTTAATCATTCTTTTTAAAAATTTTCAGGATTTTAGCACTTGTATATTCCTTTACTAGCTTTTGCTAAACTATAAACTTGAGGATTTACTGAAATATATTTCGTAATTATTAATTATAATTTTGCTTTATTTTATTGTACTATTTTTTATATTTTGTAGTTTGATTTTATGCATGTTTAATTTTTCTTTCAAGGACATTCTAGTTTTTGTTCGACTGTTTTTTTACTTTCATTTTCTGTAAGTTTAATAATTGCATTTTTGAAATTTTTCAGGTTTCTAAAATATTAGTAGATAAATTTATTTTCTGGCTTTTGCCGTGCAACTATCTGTTTCACCGATCTCGTGAGCGTTAAATTTTTTTCAGAAGACACCATGATAAATATACTTAAATATGAGGTAAGTGATTCTACAGTATTATCAGGTTCCCAAACTTCGTTAATGAGTAATACATATTTTAAATATCAAGAAGTTTGTAGCAAAATCAGTTATGATAAAGAGAAAAAATTATGTGATAGAGATACCTTTGAATAAATATTTGTACACTATAACAAACAACAGCAAAATGACGCACCAAGAAGGAGTTGCCCGATGATAATGAAATTTCGCATGCGAAGGCATATGTACCGAACATGCAAATGATTAAAATTTGGTGTCCAACGAAAATGAATAGCGGGAGCTACAGGGCATCGGTACTGTGCACTCAGCAGGTGTCTATAAGAAGTGATTTTCAAAATGAATGTCAAAATTTCTGTGGCATTGCGACTTAGGATACCTTCCAGCGACTGAAAAAAAGGAGTAGCGCAGGATTCGAGCTCATTACGAGCAACTGCTCGAGTTTGAAAGAGGTCGTATCATTGGATTGAAACAGGCAGGTTAGGTAAATCGGAGAATCGCTCATCATATGGGTCGAAGAGATGCGGCCATTTGAAGATGCTGACAAGAATGGGTGGACAGTGGCAGATTTTATCATCATGGTGGTGGAGGTCGAAATAGGGTCACAACAGATTGACAGGACAGATTGATTGTCAGATTAGCTGTCACAGTGGCTGATTCATCGTTATCAACCATTAGAAATATTACCCACCATGATCATTCACAGACGTCTGAGAGATAGAGCGATTCTTAGAGCGAAATTCACGCTCGTATCAACCGCTACGCCACCTGTCACTTACGCCTGCACACTGTCGAGCCAGATTACGGCGGTGCTTGGCTCGATCAGGTTGAAATCATGTTAATGGGGACGTGCAGTTTTTAGCGACAAATCTCGCTTCCAACTGTGTCCTGACGATAATCAAAGACATGTCTGGAACTGCCCAGAGCAACGTGCCGATCCTGCTTTCACTATTGCACACCACACAGACCCTCAACCAGGAGTTATGGTCTGGGATGCCATTTTTTTTACTGCTGGACCCCTTTGGTCATCGTTAAAGGAACACTTACAGCCCATTGGTACGTCGACTACATTCTGAGAACTGTTTTGCTACCGTTCATTTTTTCCTGTTTTCCTACCCTGGCCTTATTTTTCAGAAGACAAAGCCAGATCACATGCGGCATGTGTTGCTATGAACTGTCTTACAGCTTGTCAAACACTTCCTTGGTCATCCAGATCTCACTTATATAGAACATGTCTGGGATATGATGGGAAGGCGGCTGCATCTACCAGGGAATGTTGATGACCTTGTCCAATGATAGGAGTAAATTTGGTAAGATGTACTGCAAAGCATTCGCCCGTGGGTGATACCTTACTTCTAAGTTATCTTCGTGACCTAGGGGTGTGGGAGTGAATGAAGAACCAGGTGTTGCCATAATCTTAATATATCTTTATTAAGATTTTAACTTAAACACTATACAATGATAATATTTATATTTAAACTTAGCGGATCTGAGGTGAGAAACACACAATACGTATTATCAAATAAGCGCGACTTTAATCACTATATTTAACTTTACCACCTATTCCTAATCTAGGTAAAATACAGTTCCTAATATTAACTTGAATGATCCAACTTCTAAATCCTAGGTAGCAGCAGCACTCTCGAATCTTCAATGTAATTTCCTTATCTCACGGGGAATGGTATCAGCCTTGCTTGAACGAACTTTTACGGATAGCTGAAACTGGAATATCGGCTTACTTCTGCTTACACGCTTAAACTCCAACTAGCATAATCACTTCCCAAAAAGCCACATCCCGCTAACGCTAAACTTTTTCTATTTAAAAGGTTCCTAATTTGAATAATCAGGCTTCGCTTCTGGATTTGGTTGGAAAGGATTTGCCTTTTTCGGCCCCAAAGAACCCAAGAGGAAAATTAATAAAAAGCGCGATGAGCTCGTCACAATCCTCTCCAAGAAGCAAAACGTGATTTATTCGAGGGTCTTAATGACCCTTAAGAAATTACGTGCATAAATTTTATCTTTTCCAATTTATTTCAAATTTTATCTCTCAAAATTCGTCTCAAGTTTTAACTTTCATCATCTACACTATTAAAATCTGAAGGAAAACAAACGTATCTATCTTTTCATTTATGCGGCCCAATTTTCTCACTAACCACACGACACAGAAACTCGACAAAGGTACCAAAATTTTGGGAATGATCCGAGGAATCGGTTTTAACCATTTATATTCCAATATTCCAATTAGTTAAAAATATATTAATTGAAATCCTTAAAACGCATAATTAGTACCATTTTTGACCACCAGGTGAAAATTCGGAACTTCTTTTTGTTCAGACGTTTTTAAAACGCGATCTAATTTTTTTCGTGAGGTTCACAAAAAATAATAATAGATTCGGAAAGATCATTTATTTCGCCACGATATGCTATAATTTATTTTACAAAATAAATATATTTTGTATTTTTTACTATCTTTTTAAAATGAGTCGAAATCGATACGTTTTTATAAACACGACTTCTAAATTGTTGCGCTTGCACTTTCTTTCGCGTTAATGAAAAAAATATTTTACACTAAAAAAGTTCATGCTTTTCTCTTTTCGAATCAGTCATTTAAAAAATTTAATGTCAAAAACTGTTTTTTTTTACGATTTTTCAAAAAATACTCAAAATTTCTTCTTTATTTATAAAAATAATCTCATGACACTTTTTTTCCTTATGTAGAACAATATTATACGTATTCTGCACAAAGATTGATAAAATATCTTAAAAATTGCGGTTTAAAAAAATGTGTTTTTCGTTTTTTCCCCTTTTGCGAGATATATGTAAACATTACTTTTTTTTAAAGTTTTTTTGTTTAAAAATTACCATTGTTTGCATTCGATATATGAAGTTTCGATAATGATTTTTACGAAAATCGAACTCCAAGGGGCGTTGAGGGCGCTTAAGGGGCGTTATGCATAATTATTTCTCTTTTTAAACTGTTAGACGTACAGTCAATAAATTTGGTAAGCGGATTTCTTTTATAGAGTAGAGTTGCGCTACAAAATGGGTTTTGTAAAAATCGACTCCCAAGTGGCGTTGTGGAGAATTAAGAGGCGTTACAGGCAATTATCTCCTTTTTTAAATTATTAGACGTAAAATTTTGAAATTGAGTAAGCTGATTCCCTTCATTAAGTAGACATCCGTTATAAGATAGGTTTTGAGAAAATCGCTTCCTAAGTGGTGTTGCGGGTGTTTAAGGTGCGTTATAGATAATCATTTCCCTTTTTAAACTATTAGCCGAACAGCTTTGAAATTTGGTAAGCGGATTCCTTTCATAGAGTAGAGATCCGCTGTAAAATAGTTTTGGGGAAAATTGATCCCCAAGGGTTACTGAGGGGGATTGAGGGGCCTAATAGATAAATATTTCCGCTTTTCAACTACTAGACCCACCTGCTTAAAAATTAGAAGGTATGTTCCATTCATGGAATAGAGTTCCTCTTACAAAGAGTAGTTTTGTGAAAACGGACCCCCAAAGGAGTGGGGTTGCGAGCGGTTAAGGCGTGTTATAGAAAAATTTCTGTTTTTGAATTTAACCCATTTACTTGAAATTTGTTGAGCACGTTTCTTTAGTTGAATAGAGTTCCATTAAGAATGGATTTTACGGAAATCAACTCCGGGGGAAGCGGGGAGAGTTATTGGGGCTTATTGTAAGACAAAATTCCCGTTTTTGAAGTGCTAGGACTGTAATAATAAAATTTGGTTTGCATGCTTCTTCTTTTGAATTGGAATCTACTAAGAATGTTCACAACGAGGTATTGATGATAAAAATTCCGTTTTTACTTTGTTAAATTTAGACTTGAAATTGAGCTTGCATGTGTATTTTATGGAGTAGAGATCCACTGAAAGTTGCTTTGGTGGAAATCCACTTGATTATTAGGTTAAGTGAGCGCAAAAAATCTTTCTACTTCTATTTTAGATATAAATTGAAATTAGATATTATAGTTTCGGTCCTTTTTATTTCAAGAGGCGAGAGTTACAGGTATAAATATATTTTTCAATACAATCGAATTCTTAATGCTAGATATCAATAATTTATATATATGTAAACAGTATACATTTATACAACATCGTGAAATACCCAGTGAAGCGGGTGGGTAACGGCTAGTAACTATTAAAATTGTTTTGAACAGTTTTAGATCCTACACACAAGGATGAAAATAACTTTGAAAATGAAAAAATAAATTAAAGTTCGAATAATTAATTTGAGCATCGTCTGCTCAAGCTCAAATTTTTTGCTATTTTATTAATTAACCAATAGCAATTATTTAAAAAGAACACGTGACCTTATCTGCATAAGACCACAAATCAAAAATCAAGGGTTACCAAATTAAACACTTTGCCAGAATGAATTCGTTATCTCCTCGTGGTATTTTGACAAAAATCGCCAAATCTGAAGAAAAATAGCTAAATCCGAAGTGACTCCCCCTATACTACACTTGAACCTAGTATTTTAGGGTATAATAGCCTTTGTTGCTCCATACCATATCCCACCAAAAGAATATCTGTAATTGTAACATCAACACTTATGGTTACCAGCATTTCAATGCTAAGGAAACTAGATTTGGCTTGTTAGCTAAACACAATTTGAAAGATGCGACCAAAATTAAAAGAGAATATGAGAGATGTAATTGATTGATTCTCTCGGGAATGACAAGATTTCATGGTTAAATGATGTCTCCTAAACCAAGATTCACTGAAGGTTATTATTAATACATGTTAATCTTAAAAGACTTAGAATTACTAGAATTTGTTTTTCAAACGTGTAATGTAGTCAGTTTTTACGGTAGCTAACGAAAATTTTAAATGTGAAATAAATGCACCGAATGAAATATTTATCTCTTGGGAAATTTTGACAAAATGTTTAATATTATGTTGCATTTTAATGCTTTTATTCTATTAAAAATATCCTTAGTAGCCTTAATGATAATTGATTTCAACTTCTGTTTTTGGCTTATTATATAAATTTTTAAGGGTCTTATTAAGCTTTAATATGTGCTTGAAGTGTGGTGTTGCTTTTTTTTAATATTACTTATCCAAATTTTACTGCTTCATGTGTCACATGAATTATTATTTTGCTAATACCAATCAATTTTATATGTAGAATGCTGCTTTACATTTCTGTTAATGATTGGTTTAATAATCTTTGTTTTTTCATTTGTACTTCATTGTCAATAAGTCATCCAATGAATACTTTTGACCATTTATTTTTATGTGAAAGTTTTTCTGAAATTTGAGTTGCATGTGAATAAGCTATTTCATTCTCTCTTTGCTGTGTTATGTTGAGAGAACATCGTATAATTTATTATAAATATCAGGTGTAGCTTAAAAATGTAATGTACTTAAAATTTAAAATATATGTAACAAGCTCAGTTACTTATAGATTTCTTAGTATTTTAATTCTTCGCAATTATATATTTTTCAGGTGAAAAAGTTCTTTGCTTTCATGGACCTTTACTATATGAAGCAAAAGTATGATTGATTGCTTAAAATTCTGCATTTTTAAAGAAATATTAATTTATTTCAAATAATTTATTTTATTTTCATTTTCTTAGTGTCTAAGATCACAGCTTAGAGACAAGCATATCAAATATTTTATTCATTACAGTGGATGGAACAAAAAGTATGTTTTCCCATTAAAAATTATACTTCTTGGTATACATTCTATTTTTAAAATTTTTATTTTTTTTAGATGCTAAATTGATTTAGTTGAATCTATCCTGTTCTATGTTGATAAATTTGTATTGTTAAAGTATTTTGTTTTGTATCAGAATAAAATTAGAGATTGTTGTAAAAAATTACTATACAATATAATTGTGATTGATGTTCTTTTTATTTGTACAAAATTTTAGGTTTTTTTTTTTGAAAAAAATTATATGATGAATTTTTTGAAATAAACTTTGTTTATATTGATATTAAACAACATTAATTGAAACCTTGATCGCAAAATAATGTAACAAGTTATAGATAAAAATAGGAAATGTGGTACTTTCATATTAACTGAAATACCTTTTGTGAATTTCTACAAATTTTTGTTTGTTCTTTTGGTAAAATAGGTTGTCAGAATTTGTAAAATATCTGGCAATTAATCAGTGATGCTGTTAATATAAGAACAGTATGAGTATGATGCCAGTCAAAAACAAATGCAAATGTGCCAAAGATAACTGCTAATTGTATGAAGAATCATAACTTGTGATTTTTTTTTATTTTCCTTTATTTTTTGATATTTTTGTACCAATGTACTGACTAGTGTAATGAATTGCACAATTTTTGGAGGTAACCAAAGAAAGAGTTTGCCATCAAATTACTTCAAGATAAAGGAATCTTAAACAGATAAAATCATCCCAAATCTCCAAATAATCCACAGAAGTTAAGGGACAGTGTCAAGCTCTTGTACTGTATGTATTCTCACGTGAAGGAGAAAATAAAAGGACGGAGAATAAAAATATTTTTATGGGCTCAAATTTTTCTTGTTATAAGTAGACGGTTTTCATTCAAATTTTACAAATTACAATTGCATGTATCAACTGAAACATTAGTATAGAATAAATTAAGTAGTTGAAAGAGGTATGTACTGATTCTTTGAAATGCAGAAAAAACTTGACAGTTCTGAAAGATATTAGCAATTTTATGCCTTCTATTTAAGTTTTATCTTGTTTAGTAATTTACATTAATAAGTGGGTCTCTGATAAAATAACTTGACTAATAAATATTTTTTGAACTCATTTTATTTTATATTTTACCTTTTAAAGTCATTTTATAAAATATTCATATGTTTGGTATTGAGTGGCTCCACCCTAATGAAACATGCAGTGCCACACTTATGGAAAAGTACCTCAAATATGTTTAAAAATTTAGTTACAGCTAAAAATTCATTTGTATTGCTAAAGTTTCCTGGAGTTGAATACATTTGAAAAATGATTGTTTTTATGTTATTGCTGGCTCTATTTGTTAAAAATGTTTACTAGATTGCAGCATTTAAGGCATTAATTGAAATACAGCATCAAATTATTTTATTCAGCAACTGCTAGTAGCACTAAAAAAAATAAAAAAATAAAAACTATTAGAACTGTGTTGCCAATCTAGCAATGTAAGAAAAAAACTTTTACTGCATTAAATTACAATATTTATTTTAATGTAGCTAATATAATTTAAACAATTTACTGATTAGTTTCTCAATTAGAGATATTCAAAAAATAAGTGCAGGTACATAATATCTACATTTGAATCCGTTACAATATATTTTGCAGTATAGTAGCATATTAGCATATATAGTATATTAGCATATATAGTCTGAACTTTTTCACATTCTATAATTAATTTCAATTAAAAAAGGTGTTGCGAATTTCTAGTTCAAGTAAATGTGTTTTATTTACAGTTGGGATGAATGGGTACCTGATTGTAGAGTATTAAAATACAATGATGTTAATCTCCAGAAACAAAAAGAATTGGAAAAGACGCACAAGTAAGTTTATTTTATGTACATTTAAAATAATTCAATTTTTGTGTTTTTCATTTGCATTTAATTAACTCTACATTTACTTGGAAATTTTTTTGAATGTATTTTCTTAAAGTTTTAAAAATAAAGCTGAGTCTTTGTAAAAGTGAATACTTTTTCATGTAATTTTTGATCATAAAGCAAAATTAAATATAGTTTCAAGTGTAGAGTCAGACCATATTTTATTTAATTACTAACTGAAGTACCAATTCTTCATACAGGTTAATTTTTTAAAAAATAAAAAGTATTGTTCTCTTGATATAATAGCAGGATGAATCGTAAGGGAGTAAAACCTGATACATAACAATGTATAGAAAAATATAAAATAATTTTTTAATAATTGCACTAAATATTTATCTATAGTGCCTCTTAAGCATTATAGATAAATATTTATCTACTAGCTGGTATACCCGTTCTTCGCACGGGTGAACTGAAAAATTAAACAACACAGATTAAAGGATAAAGAAGTTTTTAATGAGTTAATTTTACGTGAATATTAATGAAAAAAAGCATTTTGCATATCTCAGCTGAACAACAACAACAACAAAAAAAACAAAAAAACTTTGTTAAACTTTAAGTCTGCAGATCTAATAGCTGATAAAAAGGATTTTTTTAAATTTATAACTCCCCGTAACACACTTGAGGGTCAATTTTTGAAAATTCCTCCCTAAGCTGATCTCAGCTCAGCAAAAGTAACACATTATTAAAAGTTTTGTGTAATGAATGCTTAAAATAGTGTAAATAACTTATATCTGAAAGTATAATACATTAATATTACTTTCTGTTGTATTTATTTTATGTTAAAATTGTAATAATCGCAACCAATGCCGTTTCTTAAATTATAATGGCGATTCAATGAAAAACGTAGCGAAATGTTAAGGATAGAGTCAAGTTGGCAAAAGCCTAGCTACTTTCATAGCTCGAGCTTTATTAGAGCTTTGTAAGACCTGCCGTGTAGGGGAGCGATGCACGTTAATACTTTATCCAACTGCATTATAATTTACTGCAGTTTTTTCATACAATATTATTTTTTTGGATCACTACATTTGAAATTAAGGGATATACATAAACAAAATACTCCCCTTTGGAAAATTTAATCCGTTAGAGCTAATAAATTAATTAAAGATATTCCACTGTAAAATTAATTATATACACCGTTCACTTAAAATAAGTATTCATATCATTTTCTAAGGTGTTCATTAGCATACAAAAACATAAGACACTTAAATTTTGGCATAAACTATTTTTTCGGGATAAAAATAATAATCTTTGCAATCCGCTGATTCAGGTAAAAATAGGAACCTTCTTTATGAATTGGGGATAGAGGATTACCACACCCTTGATCTTACTGAGACAGCTTTCTGAGTTTTAGCGGCACTCACATTGTACACTTTATTTTATAATATATATTGTCTACCTACCTTTATTTAAAAACATTTTTGGACTTTAATTTTTATGTTATATGTATTAAAATGTTATATCAAAGAGGAAATCAATTTTTAAAAAAAATATATGTAGAAATTTATTACAATGTGTATTTAAAATTACTTAAAATTAGCAGATTATAATTAAAAATACTTTTTTCGCCTCTTCCTGTTATCGCTTATTTTTTTAACAGCTAAATTCTTTTTAAACGAGTGAATATTTTGTTTATTTATTCTTTACTTTAGATAAATTATTAATAATAGTTTAATTCATATTGTAATCTTTAAAAATTATATATTTTTAATGCACAAGACTAAAAATAAGTTATTCAAACAAACTTAAAAGGTTTTTTTAGGAATTAAAATTAATTATTTCTTAAATGTTGAATCAATTACTTTATTGAAATATTAGAAATGCTATATGATTTCAATTCATTTCTATTCATAAAAATATGTACACACACAAAGGTTTATTAAAATAATGTTTGCAATCATCATATCTTTTTTGTTTTAAAATATTTGATGTGATTTTTTCTATTTATAATTAAAATTATTTATGTATCCAATTTCTTATTTATATTTTAAACAAATGTTTCTGGCGGTTCACTCCTAGGAGAGCCCCCACCCTTGGCGCGAATTACTTTGGTTGGCGATAATTGCGCCGTCATGGTAACCTTGCTTTTAAATACAACATATGGCAACCCTAACTTTTTCTAGAATTTTCGTCATTTGTGGGCGCGCATTTCAAATTTCATTTTGTTGTTAGGCACCGGGTTGAAAGTATGGCTGCGCTTGTAAGTGAATACACGTTAGAATTTTTTACGTTATTGAATGCTAGAAGCAAGAAAGAATTGATTGAATGGTGTATGAAAGAAGGATTAATTGCTTCAAGTTATGAATGTCCTAAATGTAATGAGCAAATGGGATTAAATGAACGAAAGAGTGTTGTTTTGGATGGATTTGAATGGAGATGTCGAAAAAAAGGTGTGAATACGCATGATGTTTGCAGAAGTATAAGAAAGAATTCGTGGTTTTCCAATAGTAAGTTAATCGGCAATAAAACGTTTTCACCGTAATCACACCAGCCACGCAGAAGGCATGTTCGACCATTACCTCGCTGAGTATTTATAGCGTCTCGCGATCACTCACTCAGCGAACTTTCCAGAATTTTTTTAAAGCAGTTGTTACACTTTACCCTCCACTTGGGAAGGATCAACAATAAGAAAGTAAGTGCTTTTGTTATATTTTTTATCTTAAATTTCTGTATTGTTTACATGTATTTTCATTGCGCATCCATCTTATACTGCTATATTTACTTGTAACCGTTGTCGGGTTTGCTTGGCGCCATTTCGTTTTCACTTGGCGCTTTTTCCGGTTTGGCGCCAAGGGTGGGGGCTCTCCTAGGAGTTTACCGTTTCTGGCTTAAACAAAGAAGTTTTAATTTAAGTTTTTTAAAATTCAGTTTTTTTTACTTTGTAAATTTATTTTCAGTTCAAATCATTAATGTTAAAATAACTTTTTTTTTTCATTTTAAAGGAAGTCTAAGAAATCTAGATCTATTAAAATGGTTGTTAAAAAAGACACAGAGAAGGAAGCTACACCACCTGCTGCTGTTGACAAAATCCCTAAACCAAGACTTGAAAAGAAGCCATCAACATCAACATGTATGATTTAATTAGATTTTTTATTTCATGATTTTACTTTATTTTTTATGTGTTCTTTTTTTTTAAATCTATATAATTAAAAGTATATTTTATTTATGTCTAAAAAGTACCATATTTAGAATGTGTGATTTTTTTTTTTTGCTGTTCCTTTTATTCTTTTAAGAAGAAGAAGAGAAGAAGACAGATATTGAGAGAGAATTGAATATGTATTAAAAAATAATTTGCTACTTGTGAGGTGACATAAAAAGATGACATGTTAGTAATGTTTTGTTTCAGAAGGTATCTCATTGTAATGTTGTTTTGAAATTAATTGAGTGTTGTGTAATTTAACTATTAAAATGTAACTTAATTTAAAACTGAATATTTTTAATGCTTAAGGAGTCAAAATTATGTAAATACTTCCTTTCTTATAAATTGTAATGAAGTAATTATAGAACTAGTTAAAGATTGTGTGATTCAAAAGAAAAAAGCCTTAGATATAGGATTTAAAATCTGAGTAATGCAAATTATTTTTTTTTCTGTTTTTTGTATTACATATGGGAAAAACTTTCGCAATATATTTTTTCAGTAATAATTTATGTACCCATTTAGAAATTCTTGCTATTTATGTGTATACTTGCATATAAATGCATGCACACACAATTTAAGTCTAAGGTTTTCAATATCAAAAAACTTTATTATTGATTTTCTTTCATAAGAACATTTTGAAATCATGTTTTTGGTATAATTTACTTTACACTATTAGATTCAATAAACAGTTATGTAATTCCCTCCTTTTTTTTTATCACAAACTGCCATAATAATATATTTGTGACACTTGGGGGTGATGGAAAAAGAAACAAAATGTGATTATTTTTAATAATGACAGAAGGTTTAAAACATGATATAAACGGAAAGTATAGTTTCTTTTACAAAAGGGCTGCTTTTAAAATCAACATTGCTTTAGTTTTTTTTATAGATTATTCACTTTTATTTAGTTGATGAGAAAGGTTTGGTTTTTTGTTGTTTCAGTAAAGAGAAAGAAAGAAAGGATTTAAAATTCAGGACAAGAAATCACTATTATCTGATAAATTTAGAGTTCTTAACTTTTAAAAAATTGTAACTTTGTATAAGTTTCCAAAACTTTAAGTAGACATCTGTTAATCTTTTTGTAGCACCTCCACCTCCTCCTGAAGCTGAACCTGAAGCTGAACCCGAACCTGAATCTGCCACTGAAGAAATAGAACCTGAGATAGACTCTGATGATGAGCTAAGTTTTGAAGTAAGTGTTATCTGCAGTGGTGTAACATACACCCCCACATAATGTGGGGGCACAGGGTTCTAGGGTACCTGAAGCCTGACTGTTGCCAAGTACCTATCCCATGTAAAATCCAACTGAGGGGCCCAGTACCGACTTTGCAGGGGGGCCCAAATGTTCTCGGTTATGCTACTGATTGTCTTATCTTATTTTTGATCACTTTCTCTATGTTATAACTGAACCGAGGGGTTTAGGCACCAAATAAGTATATGATGATTTGATGCTTGTTTCCATAAAAAGTGGTGTATGGAATAAGAAAAATATCTATGTATTAATTTCAATTGATTCCTTATATATCGTATGGAAGCTAGGAGTGAAGGAGTGTGTTATGAAACTATAATTTAAATGTTAAAAAGTATATCACTAATGTTACTCTAACATGACATGAATTCATACTAAATCGAATTATAGTGTAAATGTTGAGTTTAATTTTTTGGAAAAATGGGCAGCTTTTTATATTTCCTTTCTCTTAAAAAATAATTGTGTTCTGAAGTTTTTAAATAAATTCTTTGGATTGAATAGGTGATGAGCTAGGTAAATTATGTATATAATAGGTATTGCTTTATACTCATTTCATGATTTTCATTGCATTGAATTCTTTTCTAAGCATAATTTTTGCATTATTTCTAGAATGCTTTGATATTTTTTTATGACTTCATTCAATTAACTTCTCATTAATTTATTTTAAAGTTTTTTTTATTGTGCTCTTTTCTTTTTGGATATTTCCGTATTAGCCTATCCAGTAAAAGTCTATCTTCTCATTAACTACTGAATGCAAAAATGTGCCAAAGGTATCAAAAGATGGAAAATAGTTTCAAGAATCCATTTGGATCATTTTAATTCTGAAATTATAATTAAAAATTTTTTTTTAGCTAAAACTTTTAAATGCATAATTGGTCTACCCTTGTATGCCATCTATCATACACAAATTCTAAAGCAGGAAGACACCAGTGGGAAAGATTTTCAACATTTTTTCTGTTTTAAAAACTACCATCCTTCCTTCTGTACCAAAACCAAACAAAAAATAATTCCAGAATCAAACTGTTTATTTTCCCAGGATGCTATAATTTTTTTTTTGAAAGAAGTCAATTTTGACTCTTTTTTTTCACGAACAGAATGTTCCAGTCACTCTGTATATCTTCCTCAAAGTTGTGATCATTTGAATTTAGCTCTTTTACATCCAGTAATTTAAAAAGTTAGATTCCTAAAACTTTTTTACAATTTTAAAAATTTCTTGAAATTTTGACTTAAACATTTAATAAATTCACAATTTCTGAAAATATTTGTATGGAACTTTTTTTTCTGTGTATCAAACCCTATTCATAATTTGACCAAAAATTGGAAAATTTACTAAAAACTTGCAAGTTTTAGGAATTTTTTATTCTTTGCTGGTTTTTTTTCAAGGATTTATTTATGCAATTTCTTTTTTGCTTTTTATGTTTAAAAATCACTATTTTTGTTATTGATGTGTAAAATTTAGAAGCTTTAACTTTCATAAATAAAGCCTTCTAAAAAAATAAAACTTCACACTCCACAAATCACATATTAACTTACTCTGAAATGCCAGCATGGTTCTCCCCCTTTCTCTCTAAAAATAGAAATGGAGTGAACAAAACCAGTCTGGCAGGGAAAAGACACTTTTTCTTTTTGACCAATCCTAATTCAAAAAATAGTAATCAGCATGTTTTACTTTTGTGCTTCTAAACTAAATTTTTGTTTCTCTTTGTAATAAGTTTTGCTAAGTATCATATTAAACTTTACATTCTTTGTCCTTGCCAGGGAATGACACTTTATTTGTAGTGGCCTTTCTTCATATTTTTTGTCCTATCCTGTTTTTTCAACAATTTTTTTGTGTGTTTTTTCATTTTAACTTTATTTTTCATATCAAAGATAGCCTAAGCAAAATGCCATCATTATCAAGCAGTATAATTTTGAAATTTTTACTTTAAAATTTCTTCCTAAAAATAACTTAAAATTTTATAGAGGCCACTATTCTGCAAAGTATTGCATATTCACTTTCTGTTTACTAAGGTGCCTCCTTCCCTTTTGGTCTAAAGATAAATTGGGAGGGGGGGGGGAGGGAAGAAATGGAAAAAATTTTGTTAAAGGAAATTTTAATGACAAAAATATAGAAATCACGAGGAAGTACTGGTGTCAAGATGGGAAGGAAAAATTTCTCTGGGGAATAAAGAGGGATCTTTTATCAAAATTTATTAATCAGCTAATAACATTTTTGTGATTACCAACAGTGAAGTTAATAAAATTTAAATATAAAGAAGAAGATAATATGAAGTTTAATGCAATGCATACCTTTATTTAAATTTCATCACCATAGTCTGAAAAAAAAATGAAACAATCATGTATAATTACTGTTTTTTTTTTCATTTAATTTTCCTGACAAAATTTAAAATAAGTTTTATTTTGAATTATTCTTAAAGTTGTAAAATGCTCGAAACCTTTTTTTTAGAAATCTGAAAAGTTATGGCATGCTATAAAATTCTATTACTTCGAATAAATAAACTTTCAGTTGTCATTTTTATAAAGCAGTTTTTATTAATTTTTCATCTGCTTCCTAGGAGGATATAGTTGAAGATGAAAAGGAAGTAAAGATAACTATTCCACGAAGATTACAAAATTGGCTGATAGATGATTGGGATCTTGTCACTCATCAAAAGAGGGTAATTGCAAAAATAGTTCTTTTTAAGATTTTGTGTATGTTTTTGTAATGAAATTGTAATAATTTAGGAAGCTGAAGTTTATATTAAAATACTTATATATGCATGAACAAGCATGCACCCAAGCTTCCATGCATGAATAAGAGTTTTATAGCATTAAAAATTAATTATTACTACATCTTAACTCAAAAAATATTACTTCAAAATAAATAATGTAAGAAAATATTCTTCCCCAGCATATATTGAAAAACTATATATTTTTGATATTTATTCATGAAACTAATTAGCTGAATTAGTTTCTGTATTAATGAATATTTAAGTAGTGAACTTGCTTAGCAAAATAAAAATTTCCCATAATATATTGAAATAAAATTAAGGAAAGAGACAGTAGTGTAACATACACCCTGCAACCCCCACATTGCAGGGAGGGGCCACCAGGATTCTAGGAGAATGAATGCCTGACTGATGCCAAGTACATAAAATCAGGCTTGGGGCCCAAAACGACTTTGCAGGGGTGCCCTAATGTTCTTTGTTACGTCACTGGATTAAGAAATAAAAAAAATTAAAGTACTTAAGTGGTACAAATAGTTAAATTTAATTTCAGAGAATATAATAAATTTTGTTCTGAACATCTAAACTAAAAAAGTCTTGAAACTCTTACTTTAAGTCCTGAGAAATACCAATGCATATCAATTTTGAATAACTGTAATTGCGTTTTTTAAATAATTTTTCTATACTTTGCATTTTTCTAACTTTACAATATCAAGTATGTATTCAAATATTAAAAAAAAATTGTTATAGTTAACACCCATTTTGTTCCAATTAAAACTATTATTTATTATCAGATACAGATGAAATGTTATCATTAATCTTATACTTGGCTTATTGATGATGTATTTGTATAAACATGTGTTCCTCTAATCTAACGAAAATAATGATGTTTTTATTTAATAGTTCGATAATATTTTTGAAATATGAATACACAAACTTTTTCCATCGATTTGGTTAAATTGGTCATATATCATTTTGTTCAAAATTTATCTTTTCTTTTTTTTTAAATGGAAAATATAAAATCTATTCCTGAAAAACTAAAAATTGTCCATATTTGTATATTTTAGAAATAAATACTTACTTGGTTTTCCAAAATTATCCTTATAAATGTGTAACTGTAAGTTAAAGAACTTAAGTGGGGAATTTTTGTATGCATTTTAGTATATCTCTTAAATATAAATAATAATAAACCATAAAAGTTATATGATATGCTACAATATGTATAAATGTGAGAAAGTAATGTGTATTCATAATGAGATGTTATGTTTATGTTACATTTAATTTTCTTATTTTTCCAAAGATATTGCAACTGCCAGCTCGAATCACTGTTGATCACATAATTGCTATTTATGTGAGACAAAAAGTGTCAGTTAAAGGGTTGTCTCAATCAATGTAAGAAATTTTTGTTGTATTTGTTTAAAAAGCTTTTTTTTGTTGTAATGTTATCATTGTGAAATTTATCATTTTTCTTTTAAGGGAAATTACCATTGTTCAAATAGCAAATCGAATTCGTGATTGTTTTAATGTTTTATTGGGAAATATGTTACTATATAAGTTTGAAAGACCACAGTATGCTGAGGTAAGTAGATTAAAAATATATTCATTAAATTTATCAATCTATCAATAACTGAAATAAGTTTTTCAAAATTGCAGATATGTATAATTTTTTTAATAAACTCTACTTGAGAGACAGAAATGACTTGAATACTAAAGATTAAAAATATAATTAAGATTTTGAAACATAAACTGATGGATGCTGTAGTATTAAAAACATTGCTGACTGAGGTCAGCTTTGTAAAAAGTGGAGTTTATTCAGTTTTACGGCTAGCCAACCTTTTTACTTACAATACTGAATGAAAAAAAGGTTAAAAAATACCTCAAGATAGATTCAAAAATACATATATCATGCACAAATCAAAGAACAATAAATTAGTTATTGCCAGGTTCAGTTTTCCAAATACATGTTCAGAATTTGAAAAATAAAGGTTGAATTGTAACATTAGCAACAAGTATAAAATTATTTTTAATAAACTAAAAATATGAAGTAAAAACTTAAATCATGGAAATAATATTAACAATACTTTTGCCATTAAGTTTGACTGTAGAACTTGTAGTTAATAGTAAAAAACGGTTATAGGAATGTATTTTTTTAAAAGCTACAGTATCACCATCTATTATTTGAAAGGTAATTAAATATATTGTCTAAATTGAAAATATGAATATTTATACTATATTTATTAATTAAAGCATCCTAATCATCTAAAAATAACAATTGAATCTATACAGTTTAGAATTTTTTTATATAAATAAATGTAAATATATAAAATTATGTATTTTTGTTCTAAACAGTATTTATTAAGGTTATTATAATTTTGTGAATTTGTTATGATATAATTTATAATATTTCTCTGAAAATTGATAAATATATATTAATTTCCCAATGAGAAGCTTAAATAGTATTGTAGTTAATTTCATATGTCATCATAAATAACTTCATCTGTCATCATAAATATAAGTAAATTAGATTATTTTTTAATTGTGCAAAATATATATGTTTGTTAGGTAATACTTGTTAGCGCACACACGCACGCACACAATAATTTAGTTCTTGTTCATTGTAATTTTTTCCCCCATTTTCATATGAACTTTGAGTTTTATGTTTAGAAGGTTTTAGACAAATCATTTATTATAAGTAGTAATAAAAAAAGTTATGCATTATACCATCCTGAATGCTGATTTATTGTTTTAAATTATCTTTAACAAATTGTTGAATTTCTTTTTTTCCCAATGCTACAGTAGCTGGAAAAGCCACTTTCAAACTTTCATGATTACTCAAATAAAATAATCTTTTTTTAAAAGTATGTTTACTAAGTAGATTTATTTTATATCATTTCCTTTTTTCCCTAGTTTGTCAGACTTAAAGAATCCGAAGAATGAAATTAGGATCCTAAAATTTGAGGATTTGGCATAAAATTCACCTTAAATATTTTAAAGTACCAAAACAACTTTGAAAATAATCCCTGTAGGTGACTTTTTTCTGGTTTTGTACAATCTTTGAAACCATTACTGAGAGCCCTTTTTTCCCCATATGGCCTGTTATTTTGCTCCTATGTCATCTGGTGAGACCAAATGATATTCCTACAAATTTCTGTTCATTAATGGAAATAAATAAAAATCACCCAGTGTTCCAGTGAATAGGCAGGATGCATAAGTGTTTAAACTTTAGGAAAAAAATGTGCAACCATTTAAGATCAATGTACAGGTGCATTGTCATGCAGAAAGTACAATTGTTCCCTTTGCTTCTTCTGTGGTCATTATGATGAATAGAGTCTGAAATGACAAAATATCTAACTGACACTTCATTTTCACTGAAATGAATTCTGAATGAGAAATTCCTATAGATTCAAAAATACCTCCAATATCAATTTCCCTTTACTATGGATTCTTGACATTCTTTAAAACACTAATTTCTCTCATGTATCTAATCTCAATATTATAAAAGTCACCATATTATTAAGTTTTAGTCACCCTTAGTATTAAGTTTTTTACAAGTGTTTCATCCAAATGTTGACTGTGTTCTTGAGAATTCATATGTCTTGTATCACATAACAAAGATTACCAAGGTTCATTCTCTTTTGATTGGATGACAGTATCTGAGTTTGGCATCTGTAAAAAATATCTCTAGTTGAAATGTGTCATAGCAGTAGTTTGGTTAGAATAATGTTATGTGGTGCTGCTGCTGCTCTTGGTGGGACAAGAATTTTTATTATCGCAGTACCTGGTATGCTTTAACCCCTAGGTCAGCTACACTATTCTAGATGGTTATTTATGAGATGAACTGTTGTTGTCTTCACCAACCGTCATGATGTAAGGTCCACCATAGCTTGATGTGATGACAGTGGAGTTTAGCTATTAAACTGACCAACCTAGAATCTGGGCCTTAGCCTTAAATACCTATCAAGGAATTGGAATGTCCTCCAAAGAGGTGTCTTCTGTGTTCAAAATTGATGGAGGAGTTGACCTGTCTACTACAAGATGAATTGAAGGAAATATTGATTGCCATTGTGCAATGATTGGTGTAAAATATTCTCTGAAGAGTTTCTACTATAATCGCTGCTCATAGAGGCTCCATCAATTATTGATGATGAGCAAACATCTTTTTCTTTTCCTTTTACATCTTGATAGATAGTGTGTCAGCTATGCTCATGCTTAACTCTCCAAGCATTTCACACGTATAATCCCGTCATTGTAAAGATGCTTCGAAAATGCACCATACATATAAATTTGCCTTCAAGTAACATTCTCAAAAGCACTTGAGCCGTACTTTTCTGAAATCCTTTCCCCCTTTTAAAGGTTTAACATCTTGAAAGATAATTAGGGACGGTGGGAGCAACACAGCAGGACACTGATAGGAAGTTTTATGGTTCGCAGGGAACCCTGTGTTTTGATCCTGGAGCAATCGTAAAAAATCGGGGAAGAATTTCTTTAGACCCCAGGAAGTGTTTGTTTGTTAGCTTGTATTTTAAAAGTTTTGAAAAGTCCCAATGCATAAGTAAAATATGTTATAATTCCCTTTTGGTTTCATATTAATTTGAAACTGTAACAAATTGGGGCGTGTCAGGGCAATCTTTTATTTTATATAGTTAGAGGAAAATATTCAAATCAATTCAGAGGGAAAATATTCATGGATGAATATTTTCCCTCATTTTTTTATAACTTGAATGTTTGAATATATGGTAATCAAAAATGTACGGAAACATTTACAGTAGATATTTATGCATATAAGTAAACATAAAGATCAATTTTAAATTCGAGCTATTCAAAAACATTCGAATTATTCAAAAATATCTATTTATGCAAAATACCTCAACATTTATCTTTTTTTAAAGGCTAACGGAATAAGTAATTAAAATCTGGATATTTTTTGAAATCTCAACCGTATAAAGCGAGAAATTTTATGTTAGAAATTTCATTTGAAATTTTGAAAAAAAAAAATGTATTGCGCAATTAAAAATTTTTTCCCCATAAGTTCGAGCAATTCTTTGAGTATAATATAAATTTCAAATTTTATTATATAGTTTCTTTAGTATTTTTTAATATATTTCGAAAATTTCATACAATTCAGTTGAAAACTGAATGCTAAGAGCAAAAAATATACTAAAAAAAATCGACGAATATACAATCAAGTTTTACATAGAAGCAAAACTGAGAAGCTAAAGCGTAGGAATGAAAAATTGTGAGTATATCTGAAGTAGTTTTTGAAATATTTATTTTAAAGTTCAGAAAATTTGTGTGCATTATGTTATATTTAATATTAATTAAATGGTTAAAATAATTTGTTAATAATAGTCATGTAATTGTTTGACGACACCTTCATATACTAATAAAAATTATTATGGTCATTGATGCGAATGTCAAAAATTTTAAATTCAGACATTAAGATATTGGTGTAGAAAATATAAAAAGATCATCTAAAATACATGAAAATTGCAGTCTGCTATAAAATGATCTTGACAAACAAAATATGGTATTTTCACTTACTATGACGGAGCCGGCTTAGGCAGGGGCGATCTGGGAAAACAGAAAGGGAACTGCGGTTTTGATGGATGCCGCTCTAGCTTTTAAATCTCCCAGGAAAAAAAATATATAAATTACAAATGCAAAAACTAAGTCTTGTAATTTTCCATACATTTTTATAACAACGAATTGTGGAATTGGCTCCGAATACTTTGTTTTGTTTGACAATATCTAAGGTAACCAACCCTACTTTAGATAGATTTGCACTACTTTTTCGTAACCGTATTCCTTTTAAAATTAATTCATGCAGCCAAAATACACTTTTTGCACTTTATGTAAACTATAACAGTTAATTTGAATTTATGCAACTTGTGAAATGCTCATAATTAACCATTTCCGTCTAAACAGTCTACATGAAAAAAAAAGTTTGGACTCCCTCATTCATTAGGGAATTATATAAGATTCTAACATTAAGTTTTATTTTTCACCGAATAGGGTTGAGTGGTAGTGTATCGTGCTTCCACACCACAGGTCTTGGGATCTATTAACGGACTGGGCAAGGTCGACTCTGCCTTTCATCCCCGCTACATTGGGTCGATAAATGAGTACCAAGCTTGCTTGGGGTCTTAAACACAGAAGGTCTCTCTTCAGACAGACCACCAAATCGGGACATTTGTTCATGCACCTCAGCGCCCAATGGTCACGTATATTGGGATGGGCATAATAGTTCCTGGCCCTCATGGGTTGCTGTGCCACTGAGTTTTAAGTTTGAGGATTGCCTCACTTTGGGGATACCCCTTTTAGATAAACATATTTCCACTCATTTGTAAATTAAACATTTTTCTTTCAATTACATTTATTTCAGAAGGAATTTTGATTTTTCAAATGTATTTGCTTAATAACATGTATATTTGTGTATTTTATTAAAATTTTGATCTATCCAAAATTACTTGTTTTTGCTCCTCTAAAAGCTTTTAGGATTTTAGAACTGATCTTACAATCCATGTACGTTTTATAGTAGTATATTTAAAAATGATAAAGAAATTTTTATAACTGTGTGAGTTTTTATGCCTCATTTATAAATATAAAAAATTGCTTTCAGCAACAGTTTTAAAATGTTCTGAAATAAGTGGAGGAATAGGATATTTACATATTATGAATATTTTTGACTGCAGTAAGATATATTTATGTTTCAGTTTCTTTACAATTTGAATAGAAGTTGTAAGCCATTTTGTGAATAGTTTGATATTGAATATAACCTCATAGGCTGTTTAACAATGAAGTGTTTTATTTTGATACCCGCACACACTAAAATAAGGTTCATTTGCAGTTATATAATCAGCTTCAGTGATATTTAAATTTTCAAAAATTTTCACGTACGAGAACATTTTTTTCAAAACCACAAACCACATCTCTCTCATACTGTGTCTTCCCTACAGCAGGCAACATTTGTGTATACTCAAATTTAATACGGGATACATTTCCAAATGTTAAAATTGTTTTTAAAATTTGGTATGGATACATTATGGAACTGTCGGTTAACTTCACTGAACAAAATTGTTTTAAGTGTACTGTTTTGAAAGACAAAATTAATTGGGGAGAACTTTTTCTCACAATAGAATTTGTAATGACTGAATTGTGTGAAAATGTAGTTATCGATGTGTGACAATTTTCCTTGTAATAAAAGAAACAGAAAGATAAGAAATTTAACTTGAGTAGAAAATGGTTAGAAGTACTGTCATGCGCATTTGAAGAAGTATATCCCCCATTAAAATTAAAAATTATGGACTGAATGTGTGTTATGTCCATCACAAATGCCGATGTAGAAAAGATATTTTTATTTAATACAAGAAATTCAAAAAAGAGAGCACTAGAAATGAAAATTTAGATTTTTTCCGAAAAATATTCAGTTAACATAAAAATATTTTTATGATTTAAATTTAAATAAATTAAAAGTATATTGAAATCCTTTTTTAAGTTATTTTAAATTAAAAATATAATTGAATAGAGAAAGATCGGTTTTATTTTATAAATATAATCATCGTATGTATATTACCATATGCACTATTTATTGTCTTATTGTTTAAAAAAAGAGATAGGGCCTTTACTCTTTTTACCTCATTACTTTTTTTAAAAACAGGAAAGTGAGCGCGTTTTCTTGCTCTCATATTCAAAAATGAATACAGAATGCTTTTTTCTGGTTCAAATTGCAATACCAAAATGATTTTTTTTTTTCATTTTTGAAAAATGACAGAAAAATAAATTTTGTTTGAAGAAAATATAACTATTTTTCAACTTCTAACACATCATTTTGTTTTAATTTTACTGTGACTGAACCTATCGGGAAAACGACAGAGTAGACCTACAATTTTCATACAAGATTGCCCAGGGCAACTTAACTGTAACGATTGCTATCCTGGTTCTACTGAACAAAGAGGCCGAACTAAGTCATAAAATTGTCCCCGTTTGACGTCCCAAGTTTAAAAAGGGGGAAAGGAATGAAGTCTGTTGCATTTTTGAAGGGAATAGCAAAATAAGTGTAAAACACTTTCGGAATAACTTTTCATGAGGAACCAAACCACCCGGAGGGTTAAGATTAATTTGACAAAATCCTGAAAATGTCTGAATGTTGGAATTTTGGAAATTGTAAAGACAAGATTATTGAAAGAATTTTAGATTATGAAGAATTTCAAGTAGATTTCATATGACTCTGAAATCTGTTACATAATTAATCTATAAAAATTATGCTCAATTGTATGATTCACAATTAATCAAAATTAATACAATTTAGTATTATGTGAAAGATAATTTTTATTAGTTGATATGACAGAGTTATGACATTTATTTATATAAATAATTAAAATATTAATATGTTTTAGATGTTAGCAGAATATCCAGATTTGAAAATGTGTCAAATATATGGAGCTACACATTTGCTGAGAATGTTCAGTAAGTTTCTTATTATTTCTCTATTTTTGTTTTAGTGCATTCATATTAAGTAAAAGAAATTTCTCCCCTGTTTTTCTGCATATTTGTACTTTTAAATCCAATTTTTGCAAAAAAATAAGTAAATTATTGCTGTAGTTATATATATATATATTTTTATTGAAAACAATTATAAAATCCCCGTGCACCACAAAGTATCGCACGGGGCTTACAGAAGTAAGTATTAAACACACATTCAAGGGAAATAAACAATTAAAAAAATGAAGTTAAGAAGGATTACAAACAGTTACAACAAATTTACAGAAATTATTGAAAGCACCTCTGGTGGAAAGAAGTTGGTGAAAATTCGGTGGCCAATTAATGTTGAGTCTCTTGAACGCCAGTCTTATGATCTTTCTCTCTCTGACATACTTGGAACACAGAAGGATCACATGTTCTACATTTTCCTCACCACCAATATTACAGTCACAGAAAGATGAAGTAGCTATATTAAATTTGTTCAGGAAGCTTTTGAAATTACCATGACCAGTGAGAAATTGGGTTAATTTGTAGTTAGTGTAAAAATGATGACATGATAGTCTCTTATTAATGGTGGGAAAAAATTTCTTTGTTATGCTCCCCTTAGAAATGAGATATTCTTGGTTCCAAGACTTCAACATTCTTTCTTTCGTGATCTTCTTGTAGAACGATTTAGGAATATTAACGTCAATGTCAATTTTGTGCTTGGTTGCAGCTTTTGCAAGCCAATCGGCTCGCTCATTTCCAAGAACGCCCGTGTGTCCGCGAACAAATGCAAAATCTATTGAGATGTTTTTATCTCTTAGGCTTTTAAGTTGCTTCTGGATCTCGATGATTATATATTTTTACCTTATGTTTACATTAGTTAATTTAATTTTTTATTTAAACTGATATTTCCAGTAGATACAAAATTTTCACTTTATACAATGACATAGTTTATAATGTGTATTCTTAAGAATTTATATAAAACTAATTTAGAAAATCTGTAAGGTTACAAATTGTAATGATACTCAAGAAAATTAAGAAATAAATTGTAAGAATTTACAGTAGAACCTGTTTTTGTGCGGTCCTTTTTTATGCAATTTTATTTTTGTGTGATTTTCTTCTGTGCAATCTTTTTTTTGTGTGATTTTCTTCTGTGCAATCTTTTTTTTATGTGATATATGAATTTCAATGGCTTTGGCACCACTGTAATGTTTTCTATCTATTTACCAGTGGCGTAACAGAGAATGTTAGGCTCCCCTCCTGGATGTCTGGTATTTGCCTTTAATATTTTATAAATTGGGTAAATACGTATTTAGCGTTAGTCAGGCCTTGGGCACCTGGAGTCCTGCACCCCCACTCTGCTGCTGGGGTGTATGTTATGCCACTGAAATGTACATATAGACACTTCAAGACACTATTCATTTGTCATAAACAGTCTCCCAACAATGCACTTTCAGTTGCTTTCTCTCAACGCTCCAGCAGCCTGCGCTTGATTGAAGATGAAACTTTCAATGACAGTGACATTATCAATAATTTGATAGATTATGAAGACGGGCAAGATGACCCGGATTCTTTGAGAGCAGATAAAAATATGCAAGGATTCAGCTTTCTAACTAATTGAAAAAGCATTTTCTTAAAATAGATACTAATTAAGAAAGGAGTATAAAATTTCAAAAAGAGCTTCAATCATGTATATCTGGTTATCGTGACATTAATAAGCAACTGACCACCCGACTTTCGTCTCAAAAACTTATCTCTTACTTTATGTTGCCAAAAAAAATTCAAATTGTTCCTTCAAGTGATGAAAGTGATTTTGAACTTATTCATCCCAGGGAGATGAGCGCTTTAGATTACGGTGAGTAGAAGAGAATTATGTATGTGTGTTTTTTGAAAACATTTCTGTGTATACAATGAGAAACTAAATGTTTTAAAAATGTTTTCATGTGTAATATTTATTTATTTTGTTATGGAAGTACTCTTACATAAATTTTGTAAATAATTGGCATATTTTATAAATGCGACTTTTTTTATGCGGCCCGTATCCACCATATAAAAAAATTTTTTCTTTAGTATTCCCACAGATCAGTTTGTTATATGTAAGAATTTATGAAATTTTCGATTATTTTTTTGTGTATTTATTTTTATGCAGTCCCAATCTACCGCAGAAAAACAGGTTCAACTGTATATTTATATAAATTAAATCTTTATTAAGATTATATTCTTAACAAAGAGTGCAGTTAACCATAATGTATTAAAATAACTGTTTTTAGTATTGGTTAAAAGTACTTTATTTTTTATTGTGTTCTCATAATATCTGTGAATTTTATTTGAAATAAGAATTGCATTAGTTATATTCTTTCATAGATACAGTGTCTTCAAAATGTTAACAGTGACTGTAACTTTTTAAGATAACTTTTGAAATATTTGTATGTATGTATGTATGTATGTATCTATATATATATATAGACAAATTCATAAAATTCCGGTTGTATGTTATATATATGATAATTTATTACAAATTTCCTTATCATAGTTTAGTAAGTAATTTAAATATTAATCTACTGTATTAAAAATAGTCTTCTTTCTAAAATATTTGATTTTATTAATTTTTTTAAAAAAAAATCAAAACTTTAGTATATATGTCCTTTTTTATCCATAATGTATGATTAGTGATAATACTTTTTATAAGGTACATGTATAAGTACAAAATAATAAACGGGGAGCAAATCTTGTTACAGTTTATTTGAAGAGCTTGGAGAAAAAAATGAGTTCAAACTATTCCTAAAAACCAAACTAGATGAATAAGATAGCCTCGGGCCTTGTTAGAGTTCATTTAAAGACACAGAAGAAAGAAGAATTTAGTCTAAATTAATTGTAAAGTTGCTCCTTTAGATCCAAATTAGATTAACAGATAAGCCACTTCATTTGTTGAATATCTTGATCAATAATATCTACAAAATTTAGCTTGATGTTGCGAAGCATTATCATCCATTGGAATAAATCCATAATGAATAACATTAGCATAAGGAATCACTGATTGTATCAAGGTTTTATGGCTTGAATATCTTTAACCAATCCCTTCTATTGAAAACAAGTAAGTCAGTACCCTTTCTAAAAAAATCCCAGACCGCATCAGTATTCCATCTGTTCGATAACTATATTTTTCAGCCATATTGAATGGTGGTAGCTGATTCTGTTTTTTTCTAATCAGAGTATATTTTCTGTGAATTTAGTCTAATTTGTTAAGGTGTAGACTACTATTCTTATTTTGTTCTTTTGATGAATTTTCCAGCGATATATTCGGTCAGTCTTCTGTGATTTAGGCTTAAAGTGTCGGTTATAAACATTTTCCTTGTGGACAAACCTGGATGTGAAGATATTTTTATACTATAATAGTTGAAACTTTTCTTGATCCCCTTTATGCTTTTCTGTTCACATTCTGTTTCTCCTTATAAAAAAAGCTAGAAAATGATGTTTGAAAAATTTAACTTGTTGGCTGCTTGAAATATCCATCTTTGAAAAGAATTTTCAGATTCAGGTTGATTACAAAGCTGTTGAAACACTGTTAGAGACTTTAAGCTGCCTTGATGTCTTAGCTTGGAATATTCTTTTCAATCTATTTGAATTCCTTTTCTTTTTCACTGATCTCAGATTTGGTAAATTACTTCAATTTGATTCATAAATACTATATTGATTTTAAAGTTTGAAGATTAGTAAATGATTTTATTTTTTAAAAATGACAAATTGTTTAAAAATTTTATTAGATGATATATATATATATACTAGCTGGTATACCTGTTCTTCACACGGGTGAACTGAAAAATTAAACAACACAGATTGAAGGATAAAGAAGTTTTTAATGAGTTAATTTTACGTTAATTGCAAATTAAACAAAAAAAAGCTTTTGCGTAGCTGAGCTAAACAAAAAAAAAAAAAAAAAAAAAAAAGAGAGAGAGACATAGAAATAAAACACCTTTGTTAAATTTTAAGTATGTAGATCTAATAGCTGATAAAAAGGATTTTTTTTTATTTATAACTCCCCGTAACACTCTTGAGGGTCGATTTTTGAAAATACCTTCCTAAGCTGATTTCTGCTCAGCAAAAGTAACACATTGTTAAAAGTTTTGTGTAATGAACGCTTAAAATAGTGCAAGTAATTTTTATCTGAAAGTATAATACATTAATATTACTTTCTGTAGTATTTATTTTATTATAAAATTGTAATATTCGCAAGCAACGCCGTTTCTTAAATTATAATGACGATTCAATGAAAAACATAGCGAAATGTTAACGATAGAGTCAAGTTGGCAAATGCCTAGCAACTTTCATAACTCGAGCTTTATTAGAGCTTTGTAAGACCCGCCGTGTAGGGGAGCGATGCACGTTAATACTTTATCCAACCACATTATGATTTACTGCAGTTTTTTTCATACAATATTTTTTTGGGATCACTACATTTAAAATTAAGGGATATACATAAACAAAATACTCCACTTTGGAAAATTTAATCCGTTAGAGCTAATAAATTAATTAAAGATATTCCACTGTAAAATTAATTATATATACTGTTCATTTAAAATAAGTAGTCAAATCATTTTCTAAGGTCTTCATTAACATACAAAAACATAAGACACTTAAATTTTGACAAACTATTTTTTCCGCTAAAATACTCATCATGGAACCCGTGCTGCCATATATCTTGGAAGAGTGGATTTCAAAGAATATTCCTACTAAGTATTGGTAGAATATTCCTTGTAAGTTGGTGTGGTGTGGTAGTTAGGAGAAGGGGCTGTCGTCCACGTCACTTGACCATGGTTCAAAATTACGTGATCCGTTGCCAAAAGCCCTCGTGTAGCTGAACAGTGCGACATTAATATTCACTCACTCTCACACTCCAAAAAATACAGTACAGTAGTTATTGCGTTTTTAAGAGTAAAAATTAAATATATTCTGCCTATTCAATTAAAATTATAGCGTTATAATTAACTACTAACCACAAACAAATTTTGAAAATTTGTCCAAATGATACAGTGTGAAAGAGGAAGTTTATTTACTTTAAGTACCAGAACCGATAAAAGCATTTATTTTGAAAAAAAGATCAATTTCGTACTACCAAATGTGCATAATAAAATCATTTAAAAAACATTAAAATAAAGAGAGTTTTATAACAACCTCTCGCTTCAAAACTTAGTTGTAATTTGAAATAAAAAAATAGGCATTATTCTGATCACAGGAATTAATTAGAGCGAGCCCCTTGCGTAGCCAAAACAAAAAGAGTTTTTCACAAACAAAAGATAGATATATGCTGACGTGGGCTTTTTTGCAGCGCACGCCAGAATTGCTTGCACATGCCAGAATTTTTTCCTACTTACTTGACAAATATCGTTATATTTTGGACACTTTTTACAAATTTTTATAAATTATAGCCTATGCTATAAATTATAACCTGTGTGTTATTCTGATGTATAAGTTATATTTCTGTAAAGTTTCATTAAAATCCATTCAGTTTTTGCGTGAAAGACCCACAAAGATTCTCACAAACTTTCACATTTATAATATATATTAGATATATTTATTGGCAATTATTATTTTTAAATTGGCAGTAATGGGTACAAAATTTTTACTAAGACATATTATTTTTCATGAAAAGTCGTTTTAGTCCACAATTTTACTATTTCAAATCTTAACAAGAAAGTTTTTATATAAAATAATGAACATTTTACATCAGATATATTGACAATTTTCTATAAAAATTTCACTTAATTTATGTGGTACTGATAGAAACTACTGAAAGAAAAATCTTCAAAATATAGGAACAAAATGTTGAATTGTTTCTATTGGATAAAATTCTTTTATAATTGTTTTTTTTATGCAGTGAAAGTAAATAATGATATCAAATCCATTGTATTATTTTAAATTCTAAGAAAGTATTTACTGTCATATACATATAATAATGAATGTGAGCTTAGTTTTTTATAACGCTTCACAACTGATTATTTTCTTTATTCTTAAGAAATGATGTATTGAAAAACAGTGGACGAAAAACCTTAAAAATATAAGAAAATGCTGAAATATTTTCATCAGATAGTATTATTCTGTTTTTGAATGTTTTCTATATAGTGATTGCAAACCAATTTCTAGACTTTTTTTCCGATAGTTCTTTATTTTATAGTTATGTATTTTCAATCGAACATTCAAACTAACAGAAATAAGCAATCTTTTCAATTTCTAATGGTAAGAATTTTTCGTTCATTATTTAATTAATGTATTTAAATTAATTGTGCGTTTAATTTAAATTAATATATTTTTTGAAAAATAAGCAGCATTGTTTTTTATTATTCATTACTAAATTAGTTATTTAATAATAAAATTGTGCATTTTCTATCTTCTGGATAAAACTAGATGAGGCTTTAGAGATATTTTTAAGCTTATATATAATATATATATAAAGATTATTTTTAAGCTTTTGATTATATTAATGCTACATGAAATTTCAAATTAATAAATGAAAATCTCAAATCCATCTCATTACTTTAGATTCTATGAATGTATTTATTATTAAAATAATTAATATGCTTTGTTTTTTTTAATAATATATATCAAATGTTTTCTTTATTGCTTCAATTTGTTATTATTTATTAACTAAAACAATAGTGTTTTTTGTAAATTATTAATTGAAAATAGAAGTTTGAAGGAAGATCTTATCTCTGGAGGAAAAAAGAGGGAAAAAAATTTTACTCTTGAAAATCATGTGCAATGCAAAACTAAAAGCGGAAAGAAACCCGTCCAATGGGGCAACGAAGTGGAAAAAATTCTGAAAAAGGGAATTTTAATGACATTAATATAGAAATCACACACACACACACACACACACACCAGGAAGTGATTGACACTGAGAGGGAAAGGGGAAATTTCCATGGGCAAAAAGTTATACATTTCATACATTTGCTGTTTACTTGGATGATTTTTCCTTTTGTTAAAATATATTTATTATAAATGCTATGCTGTTCTCTCAAATAAAAATATTGTTACGTAGATCCGGGTTCAAGGATTTTATGCAAAAACAATCGCAAAGAAAATAAACAGTTTTTTAAGAGTGATGCGAATTTATTATCAAAAATCCAATCCTTTAAATACAGGATTCAGCGGCAATATTCACAGGGTAACTATCCGAAGGTCTTCACACCTTCAACAGCAATCAAACACAATAATCAGTGTTTAAAAATATACGTAAGTGAAGATTATTCACTAGCACAGCCGAGCTAATCGCTTGTCAAAATAATCCTCACTACTCGCTGGTTTAATCCAGACTCCTCCGTTCCGGCGAGCATCTTTATTTATAGGCGCGACAGAAACTTCCAGAAATATAATCGCTCGTGTCATTGAACTTGACATTAGTGGAGAGATCCACTATTTTCTCTAGAAGATTCCAGAGGGTTCCGAACTTGCCAGCATGGTCTCCAAAGTCGCCAAATTGGCCACCAAAAATGCCAACTTGGTTCTACCGCCAAGATTTCGCCAAGTTATCATTAAATCGCCATTATAACGTAAGGGACACGGCCTTGCTTGTGAATAGTACAATTTCAACATGAAATAAATATAACAGAGTAATATAAACACATTAAACACCCAAATACAAATTATTTACACTATTTACACAAAGTTCGTGTAACACTGCCCCCTCCTCAAAGACTGCACGTCCCGGGCAGTACAATCCTCGAGTAAGAGGCATCTATTTACAGGCAAACTACTCACATAATAATCACATAAAGTAACAAATGTATTCCACAGCATATACAATACAAATAAATTAAAAGCACATGAAGAGATGTAAACATAAATTCCAATATTAAAATAAAGCTAAGGAATTAGAAAAGAGAGAAATAATTTACATCATTTACAAAATAATTAATGACCATGGCCTGGAACTTAAAGATCTTATTCATCTTGGCCAAGATATGGGACTAGCCTATTATAATGTATTACCTTCGGTTTTGAGTGTAGGGATTTCTGTATCCGCACCACAACGTCATTGTCTTTTTAGGACTGTGTAAGGACCTTCCCAGTTGGTCTGCAGTTTCGGAGAGAGTCCTTTGCGACGTTTCGGATTCCATGACCACTCTTTGTCGCCTTCGTTGAAGTCGTGTCCGGTTGCTCTTGCGTCGCATCGGGTCTTCATCTTCTCGGAAACCATGCCGATTCTTTCCTTAGCCAGATGATGCATTTCCTCCATCCGTGCCTGGAGTTTTTCGATATACTCCTCAGGCGCCAAGGGTGCATCTGTTGGCCGGCTGAACAGAAGACCTGCAGGTAAACGAAGATCACGTCCAAAGAGCATCTGGGATGGGGAATAGCCGGTGGTCTCGTGAACGGCACTCCTGTAAGCAAGAAGGAAAAATGGCAATTTCTTGTCCCAGTCTTGTTGATTACTGGATACCAGGAGAGAGAGAGAGGCTGTTGAGGATGGTCCGATTGAACCTCTCTACCATGCCGTCAGCCTGAGGATGTAAAGCTGTTTTCCGGGTTTTGTCGATGGCGAGTATTTCACACAGTCTCTTGCAAACTGCAGAATCAAAGTTCCTCCCTTGATCGGAGTGCAGTTGTAGAGGAACCCCGAATCGTGAGATCCAGTGTTGAACTAAAACCTCTGCAACAGTTGAGGCCTCTTGGTTGGGAATACTATAGGCTTCAGGCCACTTAGTGAAGTAATCCATGGCAACCAGGATGTTGTTGTTGCCATCTGACGACCTCGGAAGTGGACCTAGGATGTAAAAAGCTATTCGTTCGAAAGGCGCTCCCACATTATACAGCTGCAGCTTTCCTCTAGTGCGTTTTCTGGGACCTTTGCGTGCAGTACAGGGATCACATATGTGAAAACACTTTTCCACGTCACTCCGCACATTGTTCCAGTAGAAGCGCTCACGAACTTTGTGTAAGGTCTTCATAACACCAAAATGAGTGTAAGGTCTTCATAACACCAAAATGACCTCCCGTTGGACTGCCATGGAGTTCCTTCATGACTGTTGAAACTCTTGTCTTTGGGAGTATTAATCGCCACCTAAATGTTTTTAGTCGTCAGACTCCCATTTTCGATATAAAACACCATTTCTCAGATGGAGAGAGTCCCAAAGAGCCCAGTGACGCTTCGTTGTAGGATGGAAAGGGGCGATGTCTCTCCATCTGGGCTTTTCGTCAGACAACTCTTTGAATTCTATGATTGGTTTTATTTCAGGATCAGCCAGTTGATCTTTTCGGACGCTCTCATCACTCCACGGGTCCAATGCCGATGTTGATGGCGTAGTAACTTGGCGGACTATTGGATCTATTACGCCAAATTTCTTTCCTGCTCTCCAACAGTATTTACTGTTCTCCGGGCAAAGTTTTCTCGAAGGGACGTCTCCAATTGTATCTGTTGATCTTTTTCTTTGATTCGATCATACTTGTACGGCAAGGATCTTCTTGATTTACTCGAGGGCAGTTACTTCTTACATGCCCGGTTCTACCGCATCCCCAGCACTTGATGTTGCGATCTTCTTTATTTATTCGAGGGCAGCTTCTTCTCAGATGCCCTACTCCACCGCACCCCCAACACGTGATTCAACGCCTCATCAGGATCTGACGTTGAGCCATTAAATCTTGAATCAGTTTCTCAATCTCCTTTATCCATGGAGATTCACAGGGCGCATCTGCATTCACTCTTAATTCCTGTGATGGAATGGCTTCATTGGCGGCCTCCAATTTCATGGCATATAACAGGGCAGATTTAAGATCTTACACATCTGCCATTCTTACAGCCTTCTGGATTTCCCCATCCTTCAGGCCGTTCACGAAAGACATTGTTTCTCGCACAGTTGCTGGTCGGAAGTTGGCGAGCCTTTCTACTTCGGAGGCATACTCCTGCAAGCTTTCTCCGGTTTTCTGGAGTCATGTTTTCATCTGCAGACGTGCGCAGTCCTTGGAGTATTTCTGGCCGAACCGAAGATCCAGAGCATTATATAGAGAGTTCAAATTTAGTTGTTCTGCGTCGGGAAGAGTCTGCAGTATTTCGGCGGCTTCTCCTCTAAGAGATACTGCTAGCTGATAAGCTTTGACCCCCTCAGTCCATCCATTGGCTTCCGAAATTATTGAGAATTGAGTCTTATATACCTCCCAGTTCGTTTTTTCCTTCATAGGTAGACAGTTTTACTGAAACTGGTGAGGCAGTCAGAGAGAGGGACTGCAGAAGAAGGCACATGTACTGGAGAAGCAGGGACAAACTTGCTTTCGTTCGTCGCATTCCCGGAAGCTAGAAGCTTCTTTTCAGGATCTTCCACTCTGTGACATAAGGCTAAAATTTCCAGCCACTTCTCTGATCGTTTCTATTTTCTCCTACTTTCTTTTCCATTTTCTCTTCATCTACTACAATCTTTTCTTCGACTTTCAATGCTATTTTCTCTTCCACGCTATCGATTTTTTTTCTAAAGTATTTCTCAGATCTTCTTGACCTTTCTCCATTCTCTCCTTGGTCTCTTCTTGGCTTCTCTGCATATTCTCCTTAGTCTCTTCTTGGCCACTTCTCAAGGCATTGATGCATTCCAACAGAGCCTTCAGTTGCTCATCCATCGCTCTTGTTATTGGCATAAAACCCCACTTCTGACACCAAACTGTTACGTAGATCCGGGTTCTAGGATTTTATGCAAAAACAATCACAAAGAAAATAAACAGTTCTTTAAGAGCGATGCGAATTTATTATCAAAAATCCAATCCTTTAAATACAGGATTCAGCGGCAATATTCACAGGGTAACTATCCGAAGGTCTTCACACCTTCAACAGCAATCAAACACAATAATCAGTGTTTAAAAATACACGTAAGTAAAGATTATTCACAAGCACAGCCGAGCTAATCGCTAGACAAAACAATCCTCACTACTCGCTGGTTTAATCCAGACTCCTCCGTTCCGGCGAGTATCTTTATTTATAGGCGTGACAGAAATTTCCAGAAATATAATCGCTCGTGTCATTGAACGTGACATTAGTGGAGAGATCAGGAGTGGATCAAGACAGCGCTCTGCACCCAGATAAAGTTTTTTTTTTGTAATGCAGTGCTATCGCCGTCTGTTGTCCAAAATATTATTTATTTTTGTGAATATATCTCATGATTATTTATCAAACCTCAGTTTAATTTGCAATTTATTTAGTTAATGAAAATAATTTATTATTAAATATTAATATTTTCATTGATTCATTTCTATTTACCTTTGTAGAATGTTAATTTCCTCTCTTACATCCAAACATATATTTTTATGAAATCATTCTTTCTGTAAGGCCAAATTGCAATTAAATTAAAAGTTTTTTTAAATGCAACTATTCATACCACTGAAAGTATTGAATTCCTTCAAAATCTCTTCACTTACATCACACTGTTGGTGATCATGAATATTTTTTAAATGCCTTTTCAAACAGAAAGGGCGAGTGAAGACTTGATTACAAAATGAGCAGATTAAGTCTCTGCTATGCACATTCATTTCAGAAAACAATAAGTATGCAAAAATTGATAAAAGAAAATGAAAAAACAGATTGACTAATTAAAGTAACAAGAAAGATAAAACAATTAAACAAAATAATAGAGCAAAAAAAAAACAAACAAACAAACAAGAAACCAAAAGTAAAAAAATTATTAAAAATGCAAATAAAATGCAAAAGCACTTCCGCAAAAATCGTTCGACTAATACAGGGATACAAAAATAGCAAGGCAATCAATTATTTTAGTTTCCATATTTCATAACAGACTGCATTACACAAACTTTATCTGGGGGCAGAGCGCTGTCTTGATCCACTCCTGAGAGATCCACTACTTTCTAGATTACAGAGGGTTCCGAACTCGCCAACATGATCGCCAATGACGCCAAAATGGTTGCCAACTTGGCTCTACCGCCAAGATTTCTCCAAGTTCTCATTGAATCGCCATTATAAAGTAAGGGACGGCCTTGCTTGTGAATAGTACAATTTTAGCATGAAATAAATAGAACATAGAGTAATATAAATATATTAAACACCCCAAATACAAATTATTTACACTATTTACACAAAATTCGTAACAATATGATAATTCCCTAAATTTACAATTTTAAAATTAAAATGATATATGAAGTAGTTATTTTTTCTAATATAGAAAACTATTTTTCAACCGAGCGTTATAACTTTTCTAAATTCATATAAATTTTATAAGTTGCATGTGATCTATGTCTATTATGAATAATTATTAATTTAAATAGTTTGTCTTTTTATCTTTATTTCAACTGTTAAATTTAATAAGAGATATCTTTGAAAGGTTCTAGTGATTTACAAGCTTTAGAAAATTGTTTGTTCATTGTTAAATTCAAAGATCTCTACAAACCTTTAAGGTACCTTTCAAAATGTGCGTATGATTAATATGTCCACTGTGTGGGTTTCTTAAATTATTGCTATCCAATCTCAATATCACAATTCAGTAAGCAAAACATTGACTTTGAAGTGTAGGATTTAATGTGAATTTTCTAATGAATTACACTCATGTGAGTACATTGAAACTTTGTGCATCACCGCCAAAATGGCCGTGTGCCAAGATCAGAGTTTTGATTCATCAATAAGTTACAGCCTTGTAATATATAAATATTCCTGAAGTTGCAGAACTTAATGAAATAAAAAAAATTGACTATGATGAAAAATGTTTTTGTTTTTTGCTCTATGGATCTCTTTTTGAGTGAGGAATACATATGCAAAATGAAATTTCTGTGTTTGAAAAAAAATTCATTTTGTTATTTGCTGGACATAATTTAAATACCTTAGACCAAAATGCTTAGCTCATTTCTGCAGAGCAAAGGTTAAATGTTCCCATTGTGGAAGTCTACATCTATCTGTTTTGTGGGATTTGACTAAATGCTCCATGTTTAATAGTAATAGTTTAATGGTAAGGAAAGTGATTCTAGAACACACAGATAGCAGGAAAAAAAAGAATGTATATTCCTTTTCCCCTCCATCTGTGTATATAGGCTAGGGGCAGTTAAAGCACCGGCTGAATGAGGTATTTATATGTTGCTAAAAAATGATGAAATTAGGATTTTCATTGAATTCCTAAGGAAGATGATCAACTCACGCAAAATAACGTTTCTTTGAGGTCATTTCCCTTAAGTAAGTGTTTTGATCAAATCCTCGAACTGTTTTAGTAAAATGATGAAATGAACAAGTTAGCCATTTTTTTTAAAGATATGGGGCTGATATTTAAGGGATTGATAGTATTACCTGTATGGTTAGGAAGTACAAGGACTCGATCCCCCCAGGTGTCTCTCCCCCTATCCCGTAGAATTTCACATCATCCCTAAGGGATAGGATCAATTGACGGGAAATGTTAAAATGTCTCTTCAAGGTCATTTCCATGATGAAAGTAAGTGATTTTATCAAACTCTGAACTGTTTCAGTGAAATGAACTAGTCAGGATTTGCATTGGCAAAATGCTGTCCAGGGGGAGGGTCGAGTCCTTGTACTTCCTAACCGTACTCTAAATATCAACCCCATATCTTTAAAAAAATGGCGTTCATTTCATCATTTTACTAAAACAGTTCAGGGATTGGATCCAATCACTTACTTACATAAGACCTCAAAGAGACATTATTCTTGCGTGAATTTCCCTTAGGGATTGGATGAATTTCAGGAATTGAAGAAGAATTTCATCATTTTCCTGCAACATCCATATGCTTGCAGCAGTTACGGGGTTCAGACAACCTTATATAATAGGACAAAATCTGTTGACCCCTGTTCAGTTTTTGAACCTGAAAGAACTCCTAAGGCTCAAAGGTGGAGAATATTGCGACTGTTATGTATATCTCATTCTAAGCAACTGAATTTATTGAAGACTGTATCAATAATGAATAGTTTCCTGCTCTGACCACTTTGCTTGCTTAGTTAGATTCTGTGCGTTTTTGTTACATACAATGCTCTTTTCTCGGATGTTAAGTCTTGCATTTTTAAGTGTAATGAGCCTAATGATAAAAAATGGTAAATTTATTTTTACTTTACAATGCTGGATGGGATAGAATTTCTAGAATTGCTTCTATATTATTTTTATTACTAAATAGATTATTGATTTATTATTATATTTTTTAAATATTTTCCATAACCTTTTTATTATTAATTTAATATTCCCTTCATTTTGAATTTGTATGCACTTTCTCTTTACTTTATATTTTGACACATCTATATTTACATCCATTTCTCTTTCTATATTTACATCTATTTTCTCTTTAAAGTTTATTTCCTTGAAATAATGTGTATTATGTTAAATGTGCTTTGTGTATTTTTTGCATCGTGGAATGGTATTTGATAAAATTCTTTCACATTATAATTTATCTTGAGGTTCTAGAGCAGAGGGGCTTAATCTTTTTTCCAGACGGGTCGCGTATGTATGGCAGATATTTCACGTGAGCAGCAACATGAGGATTAATGGAAAAAAACATAAGATCAAGGCAATATTAGACACTTAAAATGTGGAAAAGTGATCAAAATATTAAAATTCATTTTTTTTGTTTTAATACTATATTAATCTCTATCAAACACACATAAAAAATTTTTTCGGTTTTATGCATTTTTTCCTGAGTAATGGGATAGTTTCGGTTTCCTTTCATCCATGACCAAGCATCTAATTTACATTTTACTGTCATACAAACATAGCTGCATTACTATTTGATGTACGCAATTTGATTTTTTTCTTTTGTCCAAGTTTCTCCTATTTTTATTTCAAATATTAATTTATTGAGTGCAGAATGGCTACAAAGAGGAGTTTTGACTGGATTCCAGACTGAAGTTATTTGTTTATAATTAAAACTCAGTCTTACTCTTAAAACAGTCCCTACTCCAGTTCAGAGTTCAATACAGTGAAATCACTGTAATAGTGGAGAACTTGGCTAACGCCTTATGCTCCGATAAAATTTTGATTAGATTTTAATCCAAGTTCGTGATTGCACTGTCCATCAGTAATTAGAATTATCGCGTTGTGCTTCAACTGAGATTGATGAAAGTAGAATATAGAGTAACTGGAATTTTAGAATCTACTGGATGATGTCAGAAATTTTTCAACTTTTGAAACATACTCTATTGTTTTACATTTCGCTATTGAGGAATAAGACCATTCTCCGTGGTTGGAGATAAAAATTTTCAAAATTTCACGCTGCGATTTGTATTTGATACAGTTTAATATAAAATGTTCACTAGTTTCTGGTACTTTACAATCTGTACACAAAGAAGAATCTGTTTGTTTAAAAAGGAAATGTATATCATTTAATGGTAATTTTTTAGCTCGCAACTTATTGATTAAAACTTCTGTATTTCTATTTTTTGCTGCCTGTCTGTTCCATTTTTCAAGATGAGAAATATAAAAATAATTTTTATGTCTTTTGCTCTTTTTCCATATTTCTTCACTTTTATTTTTGTGTTGTTTTTTGAAATGTGTATGTAGATTTTCCCAAGTTATCCAAGAAATAATATTCCACAGCTCTGGAGAGGCTTTAGCTAATTTATCAACTTCTTCATTAATTTCTATTCCCTTGTGAGCTGGTACCCAAGTGAATGTAATTGATTGAGCTATTTGGAGGCACTGATGTAAAGCTGAACTTAAATTTAATATTATCGCATTGGATTTTCTATTAATATTTTGGATGCTTTTTAGGACTGATAAGCTGTCCGTCAAGATGATATAATTTTCTGTTTCAGAAACCCAATTTTTTAACGCAGTCCATATGGCTATAGCTTCAGCTGTGAATATTGAAATCATTTCTTTCAGTATGAAATTTTGTCGAATTTTTTTCTTAGGGATCAAAATTCCTATTGATGTTTGATTAGTATTTTTTGACCCATCTGTTGCTATTATAATATTGTTATTAAATTTTGGCTGAATGTAATCATTAAACATATTTTCTACTATGTCATCTGGAAGATCCTTGTTTTGAAATGGTAGTTCATGAGTATAGATGTTTATTTTGCGATTTTCGTAGATTGGAGGAGGAGGGATCCATTGAAGAATATCTACTTTAGAGATACATAATTCTTGGAGCGGTTGATCGTCTTTTGAAAAATACTGATCTCTTTTTCTCTATATATTTATAAAAAATACTATTTATATTCCAGAATAACCTTGCGTTCTGTGACCAGTCTTTTAATGCTATTTGCTTGGTTATAAATTTTTGGCAAAGGAAATTATGGCGAGTATTAATACTTCCATTCATAGACTCTGCTCTTAATAAATCCAATGGGGGTATTTCTTGGGAGACCTAGGGCTAAACGTAAGGCAGCATTGTAAATCGGTTCTAGTTTTTGTCTGTTGCTATTGCTAGAAAAGGAAAAAGTTGACTTCCATAGTCAAATATAGAACGGATTGTGGCATTAATAATATTTAAAAGATGATCAGATCTTGTTCCTATTTTTGGAGAAGATAAGGCTTTAATGGCATTTAAATATTTGAATCCTTTTTGACGTAGGTAATTAATATGATTTTTCCAGGTGATATTGGGGTCGAAGATGATACCCAGGATTTTTTTTCAGACTCTTCACTTCGGGAATAGGTTTGTCACATATTTTAAGTAATGGAGGTATTGTGCTTCTTTTTCTGGAAAAGTTGATTAGACTGCTTTTTTCTGGAGAGGTGGCCAATTTCCATTTTTTACACCAGACTGAAATTTTATTTAAAGATTCTTGCATTTCGCCTATTGTTTTATTCCAATTTGTACCACTATTATATAAAAATATGTCATCAGCATAAACCAGAAGATGGCTGTCGTGTTGAATTTCAAAAATATCTGACATATAAATCATAAAAGGAAAGGACTCAAGATACAACCCTGGGGTACACCATAATTGTTTGTAACGATTTTTGAAAAATGTTCCTCCATTTGATTTGAATTGTTCTCTGATGTAAGAAGTTTTGAATCCATCGTAGTAATCTACCAGAGTATCCAACTTTGTTTAATTTAGAAATAAGGCCATTTGGCCACACTGAGTCATATGCTGCTTTAACATCCAACGCTACCAAAATAAAATATTCTTTGCGTTCTCTAGCCAGTATAATGTCATGTTGTAATTGAAGTAATGTATTAATGCTGCTTCTGTGAGGGTAAAAACCATGATGATTAACATGAAAAATTTTGTTTTGAAAACTGAAATCTAGCATTCTATGTAGAATCATTCTTTCTAATAATTTGGCAATTACTGAAGTAAGAGAAATAGGACGGTATGACGAAACTTCCTTGGGTTTTAGTGAGGTTTTATGAAAGGTAGGGGATAATTGCGTGAGTCCAATCTTTTGGAATTTGACTTGAAGACCAACTGTCATTAAATGATTTCAGAAGGAGATTTCTTACTTTGATGGGGAGATGGTTTATTGATTGGAGAGAAATTTTATCATGCCCTGGACTGCTGTTCTTTTGATGAGATATTGCTATTTCTAATTCTTTTAAAGAAAAAGATTTATTAATATCCTGGCTATTGTCCAGAATAGAAATATTTGGAATATTATCGTTGTTTTGTTTTGTGTAATATTGTAAAAAACAGTTTGCTTGGGATTGTTCGTTTGTTAATATGGTTCCGTTATTTTCAATAATATTAAATGAAGAATAGTTAGGATTTGTTCTATTTTTGATTATTCGGATTATTTTAAAAAGAACTTTAGGAGAAGATATTTTTTCGCAGGTCTTGTGCCAAAAATTTTCTTTACAGGCTTTGATTGTTCGCTTAAGTTTTGCGCTTACTTCTTTATATTTTATCCAGTCTTCTTCTTTAAAGTTTTCCTTGCTTTATTAAGGAGTTTTCTTTTTTTTTTTTGCTCTTAAATGCCCCCATGCTGCTGTCCACCATGGAGCTCTTGAACTGATCTGTTTTTTTTTCTGGCTCTTGAGATAAGATTTGAGCTTTTTTTAATTTTTTTTATAATATCTATATTTATGTTTTCATTTAAATTTAACTTTTGTTGAATAATATTGATAAATTTGTTCCAATTTGTTTTTTGTTTAAAATTATTAGTTGCTGAGCTGTTTGTTCTTTTGTAAGTAATAATTATAGGGAAGTGGTCACTTCCAAAATTATCGGTATTTGTGGACCACAATAAATCATAATTTAAATCTATAGATGCTAAAGAAAGATCTATAGATGTAGAAATTCCCGATGAATGGAGATAAGTTGGACTTTTATCGTTTAATAATATTAAGTCATTTTCAATGATCCAGTCAAAAATCTTTTTTCCAGAAGCACTGGAATTTTTTGATCCCCATATTTCATGAGATGCGTTGAAATCTCCCAATATCAAACTGTGATTATCAATATATGATGCTATTTTAGATAAATTGATGTCTTTAAAGTTACCCGGTGGGATGTATATATTAAAAATTGTGATAGGAACTAAATCTATCTGATCTCTGACTATTAAAATTTCTAAGTCTTCACTAATTTCTGAGAATATTTTTATTTTTAAAACTATCATTAGCCCTCCTCCTCTTTTGATTTCCCTATCAATTCTGAATATATTCTTATTGGGAATTGTGAAAATATTATTTGGATGTAACCAAGTTTCTTGAATTATTAAAATACCTGCTTTTTGAAAAATTGGCGCGAAAAGAATATCTGACCTCTTGTTTTTAATTCCACGTGCATTCCATTGGATTATGTTCATGATTTAAAACGAAAAAAAAAAAAGGTGCGATACTACAAATTGGTTTAAATATTCGAAAAAAGAAAGTAGATTATAATATTGAGTTTTTAGCGAGAATATAAGAAAATTTGATTATTTATTTAAGTTCCTTTATTTTTTTTCTACTGTACTTTCTAATGTATTTCCTCTCTGTTCTGATATTTTCTTGAGTCTTTTTGCTTTTTCATTCTGTTTTCTATTTATTAGATAATCATCATCTTTTTGAATTGTTATATTGGATGCTACTTTTTTAGGGTGGATTCCATGGTATTCATTAGGGAAGAAAATCTTAAATTTATTTGTGCTACCACGGTATTTAGTTCTGTCGTGAAGCGTTGTACTATTTGTTCTAATTTCTTTTCGAATATGTTGTTTTCTTCAAATTTCAACTCTAATTTCGCAAACTTTTTTTCAAGATTTTCTATCTTCTCTGTTTGATCATTATAGGTTTTGGCCGAGTATGATGTTTTTTTTCCCCTTTTGAATTTCTCAATTGCTTCATTTCTCGAGATTTGTTGCTGTACTTTAATTTTTAAGATTTCAATTTCTTCTTGATCTTTTTTGCAATCTTTATCATTAGCTTCATGCCCCTCTCCACAAGAGCTACATTTTTTTTATTTTTATTTCTTTGCAATCGTTTTCAGAGAGATTTAGTGAGCAAATTCGGCATTTTATTGAGCTTCTACAAAATTTTTGAATGTGTCCAAATTTCCAACAGTTTGTACATTGCCTAGGTTTTTCATAGTAGAGTAGTTTTAAACATTTCAAATCCTATTGAAACTCTTTCGGGAATACTGCATCCAATTTGGGTAACTTTAACTGTGTTATGTTTAAATCCAGATTCTGTTTTTTTGGTAAAGCGTTGGATATCAAAAATTGCATAATTGTAATTTTCTAATTCCGATTTCATGTCGTCTATTGTATATTCTGTGTCTATTCCTTGTAATATATAACTACTGGTTAGGCCAGTAAAGGACAATCTTGCACTTATTTTTACACCATTAATTTCTTTAATTTTTAAAGCTTCTTTGGCGGTCTCGCAATTATTTGTTTTAATTATAATCTCGCCGTTTCTTGTTTTGCTTATACTCAAAATACTTTTTTTAATTGTGAACTCTTTCATTATACTTTCTTTTAGTTTAAGTGGATTGCCATTCTGAAATTTATTTTCTGATTTTAAGAAAATTGTAATATTTGGACTCGAATTTAAATTTTGTCTTTCCGCAAACTTGGTCAATAATTCTATATCTGTTAAATTACACCTATATTTATTGAATGAAAAGTTAGTATTTTCTACCTCCATATTATTATCTGGGTGAGAGTAGTCACCCATTTTGTCTTCCCTACTCCAACACTTCAATTTGTATAAATACACTATCTTGTGTAAATATTTAAATTAAAAACTCTCTTATCCGAAGATAGAATAAAAGTTAAATGAACTAATTTTCAATACAAAATAAAAATTCAAAACGATCTCACTCGCTCGAATCCGCTTGAAAAGTCAAAGTTATTCAATATTATTAGCACACTCTCCTTTCCTACGGTTTCACCTCAATTCCTGCGATTTTACCGCCCAAAACTTCAGCTCACTATTTCACTGTTTTTTGTTATTGTGAACCGTTACAGTTACAAAAGGGTGAGAAAACCTTACAATTCGTCCCCATCTGACATTGACAACAAAATTGCTGATTGCTTGATTGATAAAGTTTCTCGTTACATTTTTAATACGTTCTTAAATAATTGAATTTTTTAGTGTAATGGACCAAGAGCGGGCCACAGGTTGAGTATCGCTGTTCTCGATATATAAAAGTTTTGATTGAGTGAGTTTTTTTTAAAAAACATAATTTGATGTGTGCTATATATCCATCATTTTTTGTAGGTAAATTGGGAGACATGTTAACACCAATTTCTACTCCTGAACATGTTATGTCAGCATTAGTTGAGCATATCGAAGATTTTGTCAGGTATTTTCTTTTTAAAAATCTCACTTAAAAAATATAGCGTAAGAGAATTATATTAAAATTCATTATTCTTTAGCAATTGTGTTTTTCCTTCAAACTATCAGAAAAAAAATATAGTGTGGAATATCAATATATAATAGAGTTTTTGTAAGGAAATTTACATAAATGATTAATCTATACACTTAAGATACAATATTAGATAAATAAATTGTACTGTGAAATCAAATCAAATTAAAGTTTAGACAGTACTTCAAAAGTTTATGTAAGTCAACTTCAAGGGTTTTGTACCTGAAAAATCGTCACTTGAACCTGACAGGGGGGTTGTAGATGTTTCAGTAATAAAAAATCACTAGCATGAATATAACTAAAATGCATTTATTAAGTAGCTTTAGTTTATAAGAACAGTTAGGTTACTTAGGAAGAACAACGTTCATGATTGAAACTAGCAGGAATGCTGGTCAACTTGAACTTGTTATAATTCTTAGATGTTGTCACAATATTGTTGGAGTAATAAGCCTTTAGAGAAGTCCTTCTACTGAAGGGAAAAAAACTAGAAACAATAGGAATGTTTTGTAATATTAACTATCAACTGTTTCCCTTACTATCCTTTTCCCTTAACTCTGCTTCAAAAATTGCTATATATAATGACTAACATATCACATTGCCCATCTGGTATGGTGGCTGCGATGCTGACTGCTGTGCCCTTGGGCCTGGGTTCGAATTCCAGAGACGACATGGATGTTTGTAAGTGTATAGTGTGTCTTCGCGGCATGGGGGTACTTTAAATAGCCGTCGAGCCGCAAGTCATCTCGTGAGGATGGTGGAAGGGGAAGAGAGTTGGTAGGCCCCTGACCACCCCCAAGGTGTTCTCCCACTAAATTGGGGGTGAAACCGAGCTAAATCGTTCTGTCATCTGTATGGCGCTCAAAGCTAAGGCTAAGAACAGGTGTTGCTTAGCCCTTTGCTATGATGAATTTTGTGGGCCTTGATCTGGCCTTTGCCGATCAGCTGGCATTAGTAACAACAACAACATATTACATTTCTTGTATAATAAAGTAGCAGTTAAAACTAGTCAAAATATTAAGAAAAAACCCAAGTTAGCTTTAAGTGAAAATCCACTAGATATTATACAAAATAAATGCAGAAAATCAACTTTTCCAAATTTGCTTAATATTTTAATTAGTTCGTAATAAAAAAATCATAATCTTGAAGCTTTATATCAAATAATTATAAATAATAATTTAAAAAATAAATGTTTCATTAAAATTAATTTAAAAATGCTGTTTCTATATCATGGAAACTTGAATTCTAAAATTTATTTACCAATTAAATCAAATCATTGTGAACAAAAATGTATAAATTAATGGATAATGGATTATTCATAAAATTAAAGGATTCATTTTGTTATGTATATATAAATTCAAGTTTCAGATTGATGTATCTAAATTTGCTTTTATCTATGTTATGAATTTAGTATTATTTAAATATTTTAATTTAAAAATTTTTTTTTGCATTTTTTGGGTGTATGATGAGACTTTTGATTTTCTCTAATAAGCATGCTCTACAGATTCAGTTAATTTATTTTTAAGCATGCTGTAATTGTTCATATTTTCAAATACAGAAAAACAATAAATGTTTTTCATTAACTATTTCTTTTATATTTTAAAATTGATGTATAAGAATTACATAAATTATTTTCTTTCCAAATTAATATATTAAAAAAAATATAATTTTTTTAGGAAAATGCATTTTTAAGTTTATACACTTAAGAAAAATGCCAATAAAGAAAATAAATAATAATTTTTTGAAAAGTTTTAATCTAAGCATTTAACCCTTTTTAATGTGCATTCTTTTGCAGGTTTATGGCTGCAAATAATCATTTCTTTGTCATTGAGGAATACATGGTTGCATCTCCTGAATATCACAGAAGAGCATTAGGATAAAACTTGTGTTTTTTAAACTTAATTTTTTGTGTGTGTCATGTATCTGATATTCAATCTGAATCTAAGTTACATAATTCAATATTTTAAGTGTAAGCAATCATTTCTTTCTTTTTTATTACTTTTATTTGCTGCAGTTTTGTTCAAGAATTTCTTTTGGTAATAATAATGAAAAAATGCAATTAAAAATATATACACACCTTAATATAATTTGTAAGTTTTTATTCATAAAAACAAATTTTAGGTAATGAAATATTTGTAGAAAAAGTTTTTCTCTTTTTTTGTTTATTAGATGTTTTAAACATTGCATCATAATTTCTGCATGTTTATTCACAACTATTTGAAATTATGTGCATTAAAGTGGTATGCATTTATATTATTATGATATTTGTATTTAAAGTATCATATGTACAGGTTTGTTTCCCAAATGCATAATTTCAATATATATGGTTCTATTTATTTGCAAGAATAATTTTTATTATTTCTGTCTGAAGGTGCATTAAAGAATTTAAGCTAAATAAACTCAACGTTTATTATAAAGAAACAAAAATTAAAACTTGCTTGTTTCAAAACATGTAAGGAGGAATTTGTTGTGTTACTACATAGGCTGGAGAAAATTGTCCGTATATAATCCCATCATTATTACACAGGACTTTTATATATCGAGGTATTTTTGAGCTAACCTCCATCAATATTATATTGATTATACAAATAACTGATGATGTCTATTGTGCATATGCTTGATCAAAACAGTATCACCAAATTTAAATAACTACTTTATCATTCCATGTTTCATTCTTGCCTGCAGTTTTAATTAATTTTTTTATGAATGTTTTTTAAGTTTTAGAAGAATAATCTTAGTACAAAAATACCCAAAATTCAAAAGTGAAGGGGATGACAAATTTTGCTTTGTCTTTATTTCAGAAATTTAATTGTGAATGGGCAGATTTTACAATCTACATTAAAATATTTGAATACTTTTTCAGGGACATATTTGACAAGAAGAAAGGAAATGTTTTCCAAATTGTATTAGATTGTATACCTATTATAAATTAAAAATTTAATGGTTTTGAAATTAGGATTCAATATTTAGGCATGTTTGGATTTTTAAGATTAAATTAATCTGAAAAGACATTTTTTCAAAAATAGCAAAATTCTTCATATCAAATATGTGATGTACAAAAAAATTTAAGGAAGTTTTATCAGAATATTTTATCTTTCAGAAGAAATAGATAATTTAAATAATTATGTACGTTGAATGTAATTTGAAAGAAGTATGTAAAGGAAGGTGCAACATCAATATTTTTAAAGAACATACAATATCTTATACATTAAAAAAGCACGCAGATTTTGAGTTTGACACAAAGATTTGCTTGGAATTCAATCAAAAATGAAATATCAATATTTAACTATATTTTAGATTGAATGGGAAAAGTTGAATATGTAGTGATTATATAAAATTATGCTCAATAAGTGATATTCTAGTACCAAAATTTAAGAACTTTATCAGAATTTGGATCTGAAAAATATTTTCCAAAATTGATGATTGGACAAAAATCGGCCAAAAATGTTTATAGTAAACTCTTCAACAAGATTGCATAACATTCACAAATTAATTTTTTAAACACTCCAGTATGATTGAAAGGTAATATACAAACCATTTATTGATTCAATTTGGTTTGAAATTAAAATTTCTTATCCAATAGTAAAAAAAAATAATTACTTTTTCTAGAATAAATCTATCAACAGAATGATATTTTTTTATAATCAGTATTGAATTATTTAAAATTTTCTTTAATTTCTTTTGTTCAAATTTTTAAATTTTCAACAAAAAGTTTTAAAAAAGTTTAATTTATATATTTTTTTTTTATCAAAGTGCTATATTTATTTTGGTGACATTTTCTTGATACTAAAAACTTAATCCTTATTTTTTCTCTACATTATGATTTTTATACACTGCTGGCCACCGTAAATGAAACACCAAGAAAGACAGATAGCACAACAAAATTTATTTTGTAGATAACATGTTGACCAAGTATCAAATGATAAAATTTATAGACTTCTGTGATGTGTGGTTCCTGCCAGAATCAGTGACCAGAGTAGCCACCATTGTTGGAGATCACCGCTGCCACATGCCTTAGCATTGATTCAAAGAGACTTTGGATGTGTTCTTGGCGTACAGCAGACCAAGCAGCTTCCACACGTTGCCAAAGTTGATCTGGTGTGGCAGCTGGGGGTGTAATCTGGGTCAATCGTTGAGCAACTATGCGCCACATGTTTTCTATCGGCGAAAGATCCGGAGAGTGAGCCGGCCAGGGAAACAATTCAATCTGGTGATTGAAGAAGAACCTTTGGACAATGCGTGCCACGTGTGGTCGCGCATTTTCCTGTTGAAATATGGCTGTGGCCAAACCCTGAAGGTAAGAAAGGACAACTGGCTCCAACACCTCGGAGATATAGCGTTGAATGATTGAAGTACCGGCAATACGTACTAGAGGAGTGCGAGAGTGATATCCAATACCGCCTCATACCATAATACCCGGTGCAGGACTAGTGTGGTGGTGCATAACACAGCTGTTCAGCATCCTCTCTCTACGGTGTCTCCAGACTCGAATCCGACCATCGGGGTGTTGCAGACAGATGTGGAACTCGTCAGTAAAGACAACTTCATTCCATTCTGCAGCCCACATCCTTCTTTCATCGCACCATTGGCGGCGGAGACGTCTGTGGTTCTGCGTCAAGGGTAGACCAAGCAATGGACATCTTGCTGACAGACCACTCTGCTGTAAACGGCGTTGAATGGTACGCGCAGACACTGAATGATGCGTTACAGACTCAATGCGCTGTGCTATGGTTCGTCATGTGACTGAGCGATCCGTCACTGCCATGAGCACAATTTGCCTGTCCTCACGTGAAGTGATGCACTGAGGTGGATGCGATCGACCACGTCGGTCTGTCGTACCCTCCTGCATCCAACGGTCACATATCCGTAATACAGTTGTTTGGTTTCGTCCAACACGACTCCCGATTTTCATGAAAGACAATCCACAATCTCGGTAGGCCACTATCCTTCCTCTGACGAACTCGGATACTCGATCAAAAGCTGATCGCTGTTTTCTACGAGACATAACTGATGGTTTTGTTTGAAAAAACACACACAACCCCCCACACAATTGCCGAACTTGAAATCGTCGAAATCTCCAAGCCTTAAATAGCGCTTTGATGTGGCCCTACAGGCGCACGTGATGTGTGTCTGCGCGGAAATTCTAATCATTTGCATATCTCACCTCCGCTAATGCATGTTGTAAATTTCACATTATTTGCATGCTTCTTTCAGGGTGTTGCATTTACGGTGGCCAGCAGTGTAGAACTACACAAATATAATTGAATATTTAAGAAATTTTTTAAAATGACGACCCCTTATGGAACATTAGTGTTTAAAAGGTTAATGTACGGCATTTCATGTGCACCTTCTAAATGGCAACAGTACATGGAATTTTTATTTAGTTCTGTTGAATGGTAAAAAAACTTCTTATAATTTTGGTATTGCTTCTCTGAAAATGTAAATACTTGTTTAAGTTGACACATTTTTTTGGAATATATATTAAAAATGGCATTGAATTATACACAGGCTCAAATGTCAGCTTGAAGAAAAAAGACTTAGAATATAAAATTTATACTAAAGCATTACAATCAATTGAAAAAAGCGTTACTTTTTAAAAATCACATTAGTCATGCAATTAAAATCTTTTCTGGGTTGAATAACTTTTACTGTAGATTTATTCACAAATATGATTGAAGTAGTGCACCCATTATATTTTAACTTTTAAGGAAAGGAATTGATTTTTTATGGAATAAGCATTGTGAGATAGCATTTCATAAAGTTAAGGGCAAGATTACTACTAATTTGCATTTTAACCATTATGATACTAAACCAATAATCTTGGCAACTGTTGTTTCACAGTGTATGTGAGTCAGAATTTTACAAATATTTCTTAGTAATATAAAAAACCAATTGCATTTACCTTGCCCATTCTTTCTAAAAAAAGAACAGAATTATGCGTAAATAGATTGGAATAATGCATAAATTTATTCATATTATGGAGTTTGAAATATTTTTTAAATTATTTGTATGGCTGTCCTTTTATATTGCTAATTGGCCACAAACATTTAGGAGCTATTTTCTTACTATAGTGAGGTTGCCTGATTTCTGCGATTCATTTTTTCTAAAAGGATTAAATTATGACCCAAAATACGGTAAAACTTGAGGTACTAATTCTGGCGAGATTTTTGGCGGAAAAATATTAACTTTTTCATGAAGTATACATTTTTAAAATTGATCCATTAGAAATTCTGGGAGGTAACTGGTCATATGATGCACGTGAAACTGAAAGATCCAAATACAACAATATCTTTGTGATATTTGATAAGAACTGGAAATAAAATGAATAAAAACTCTGTGCATATTGGATGTATTGTGGAAGATCTCAAGGCTGTGTGTTTTATACCAAAGTTTGCAGAAAAGTATTTCAGTTGTGTGAAAATGGAGTGATTAAAATTTTTTTTTATCCTTCGCCCATCTTTGCTTTTAGTCGACGAGCAGCCCAATAAAACGATGACGAAGCAAAGAAAGAATTAAAATTTGCCTCCATAGGGTTGTCTACAAAAAACTTTAAAACAATAGGGCACCATCGATTTCATCCTGGCGGCACAGAGGGCAACAAGTAGAATCCTTTACTCCAATGCGATATCAATGCCTCTGCAAATAGTCATGTCCAGTAAGTAAACTCCAACAGATCAAGGCAGGGAACTGGGGATTCTACCCCTTTTGTTAAGCAAGCTGTTCCACCTTTTACTTGCAGCTGCATCACCATACTCTAGGAGGCTCTATTAACTTGCAGTTTACTGTTAGAGTTCCTGTTTAAACTAAACGACTGATAACTTCTCACCTTATAGTAGCTCTTAATGAATGATTAAAATGAAAACTCGTTCAGAGTTATGCATACTGGAAAAATATAGACAGAGACATAAAATATTTTGTGAGAAATTGCTCTAGGTCCATAAGTTATTTGAAGGAACCAAGCATAGCATAGGGTTAATGGGCGAGCTGAGCATTATGTACAGACAGTTAAGATCCATGATCAGAGAGCTAGGAATATATTGCATTAATAACTAAATAACTTTTTCATTTAACTAAACTTTTTTCGACAGATTGATAAAGAAATTTGGGGAAAAGGTATTTAATAAAAAATTAGATATATTTTGATGTATTGCTTTCTAATGTACACTCAAAAGCGGGGGGAATCAAGTTGAGTAAATAGGAAGAATGTCCAAGTGTGTGAATTTTTTTTAGGTGATTCGATTTTAAGTAGAAATTATTCTATTGATACCAAATTCAGAAGCTGATAGGTCATGGAAGGACCAAGAAATGCGCTTTGCTACGTAAAATCTACCAGTTATGGTTTTGAACATGTTTATCATATGAGCCAGTTAGTGAAGTGTGAATCTCATTCAATTGCCCTATCATCGCCAATGAAAGAGATTGATGTGTGTGTGCTTGTATCAGTACTAGGGAAATTTTCAGATCAGGGTCCTAATCAAGTCACCGAGGTCTTGAATGCTGTATAATACCGATCGAACCAAAAAAGATGGATTCGAATAGTGTGGCGAATTTACTAATGTTGAACATTTCAATTATGTAATTTTTTAGCTTAGTTGCAACCAAAGACAACATTAAGTACCTCTGTTTTTTATAATGGGGCTGCGGTAGTCCGGTGGTCAAGATATCGGATCATGGCAGGCATCTCATGAGTTTGAGCCCAGTACCACTAAAGACTCGCCGTGTAGGGCAGTGATGCACGTTAAATCTGTCGAGAGCTGAAGCGTCCTCCCGTTGGTGTGGTGTGGTAGTTAGGAGAGGGAGATCCAGCTTATGTGTCGTCCTCGTCACTTGACCATAATTCAAAATTACGAGGTCCGTCGCCAAAAGCCCTCGTGTAGCTGAACAGTGCGACGTTAATATTCACTCACTGTTTTTATAAAAGCATAGATAGATACTCCAGCAGAAATAGATTTAATGGCTCTTTTTGCTCATCGCCTATCAAGATTCTGTGATCAATACCGAAAGTTCTATGTCGACCATGCAATCTTGTAAACCATATTTATTTTATGGTCGCGATAACTGCGTGGGTATATGCGACTGTACTTTGTAATTTGTATAGTTTTAAACATTTATTTCCAGAAGGTACTGGTCGTAATTAAATTTATTATAAATACATTAAAGGAGTTACTGGTAGAGTTGCCAGAAATTTATGCAGCAAAGTAGCACGAAGAGGGGGAAAAAAGTAGCGAATCGATTTTCACTTGAAATTCATAAATATAATTTTTTTTTGGTTTTGTAAAACTGTTTTAAAAAATACGTTAAAATGTTTTAATTAATTTAAAATGCATTCAAATTCTTCCTGGTTATCGTGATCTGCTATGGCTTTTTTTTATAAATTTCTGAATTATATCGAAGCATTTGTAGCGATGGAATTAAATGAACGTAGCAATTCCCTCATTTTTTCCAAAGTCATTTTGATTCTGAGAATTGACTCAAATAGTTCGAGGCACATTCGATTCCTTAATTTTGTCTTTTTTGACGTCACTCTGGAGAAGGCCGTTTCGACAGTGACATTACTTATGGGTAGGCTGTAAAGCTTTAAAGCAAATATATCTAAATCTCTTAAAAATGGATTTCCAACTGCATCTTTTATATTAAAAATGTGACACCAAAATAATTCTCCCATCATTTAAAAGCTCAAATTCAGATAGAAAAACATCTTTCAATTGTGTGTCAAAAATTTATCTCTATTGATTCTCCAGAATATATAATTTAGATTGGTCTGCTTATTCTGAAGACAGATAAAAAAAAAAGGACGATTTGAATTTTAAAAAATATCTAAGGAAAAATTATCTTTTTTAAAGTTCCGTAATTTGAAGGGATTTGGTTTAAAAGTTGCTCACACATAAAATCTTGAGAAAATTATGACATCTTTGATATATTTCTGTAGTAGATTCTGTAGATGTTTTATTTTTTTTCTTGTCAGTTTATTTAAAAAAAGACTTCCATTAAGTACTTCAATAGGCAAATAAATGCTTGTTAAACTCATGTCAACTTCGAGATTCGCATATTTAGGGTAAATTGTTCTTAAGAGTAAAGGTATAATCTTTTAATTATTTCAGCAATTTGCACTGATCAACATGATCACTTTGAAAGGCAAATTAATCCGCTCAAATTTTCTTAAAATTGGCAGTTGTAATTTAACAATACTTAATTCAATCTTGTGTTAATTTAAGTAAAGGAATAGTAAGACAAGAAGATTGGAAAGAGGCAGTGGCGCAACGGAGGGCCCATTGCAAGTTCAGCTTTCAGACCCCAAGTCCTAATACGTACTTGGTGTCAGTCAGCCTTTGGGCTCCCTAGAGAATCCCTAGGCCTCCCTGCATTGCGACTGTGTACGTTACGCCACTGAATTTAGGTTTAAAACCTTTCAAATGGGATTTAATCATACACACAGATTTTTATCACTAATCTCTCTAGATTACAATTACTTATTTTTGTCATTGTATGCAATTTTTTTAAGTCTAATGCTGTAACGTCAATTAATTACAAAAATAGATTTTTATTCTTTAATTCAATGTGTGACATCGTCGATTGTTTGTGAATCCCATCTTTTGATTCACGATAGGTTTTATGGTTCCTCTAGCTGTTCAAGGACAAGTACCACACCCATCGATTGTCCCTGAATTTTTACGATCCACCAGCTGTGGAATGACCAGTGCACGTGGCTAAGGGTCATTGTTTATTGTTTGTCCTCTGATCCATGACGACACTCTGACTGAAAATCATAATGGACATAAGAGTTCGGCGCCCCATTGACAATAGGCGAAGCCTATCTTAAAATAATCATGTCGTCTTTTCTGGTGTTGAGTGAAGGGGATACTAGGAACAGGTGGCGTGATGGACAAGTGTGTCCAGATGTTGGACAAGGAACTATGGCGCCTTGGGCCAGACGGCTAGGGTGTGTTTTGGCGTGTTATGCGCAAATAGGACGAGGGAGGTCAATAGAGACTTTTGTGACCTGCCAATAAGAAGGAACGAGGGGCGTGTTGTGAACACACCCCTGTTGTTTAAAAGGGTTCTTTTTCAGGAGAACGAAAAGGTACGGGAGAGAGAGAAGAGGAAAAAAGAACGGAGGGAGGAGACGGAAAAAGAAAGGAAAGGAGACGGAAAAAGAGTCGGGGAGAGAGAGAGAGGAGCCCGCCTTGTATGGAGAAAAGGACTGAGTCCGGAGATTGGAGTGAAAAAGACGATGAACGCCGGTGGCGTTGAGAATAGAATAGACTGACTACACCGGCTTGGCATATGGACTGAATTTATATTACTTCATTAACAAATTGTTAGCAAATAAACTTTGCTTCTATTTGTATATTATGCTGTAAACCTTATTTACTGATGGATAGCTACACACGACGTTACAAATGCAGTACCGTTGATAATTATATAATTTACTTAGTTCTATAAGAATTTGTCCTTTCACAATTACTTTTCCAGTTTAATATTTATGTAGAAATTCTCTCTAAGCCTATTTTTAAGGATATTATATGTTTCATTTTCATGCTTCTATTTGGATTAGAAAGAATCCCGCCATTTCTTTTTAGTACCACTTGCAGTGGGAGAGGGGAGTCTGGCTTTGATAGGGTCCGATTCGTGGCGGTGGAGGGAGAAATTACGGCGTTTCGGAGTGGTGAAACATACTGCAATTCCGTTTTCTTTAGGGACTTAAGTCACTTTTTTGCGATTTTTCTGAAAAAAATCAATTTTTTCGAAACTTGTTCCAGTATTTTCAGTACTTATGGTTGGAAGTAGCGGGATCTTCAAGTGAAATAGCGTAAAATTCGCAAAGTAGCAATAGGATAAAAAAAAGCAGCGAAAAGTTTTAAAAAGTAGCAAAATTCGCGAAAAATCGCACGATCTGGCTACAGGTTTTGTGGGATATGGAGCAACAAAGGCTTTTTTCCTTATTCAAGGAATTTTTTCTTTAATCGAGAGTATTTACTGTTTGCCACTCTGCTTATAAAATGTTAGAATGAATTACTCTGGGGTAAATCGAAGTTCACTCAGTTCTGGTTTTATGGGATATGGAGCAGCAAAGGCTATTACTCCCTAAAAAAGTAAAGGATTTATAAATTAGCAGATATCAAAATATTTCATTTTCTCGATAAAAAAAATCTGAATGTTAATCTATTTGACATAGCTTTCTCCAATAATTCTTTGAAAGCAATGTTGAAATGTGGATCAATTTTGAGAAAATGCTTTAGTTGCTTTCGAGGAGATGGATGTATCTATTGTGCAGTTTAACAAAATGTGGTCCAAATCGTTTAAGCAATTACAAATTCTACAGTTTGCGTTGTCTGATAAATTAAATTTTCGTAGAAGTCCTGGAGTGATGATCATTTTGCTGAAGATTCGAGTGCACAGGATTTCTTCTCTTCTATTACCTGTCCACTTAGAGATCGAGCCTATGTTTGGAATATTGCCCAAGTTTTCAAAATATTTGCTTGAACAGAAGTTATAATATGCTTTTTTAAAACTCTCTTAATATATTTTTTGTTGATGTCTTCTGAGGTGATCCAGTCGATGTAAACATTGGAACAGTTCTTGCGAGATTATCCGCCTATTCATTCCACAATATATTTGAGTGTCCCGGAGTCCAAAGTAGAATCATCTAATTTTTATAATACGATAGAATATATCTTGCTAGCTAATTTATGAATAACACTATGGGATTTGATTGAGTAATTTTGAAGAGCAGAGAGACTATCAGATAAAATTAGCAGTTTCTTGTTTGTAACTGACAGATTATCTAAAGCTTGGCAGATAGTCAGAGCTTCAGCTGTAAAAATAGAATTATTGTGAATGAAGTTGAATTGATTCTGGCGCCGAATTCACGCGTGCATTCACCTGAACCTATTGCCACTCTGTGACAAAATTACCTAGACATTCTGATAAATATATTGCTGGGTAATAATTTAATTACATTAACAGTTTAAGGGAAGAGATTTACGTATCGATGTGCTTGTAAATTAATCTCTGTCAATGTTGTATTGATCATGCACACAAACTGATGATGTGTATTGTGTACATGTTCTCGATTGTTTAAATTCGGTGATTCTGTTTTCAGCAACCACTTTTTTCATATCTTGCGCTTGCATGTAATTTTACCTGTGTGTATTTAATAATTTTTTTTCAATTTTAAGTGTTTCTCTTACACTTGTGACCTCAAAACCTAAAGAACCTTAGTGCATAAAAATATCCAGTACATTTCCTCTCAGCAAGATGCAGTGGCCGCGGTAGCGGAGTGGTATAGGTATCGGATCGTGGCTTGCCTTGTCACGAGTTCGATCCCAGTACCACTAAAGACCCACCATGTAGGGCAGCGATGCACGTTAAATCTGTCGAGAGCTGAAACATCCTCCCGTTGGTGTGGTGTGGTAGTTGGAGAGGTGGTGCCAACTGAGGTGTCATCCACGTCACTTGACCATGGTTCAAAATGACGTGGTCCGTCGCCAAAAGCCACGTGTAGCTGAATAGTGCGACGTTAATATTCAGTCAATCAACCTGAGCTAGATGCAAAAGCCGTGCTTCAGAAAAGTTGACAACCTGCTCATAGTGTGGTGATTGCGGCTTCTCGTGAAACGTTTACTGCTGACAGACAACGATAGCTCATTTTTCTTGTGTGGTAAATCTGCAGCTCAAAGGACGCTGCGCATGCGTTGTCAGTTTTAACTAATTTGCGTGTTTTCTTCATGTTACGAAGAAAAGTTTAAAATCTTGATGCTTACTATAAAGGTTCAGGGACTGTGCAGGTCAATGACTGGAACTTTGTCAATAATGAGAATTGTTCCGCGATTGGAAAAATTAAATGGCTAACGAGGTCCAACTTAAAAACCTTATGTTCACGCGATCTTGTATTTGCATATTATAATAAATTTGAAAACAAAAATTTTAGAAAACACGCAAACTATCCGATATTATTTTTGGGTGGATAGATCTGGAAACTAAGCTTCTATGAACGAAAGAATGAGAATGATATGACTCGAGAGTGGGGCAGAATGTGGGCCGTGATAAGGTGTGGATGTGCGTTTTCCTTGAATCATCCGAATAAAATGCGTGTTTTACGAGACGAATTCATCATCATCATTCCGGGGAAAAACACTATAGATTTGTCGTGTAAATGACATTATATGCACATTAAAAGCAGCGAACGCAGATACCTAACTCTTATTTCAAGTAAATACAAATTTTGTATTAGCGTCATGTTGGTATTTTATTGGTTGCTGATTGTAATAACGTTTGCTTACATTATTGTCTAAACTGAATATCCTAAAAAATTTAAGGATTTCAGGTTAACGTGTTTGAAGTTAAATATTAAGAATTCTTTTTTTTACGTTATTTAAGTATATTACTTATAATATTTAATTATACTTAATATTCTTATATAACCATTTGATGCAAAAAAAAAAAATGAAACGAGTCTTACAGTAGTCGCATATGATGTGTAACATCTGACATATTATCGTGATAAATACGCAATATTAACTTCTTTCCTGAAAAAAATATGAATCGGGTATAATTGGAAATAATTTTCTATCGACTAATTATATCTTTAATAAAAATTGTATTTAATTAACAAAAGGAGTAATGCAATATTTTATCAAAATAATTATTTTTGTTCAATTTGGGGAAGAGCGGATACAATAGACTTATGATAACTAAAATATGACACATATACTTGTGATTTCAAAGTATTTAAAAACCGTTGAGAAAAACAGCGTCAATAACAGTCAGTACCACTGTTAGCATTCGAAACATTCTAATTGTGTTCATTTCGAGCTTGAGTTCATCATTCACATAAAAGCTATGAGCGGCTCAGATTTTGGCAAACTGAAGTTAAAATCACCACTCAAAATTAGGGGAAGCGAGTGATAATTTTTTTAAAAGAGCAGAACTACCTTCGTTATATGGTAAAAGTACAAAATGTAGGAAATCTTTATTTTTTTTTTTAACCGTTTGATTCGAAGGAATGTATACGACCAACGAAATCCCTGTTTGTCCATTTTCAAATAAGCATTCTGCCGCACTTATGTCCCCCAATATCATGACTAATGGATTTAGAGTCGAGTGCTTGATTGCTACTAGAGTTGGACCCCCCATGCGAGGGTAGCGAAAAGACACAGCCATGCACTCTCATTGGTCAAAACAAGTAGCGCGCGATTACGTCACATCCTGTTACACACATCCGTCCCTTTTCACGAAATCACTCAACAAATATCCAGCAACCGAGAGGAAAGATGTTACACATCAATAATTTATAAAAAAGCATCCAAAACTATTAAATGAAAATCTTGCTGGCAATTTTTATTATTTATCCAACGCCCCGTGCTTGGCTTCTTGACCATTTGATGCTGAGCCTCCCAATACCGATTGACGGTGTCATCAGCCGGGTATTCATCGAGTCCAGTGCATTAGAGTAGGTGGTCTCCATCCATTCTGGCATGGCCGCAGAGTGGGCAGGCCTCGTTAGCAGCCACGCCAAGCCAGTGGAGGTATACTTCCAAAAAGTCATGTTCGGTAGTTAGGTGAAAGTGGGCAACAGCCTCGGCTCTCTCCATGTGTCTCGGGATTGGGCCCACATTGGCCAGAGTTTCCCATCGCTTTCAAAAACTCTTCGTTTTTCGGGTCATGACAGTATATTTGTTATATGTGTGGAGATAATGCTCTTTGCTCTTTTGAGGGTCAAGGGGATTTACGGTTGAGTCGACTCGGCTCCCTGCTTGGCTTTTTGGTCGGCTCTTTCATTGCCGAGGATCCCACCATGACTTGGAACCCACTGTAAGACCACAGTCCAGTCATATGAGATGAGCTCCGTAATTTTAGTTCGGCATTTATTGTGTTAAGGCAGTCAGTCGGTGTATTACTGCTTAAAGCTAAAATTGCAGCTTGGGAGTCTATGAAGAAGACAACTTTTGCAGGACTGCTCTTGAGATTCCGTTTGTAGTCCTCTCAGTTATAAAAAGTAGGTCACTCAAGAGTGACTACAAAATAATTAAAAGTAATATCGTTTGAAATATTTTAAATAACTAACACGGTATATTTTCTACTTAGTATTTAGACTGCTTAATTCTTAATCAAGTTCTTTGACAAAAATTAATAAGCTTGTGTTTGGCCAATGAGATCCAATTTTAAATCCTGTCGGTTTATTTTATTCTCTCTCAATTTCTACTATTACTCTCTCTCTATATATTTATTTATCTTGGTGAAATTTTCAGTCGTTAATAAAATACATTTTAAAGCGCTCAATTGAGCTGAAATTTTATATACATGATTATTTTGGATGACAATACAATAATTTAACTATAATTAATAAAAATTAATTGATTGAAACTAATTATTTAAAGAATTACAAATGCAGCCTCGTTGGTGACTTAGCGACAATTTTGGCGACTTGTGTCAAAACTTGAAATTGTTTTTTTATCACGTTTTAAAGCATTCAGTTGAACTGAAATTTTATATACACGATTGTTTTGGATGACAATACGATACTTTAATGATAATTAATAAAAATTAATTACCACTTAAAGTTGTGATTATGTCATGCGTATATACATATTTATATATTAATTGTAACTATTTAATAAAAACTAGCTAAAATAAAATTTCTTTGATCTAAGTAGGAATTGACTTAAATTTTTTTTTTCATATTACTCTCTCTCTCTCTCTTGTTTAAATATTAAATTGCTTTACTATTTTATCAGGAAGCTACTTAATTTCGTTTCGCGCGATCATTTAAAGGAGATACATCTATTTTCCCCCCTCAAAAATAAGCCTAAATTATAGTTCAATAAAATCTCATTTACATTTTCGAAAAATTAATGTTGCCAACCTTGGGTATGATAGATCTATTGAAATTCTAAATATTTAACATTTTCTAGTTGTTCTGTTGGTTTTGAAATGATTCCATGAGTCGAAGTGTTTATATATTTCTAATATAGTATATATTAAAATAAAACGAAAGTATTAAAAGTTTATAAAAAGGTAAACTATGAATTTAGCTGTGCTACATACATATATTTATACAAACAATGTAAATACTGGATTTACATAGTTTTGCATTCTGCACTTAAACCCCCCACCTCTATTTTTTAAATTTTATAAGTTTCCAACACGTTACATAGGTGCGCCATGGCTATATTTTATATCCTGCTGGTTCTTATTTCAACATGGTACACATTTTCCTTCATTAGTTTTTAAATTAATTTTTTTTTCAAATAGCTTACTATTCGAATATGCGTGCAAATTTTAGTCTTAACAGATTTCTAATTTTGGTTTAGATTCTTCGTTATTTTCTCGTACTATTATGTATTAATTTTGAGCTGAAGGAGAAGGTTAGAATTCTATAAAGAAAGCTGAACCCTACTTCTTTCCGCTAAGTCAGTGACGGTTTTAGTAAACGAAATGGTTTTCTCATTTTGGTTCATTGATTTTTATTTTTACAAGAGATTTCTTGTTCTTGGTTCTCTATTTCAGATTTTTAACCCCTTCCGTTATTAATCTACCCATCCTTCCTTTGATTATATGTACATATACCAGTTTTCAATTTTCGTAGAAAACTTGATTTTGAAAACCCTAAGAGAAATAGTTTTCAAAGAACAGTTGGAAAAATTTCAGGCAATAGAATAGATTGAAATAACAATAAGCTATCGAATTACTTTTAAGAAAAAATATTGAATTTCTATTCTCCTTTTCAGAAAAGAGATCCTTCAGTACTTTTTGGTATACTTTTCTGCTTCAAAAATTTAGGGACTAGCTAATGGACAAATGCCGAGCGAATTGAAGTGAAAATCAGTAATCTCATCAAAATAGATAGAAGAGAGCAAAGACGAGCCGGGGATGAAATACTGGATGTTATGGACTTCTTAAAGATTTTTCTTGTGTCATCTCGCTCTGTCGGTATCATAGCAAAAGGAAAAGAAGTAAAGGGTGTTTTTTTTTAGAGGTATAGAAATTTAAATTGCAATAAAACAACGATGTATTATTCGATTGACATGAATTTTTTTTATTCGAAAGATAATCTTGTGGCATTACATTTTAAATATGATTTCTGGCATATGACTGCCACGGCTGGCTCGGATGTAGTCCAATCTGGACATCCAATTTTCGATGACTTTTTCCAACATTTGTGGCCGTATATCGGCAATAATACGGCGAATGTTGTCTTCCAAATGGTCAAGCGTTTGTGGCTTATCCGCATAGACCAATGACTTTACATAGCCCCACAAAAAATAGTCTAGCGGTGTTAAATCACAAGATCTTGGAGGCCAATTCACAGGTCTAAAACGTGAAATTAGGCGGTCACCAAACGTGTCTTTCAATAAATCGATTGTGGACGAGCTGTGTGACATGTTGCGCCGTCTTGTTGGAGCCACAGCTCCTGGACATCATGATTGTTCAATTCAGGAATGAAAAAGTTAGTAATCATGGCTCTATACCGATCACCATTGACTGTAACGTTGTGGCCTTCATCGTTTTTGAAGAAGGATTCCACCAGCCCATAAAGCGCACCAAACAGTCAGTTTTCTGGATGTAACGGTGTTTCGACATACACTTGTGGATTAGCTTCACTCCAAATGCGGCAGTTTTGTTTATTGACGTAGCCATTCAACCAGAAGTGCGCTTCATCGCTAAACAAAATTCGCTTATGAAAATCGGGAACAACGGCCATCTCGTTTTGGGCCCATTCGACGAATCTACGCCTTGCTTGATGATCGTTTTGATGAATTGCCAAACCAAACTGAGAATAAATCACTTGACAGCTGTTAAATCGGTCGCCATCTTGGAAAGTAATGCCAACTTAAACTTCTATACCTGAAAAAAAAAACACTCTTTATTTGTGAAGCTTCTTAAAGGAAGCATTCTTAGTGCTGTTTCATATAGAGAGAGGATTGTGACGAATAAATATATGTATAGCGAAGTCTACTACATGGAAAAGAGTAGCCGTAAAGAAGATCAGAGTATTATTGAAGTTACACTCATAAAAAATATCCTGATATTTGTTTTAAAGTTTCCCATTTTTTTAAAAGCATACAGATGCTAAATAAGAAATATGATTTGACTCGTAATAGTGAAAAGAGTTAGAATGGTGGATGGGGGAGTATTACATTTTTGAATCAATTGTTGAGAAAAAGTAATATGTTGATAGGTAATGTTCCTCAAAACTTACGAAATCTTTGAAACTACTTTTTACTCAATTAAGCCTTTTTCCGAGATTTTTAAGCATTAAAAGTTTTATTTTGGTTAAGAAATGTATTAAAAGAGAAGTAAAAAAGTGTTCTACTTAACTACTCTGATACGGCATTCATCACATACATATTAAATAAATTTATTGCAGAGTGTGTTTGATATGTTGAATTTATAAAATATGAAGAGTCTCAGATTTTCAAGATTCGGTAAGACATAATCCTTCGCAAATAAAGCTCCCTTTTCAATTTTTCAACTGATTGGAATCATTAAAGGCATGATATTACATAATTGTTAAATTCTATTTAATTTCAATTAGTAGTTGAAAAACTAATTTGTGAGGTGAGTGAGTGAATATTAACTTCGCACTATTCAGCTACTCGTGGGCTTTTGGCGATGGACCTCGTAGTTTTGAACTAGGGTCAAGTGACGAGAACGATACCTGAGCTGGCACCCCGTCTTCCATACCACACCAACGGGAAGACGTTTCAGCCTCGACAGTCCATCGTCCACTACACGACGGGTCTTCAGTGGTACTGGGCTCGAACTCGTGACACGTCGGCCATGAGTCCGTGACCTTGACCACTAGGCTACCGTGGTCTCTGGATAAGTTTTGGAAGGTCAAACCCGATTATCTTTCACCAGGTTCAAGAAAATAACAAAAGACGTAAAACAGGAAATTAGATAATAAAACGAAGATTACAGTACTATTATTTAAATATCACAGACGATGCTGCTCTCTTAAGCTTAAACATTTAATTGGTTTAAGTTTTCGAATAGTTAAAATTGTCACTCTTATTTTAGTACCTAAAAATTATGTATTTTTCGTAATGGTTTCAAAAAAAAAAAATCGAGAAAGAAAATTTTCTTACATTCAACAAAATTATTTTTCCCTGCGTAGTTTGTTGTTAAAATAAACTATTTTTAAAATTCTGATGTTTTTATCCTGTATTATCACATCTTGACAAAATTTCCATCTGTCAAGAGTACTACTATTATCATTAGGTATTAATTACAAACTATGTGAAGTATTCCCCCGTGGGTGATACCTCACTCCTAAGTTTACTTCGTGATCTAGAGGTGTGGGAGTGAATGAAGAACCATGATCTTAAAATGTCTTTTTTAAGATCTTAACTTAAACACTAACAATGATAATATTCATATTATAACTTAGCGGATCTGAGATGAGAAAACACACAATACGCATTACCGAATAAGCGCGATCTTAACCACTATATTTCACTTTCCCTTCTATTGCCAATCTCTGTTTATATCACAGTTACTAAGGGATATTAGAATTATCCTACCTTAGTTTCTTGTTTAATCTCGCAATCCTCATGGATCCTCAATATCTCTAAATTAATTCGTGCGAAATTGGATCCACCTTGACTCGATCGTTCTGTCACGGATAGGTTCACAATCAACGACGGCTTTCTTCTCTTCCTTCAGTTCACGCGCTTAAACCAGACGAGCAGAATCTCTTCCCAATAGGTCCTACGCTTACGTTAATCGTCTGCTATTTAAAAGGTTTCTAATTTGCATACTCACGTTTCGTTTCTGGATTGGGTTGGAAAGAATTTGCCTTTTTTCGGCCCCAACGAACCCAAGAGGAGATTTTAGTAGAAAACGCGATGAGCCTGTCACAACTAGCTGAATTGCAAGCTGTTAGCCACTCTAGTGAGCATCCGATATTTGAATTTATCCTTCAGCTATTCAAAATGTACATTTAAAATTTCATTTTAGCTGAAATGCAAAGACTTATCAACGAAAGTATACATAAAGATTGTCAGTACTGTTTGCAACGCTTGGGTGAACTTCAAAGAAAACCGAAAGGAAAGGAAACCATCTGTATCTTCAAGGTTTAATTTTTTTTTTTTGTCACCAGAACACGAAGCGAGTATTTTTTATGAGTCAAAACAGGTATTTCCTAGCATAGGTGAAACAACCTTTCAAGTGTTTAGAAGTTAATGACACACTTTCTTTCCTACTGGAAACATTAACATTCTTCGCTTTAAAAAAAAAAAAAACTTCATCCTATTTGAAACTAATATATTTATCACACACATGAATATACGTATGTATTAGTTTCAAATAGGATTTCTCATTTCCTGAAATCCTGTTTGGCTGATCTAATTCTGCTAAAAATGTGTTAGAAATACAGTCGGACCTCTATATAGCGAAGTCGCTAAATCCCGGGGAAAAGTTCGTTATATAGAGGTTCATCTTTTAATGTACTTTATAAACCATATAAAACAAATTTTAAATTCATAAATACTATATATATATTAAAAAAGTTATTTTTCACACCTCTTTAAATTAATTCATGTTTATTTTATATATCTTACCCATCAAAAAACAAAGAAAGAAAAACTGCAAGGAAAACAAGAAAAATGAATGTCGAAGAATTAACTGTATTTTCAATAGTAAGAAAATAATTTTATACTAAAATTAATGAATTTTAACGACGTTTTATAATTTAAAGCATACAAATAATATTAAACATATATTATTTTGTAATTTGAATACGGGGACACGGGACAACTTTACTGAGGGTGAAAGAGGATATCGAAGATGTTTCTAGTGAACTGGTCAATGAGCGTTAAAATTGCACTTCTCTTGGTTGAAACGTCCAGAACTCTATTGCTCTCGGCGAGTTAGGATTTATGACCACCATAAAATGTATTAAACAGATAATAACGGCATTTTTTTCAGAAATACGTTTTAAAAAAAAGGGAGAACCAAAACTGAATCACAAAAGAAAAAGTTCGTTAAATAGAAAATTCACTTCGTTATAGAGAAGTATTTTACGAAGAAAATCGTAAAATGCTCAAGGTTCCAGGAAAAAGTTCGCCATATAGAAAAATCCACAATATAAAGGCTCCACTGTAATTTAATCTAGAATGAGTAGAGCGTTTTATTGACGGCGCACTATAAATCTACATGAGGGGTATTGGCGACGCACCTCGTAATTTTGAACCTCACTCAAACGGATGGGCATTAAGACTCGACAGATTTAATGTGCATCAGTCTCTTCTACACGGTAGGTCTTTAGGGGCAAAAGGACTGGAACACGTGACACTCTGGCCACGAGTTCGAGACCATAACCACTTTGCTACCAAAACCACTAGTCATCTGTGGAATCATGAATGGAACACAAAAATTGGTGAAATACGAATCGCTGGAGTAGTATATAGTATGAAACACGGACAGAGGCTACTGTATGCAGTGGCGTAACGTACACCCTCCCCCATCGCGGGGGAGGGCAGGATTCTAGACAGGTCCTAAGCTTATGTTTATGTTATGATTTTGCAATTCTTTGTAAGATCCTTCTTGGGGCCCAAAATCCGACTTAGTAGGGAGGGGGCTAATATTCTTCGTTACGCCACTGACAGTACGCAAAATCAAAGTGGTTCCGAACGACCACACGTGACGTTCTTTGGAAATCACAAGAGTAAGAAACTGTCTTCATTTTGTGTCAAGTTCTCTCTAAATTACGAGATACAATACATATACACATTCCTCACCTAGCTCCTGTACAATGTTAATTTAAACTGACCTGTCTTCGAAACACACTTCAAACTAAATATTCATTTTACATTTTCTACTCATTGTTTGGTTACTGCTGATTATTTTGTTAAAAGTATATGTGCCCTACTCTTTCTTGATAAATATTCTTTGTTTTGTCTTATAAGGTTTCATTTACACAAGTCATATTTTTTCAAAAGTTAAAACGTTAGAAGAGACGTTTGTAGTTAAATCTGGCGGAAGCTTATGTCTTCATGTTGAAATGGCTTGGAAGGTCTGGGAGAAGAGTACAGAGACAATCTTCTTAAAATAAAATCTCCTACTTATTGGTCATATGACTGAAAAAAAGAATTTGAAGGTCTTTATTTATGGTTTTCCAACCCGAATATTTTCCTTTTTAAGGCTACACAGTACCCTACAAATTAGAAAAAGATTTGAAAAGCCTTAAATAGTAAAATAAATTAAAGTTATATTAGGTTAAATTTTCTAGGTCAGAAATGCACCACTCATAGACGTGATGATATGAACTGTCAAATTCAAACTGAAGATTAGATGTACCTTCGGATTTAATTTTCTGCTACGAATTGGAATGTATAATTAATAATTTTCTTTATAGAAAGGTATTAAAAGTTTATTGCTTTTGGAATAATAATAGAAATAACATAGAATTTTCTTTTTTAGAGTAAAAAGTAGAAAATCATGGATCAAATCTTTTACAATTATGTTAATATGATGATAAATGAGAATTTAAAAAAAATAAGAAATTTTTGTAAAATTTTTATTTTTGTTCCTCTTTTTATGAATTCAACTAAGTGTCCTCAAAAGTATAATAAATGCTATAGTTCCTTTAAAGATGACGAATGCGTATTATGTAATATATCAGACAGAACGTTATATTTTCTTCCATTAAATTATAAAGGCAGTTATAGTCAAGTATAGTATGAAACAAAAGTTATTTAAGAAACTAAATCGATTTAATAGACATTTCTTTACATCGTATCGTAAAATATCGATTAATATTAGATAGATGGAATATATGTTAGATATGTGCTGTCGGAGAAAAAATCCATTATTAACTTGTCAGGTTCTATTAAAATATTTCGAATTGGTACTTCTATAAAAGTTCTTTTTATTTGAAATAGAAAGAATTTCTTAAGAAACTTTCTTTGATCATTTCAATGCAGAAATCACGCTTAGCTATGAATTAAACAGAGAAAAATAAAGCAAAGAAAAAATCTTTAAAGGCCATTTTTTTCAACAGAATCTTTTGAGAAACTTCATCTCGTTAATGTTCACATGGATTTTGAACGTACAAAAGATAGTGACTTTATTGTTTTTTATTTAAAAAAAAGAGAAAGACGATAAAAAAAATTCTTCAGATTCTATATTTTACTGCCGTTTTTTAATCATGAAGATTTAATCATCTGTTATTTTACACAAATGTCTGGCTTATCGTTAAAAATGTGCAGTTAATTCTTCTTTAACAGTTTTAGAATTTAACGAGATCTTTCTTAGAAGTTAAATAAAAATTGTAAAAAAGTTCAATTTATATTAACTTCCCAATTCTTTGGCAAATTATTAAAAAAAAATTATATATATTTTTTTTACCACTACATCCTTTTATGCTAACTTTAGAAATTAGAAAAGAAATTTCTTTCAAAGTACTAAATGAAAACCTAACGGAGTATTAATAAATGTTTTAATACGGAACATATATTCTTGAAAAGACCAGACAATTAAACCAATATTCCGTCGCTACTTTTTTTTTATGAAAACATTTATTTTAAAAAAATCACCTCTCTTTTCAAAGTTTTCAAAGAGTGAAATAAAAAACATTTGTCAAAAAATCAAGCTTTTTTAAACCATCGGTTGAATCATCATTTTAATTTACATGGAAGTAAGAATATAAAGTTTTGTAGAGATTTTCAAAACTATTCTTGTTCGTACCTTGTACATCGTACCGCTATTGTCGCCCCCTACAACTCTTCACTTCTACGAGTTTCCTCATACCGAGCGGACGTACTCTCCCAGTCGTCCCGTCGTAGAATGTGTTTCATTGCTTTGTGACCTCAATTCCGCATTCAGTAAAATTGCCAGAATTATAATCGACAGTTCCAGAACTGTTGTTGAGTTGATTGGTTGATTATTAGAAGCTTCGAGAGAGCTCATGCGGATGAGTGAGTGAATATTAACGTCACACTATTCAGCTACTCGAAGACATTCGGCAACGGACTATGTAATTTTGAACCAAGTGAGTGGAATTCGACGAGGGCGACACATGAGCTGGTAGCCCCTCTCCCAACTTCTACACCACACCAAAGGAAGAACGTTTGATCCTCGACAGATCTAACGTGCATCGCACCCTTACACGTCGGGTCTTCAGCAGTATTAGGCTCGAACTCATGACACGCCGGCCACGAGTCCGTTACCTTGACCACTAGGCTATCATCGCCTCGAGACAATTATTGGCTTTTGTTGATCCACATCACATGACATCCCCATCCCATCCCATCACTCCATCCATCTATCCGCATTAAAATGATGACAACCCTACCTGACCACCTCCTCTTCGAACTTCCAATTCAGGCCAACTTCGAGCCTCAATAGATTAAACGTGCATCAGCCCTTCTGAACGGTGGGTCTTCAATGGCTTAAGAGCTCTAACGCGCTACTTGACAAAACCGGGAACGAGTTTGTGACCATAACCACTTGTCTACCTCAGATACAATAATTATTGGTAAAAGGGGCCGAAAATATATCTGGCTCAAAGCCCTCATGTTGGTTGGGTGTGGAAAATTGGGTTCCAGCTCGAGAATCGAACCGACCATTATCTGATCATAGTTAAAATTTCATGGCATATTTAGGCTGTGGTTCGTGAACATTGTGTAGAATAGAAGAAAGAACGAAAGAGACAGAGTTCGAAGGCTTTTGCCGAAGGACCTCGTAACCTTGAACCTCGGCCAAGTGACGAGGATGACACCCAAGCTAGCACCCCTCTCCAAACTACCGAACCAAGCTAACAGGTGGACTTTGAACTCGAGAGATTTAGCGTACATCCGCCCGTCTTAAGGCATGAGCCAACTGGGTCCGGGCCCCGGGCTTCACCCTCGGTGGGGGCCTCGTTCGTTTTCGACTCTGTCTTAATAAGATCATGATCCGGATAATTTTAATGGTCAAACATTATTCCAGTTCATATTCTCCGAAAAACAGGGAATTTCAAACTGCATGTCAACTGGCAAAAGTATGGGATTACCGTAGTCCATGTCTAGGCCTAGCCTTCATGCCATAAACAATCATTCAACTCATTTAGTTGAAATGCAGCCATCGGTCGAGCCGGTTTGCGCCTAGATTTTTGATTGTGAGTCGTGCACATTTACTTGTTTTAAATGACCGTTTGAACGAGTATTTGACTATGCATGCTATATACTGTCTACTTTTAAAGATCTCAGGTAGGTCCTACTTTTGCGTGAAGGACCAGGGCCTCAAATATCAAAGAGTCTTAAGACGTCCATGGCATCATCCCCCTCTACACGGTGGGTGGCAACAGTACTCGAATCTGCGACACACAGGGTATGAGATCAGGACCATAACCACTAGGCTCCTACGGCTACGAGTAGAGTAGAATAGGCAGCCAAAAAAAGTCCAAAAAGCAAAGAAAGTTATTGAAGATAATAGCCTTTGTTGCTCCGTATCAAATCAATCAACTAATCAGAGGAATTTCTCCCCCATTGCGTAAGGATTGATTGTTTGTTTATTAACATTGAATTCTAAAGCTACACGAAGGCTATTGGCGTCTGACCTCGTAATTTTGAACTACGGTGAAGCGACGAGGAGGACCCTGAACTAGCACCTCGCTGTCAGAATTTCCTCATCACACCGGCGTGATGACTTTAAAGTGCATCAGCACCACTAGTATATGGCAGGTTTTTAACAGTACCTGTACTCGAGCACATGATTCCATAGATATAACGCTGGCCCCGAGTTTGCCTCCATGACCACTCGGCTAAAGCGGCTCTTTTGAGATAGTAAGAAATAAACGTTGGATTCATTTGTTACAAGCTTGCTTCTTGAAAGTTCTATTTGGGATAATAGCCTTTGTTGCTCCATATCTCACAAAACCAGAACTGAGCTGAACCGAACAAAGTTCTATTTGTTATTCAGTGACGTAATGGAGAACATTTGGGCCCCCTTGCAAAGTCAGGTTTAGGCCCCCAAGTTGGATTTTACAAAGGGTAGGCACTTGGCGGCAGTCAGGCTTTGGATCCCATATAACCCTGGCCCCCCGCGATGCGGGGGTGCATGTTACGCCACTATTGTTATTAAGGAACAGGATTGAATAATTTGTAGCAATAAGTAACAGACCTATTCGTTACTGGAGTTTATCAAATTAGAACAGACATCAGAATTCATATAAAAATTATGCAAGTAAGTTTAATTTTTGTTTCCTTAAAAAAATGTCGCTTTCTTTTTTTCAACTGAAATTACATGCAAATATATCCTTTGTTTTTGCACTGCTTATTAATCAAAGCGAGTACTTTTAGGTATGTTAAATATTTATTTTAATTGTATAATTGAAACCCTTAAGCGATTGAAGTGATATAGGATACTGTATTTTGTATCTAAATCTTTTATTTGTATTATGCATTGATTCATATCAGTTTAGTGAAGTACTTGTATCTATGAATATTTTTCTTTTCTCATTCTTTCAAGCTTTTAGAAATGAATCGGTTTTAAATTCAATTGTCTGATACGGCAACACCTTCTCTTTGAAGCATATGCTTTTGAAAGAGATAAAAATAACTTTGAAAAAAAAAGCAAATTACAAAAATTCGGTCTGTTAGTCCCAAATAAAAGAAAAATAAGTTTCTCAAGGGAAATTCACTTACAAATACTAACTTAACTCTTTTATTTTAAGGCTTTTGTCAACTAATCATGTAAGATGTTTTTTCTTAAGTGCTAGCTTCGGATTCAATAAATTTACCAACTTTACGAATTCATTCAAGAATTCAAAATGGCTGGTAGATAATCAGCTATTTTGTATTCTTGACTGTTATTATTCTGTGGAAATTAATGTTATAGCATTTAGATTTATACTTATGCTAGCTTATATAGAGTAGTCTGCATGAAGACTCCTCTGTTGCCATTTTGAATGCAATCACGGCATTTTGGCCGCTTGAATAATGTGGATCTTCCATTTACCTCAAGCATATGTGCTTTTTTCTACATGCCGCTAATTCTTCTAAATGTTCGCCGAATTATTTTTTGACGTTCCAAATACGAAAGGAGTTTGCGCGGGAATTGGTTTTCGGGCATGCGATTATAGTACTTGGCGACATTTTTTCATTTGGTAAAATTGGTCGACGGTACAATATGCAAATACAAAAAAAAATCAAACCAAGTCAAATCGATTCAACACTCAGTTTTCACTTCTTTCTTACGCCTAGATAACGGGTTATATTTATTTACAGTGCATGGTTGTTGCTAAACTAACGAAAATTTGGCGCATTTTGGTCTTATATGGCCTTTGCCCCATTAAAATCAGCCTACCTGTCAGCAGTGTATCTAAGGTTAGATCAAAGGGTTTGGAACATATTTACATAAAATGACGTCGCATGAAATAAAGGAGTGGCTGTGTAATTCCTAACTATACCCTTAAAATGCTTGTAAATGTAATCTGAAGATCTCTGTCTTGAGATTTTGTTACAAGTAAAGGGTGTTTTTTTAGAGGTATAGAAATTTAAATTGCAATAAAACAACGATGTATTATTCGATTGACATGAAGTTTTTTTATTCGAAAGATAATCTTGTGGCATTACATTTTAAATAGGATTTCTGGCATATGACTGCCACGGCTGGCTCGGATGTAGTCCAATCTGGACGTCCAATTTTCGATGACTTTTTCCAACATTTGTGGCCGTATATCGGCAATAATACGGCGAATGTTGTCTTCCAAATGGTCAAGCGTTTGTGGCTTATCCGCATAGACCAATGACTTTACATAGCCCCACAAAAATAGTCTAGCGGTGTTAAATCACAAGATCTTGGAGGCCAATTCACAGGTCTAAAACGTGAAATTAGGCGGTCACCAAACGTGTCTTTCAATATATCGATTGTGGACGAGCTGTGTGACATGTTGCGCCGTCTTGTTGGAGCCACAGCTCCTGGACATCATGATTGTTCAATTCAGGAATGAAAAAGTTAGTAATCATGGCTCTATACCGATCACCATTGACTGTAACGTTGTGGCCTTCATCGTTTTTGAAGAAGGATTCCACCAGCCCATAAAGCGCACCAAACAGTCAGTTTTTCTGGATGTAACGGTGTTTCGACATACACTTGTGGATTAGCTTCACTCCAAATGCGGCAGTTTTGTTTATTGACGTAGCCATTCAACCAGAAGGGCGCTTCATCGCTAAACAAAATTCGCGCCAAGGGTGGGGGCTCTCTAGGTGTGAACCAAAAAAAAACACTCTTTATTTGAAAAAAGTGCAAATTTACCCAATACCTTGGCTAAAAAAGTACTCTATTACTTAAGCCAATGATCTTCACACTTTTTGGATTCACGGAACCTTTAGAACTAAGAGTATAAGGTGTTTTGGGGGAATCCAGTTTCACACACTTTTAAAAGAATATATCTTATTTTAAGCAGATCATGTTATAGATACTTTATGTAAATACAATTAAAAAAGCATTTTATTTTGTCCTTAAGATATTTAATGCATTTTAGTTTAATTCACTCGGTTAATAATCTTAATTTGTAATCTTAGTTTCATCTACCGATGTCTTACGCTTAGAAACTGGATATGTTCTTGCATTATTTACATAAACTGTCGAAGTCTAGGTCTAGAAATTATCTGCAGTCGCATTTCATTTTCTACATTTAATTCGTACTTACATTTTTTTGGTACAACACCCTTTGAGAAGTACTTTTCTTTTAAATACATTGTTCTGAATTGTATTTAAATGTCTATAGCTGCGTGAGAAATCCCATGTATTTTCATATTGCAACATAAAATTTAGGATTTATTCTTGCTTAAATTTAGATTTTAACATTGAATCTGTTTATATCGATAAGCTGTTCCTTTTCCTTCATTACAGGTGTCCCCCCACAAGTGTAAGATATACTAACGAGTATAAAATTTCGTGGAAACCAGGATAGCAAACAATAGACTATTCTCAACCTAGTAGGTAGTACACATAAAGAAAAAACATTTTAATATTCCTTTATTACATCACAATAGAAGTTTAAAAAGTATTACAAAATAAAATTACATTTAATTCATAAATAAAAATTTCAGTTTCAAGAAATGGGACGAGCTTTACATATTTCTGGTTATACAAACTTCATAGAGAAAATGAATGAATTCATTTTGCATATATATTCATAATTTTTCGTTTTTTCATTGTAACTCATGGAGCCCCTTGGTATGCCTCGTGGAGCACAATTTCGAGACTACTGACTTAAACCATTATAAACAAGACAAACAAAAAGAGTGTGTGTGCTTATGACCACACGATAGAAGTGATAACTTCAAATTTTGCAATGTTATTTCAGGAATTAGGTGAATAAAAAACAAGGAGATGTTAGTATTGTCATATAAAATTATTTATTCATATGTCTGTACTCATAAAGTAATATTTTTTATAAAATATGCAATCATATTTGTGAATTAATTGTATTCTATGAAGGAAACAATAGGGGTTTTATGGTATCTGAAATAGGTTGTAAATACTTTAAATTCATAATTATTTAAATATCTAAAAAAACTCCATCAAGCGTTGTTCCGTATTTTGTCATGCTTTCATTTGGATCATTTGACATAATTAAATTGAATTTTGATTTTAAAAAATCTAACAATGGCTTTGATTTGTCTTTTGAAAAATCTACATTAACATCTTCACTTAAAATCATTGGTAATTTGCTCAGAAAAGCTGACTCGGCTTCAGTGTGGGCAACTAAATTTTTGTGAATTAATTCGATAATTTTCTCTACACTTTGACTTGGGGAAATATAAATAGTGACCATTAGAATTATTTGTCCATTTTCTGCTCTACATTTCGTTGCACAAATTTCTCCGATACATGATTCATTAAACCCAAATGATTCAGTAGTATTTGATGCTATATCCATTTCTGAAGTGCCATAAAAATTGTCGTATCTTCCTTATTTTTATCTAGTATAGCAACTCCAACAGCTCTGCCACTGTGTTCTTGGAATTTAGCAATACAACGAAAAAATTTGGAACATTTATATTATCTTCATTATTTATTCAAGTTTCTGTTAAAAGTAATATAGTTACATGGTGCATAACACTGTCATCGAGGTCCAAAGCTTGTGCACGTAAACTTTGACGATTCAAAGAATACATTGGTATCCCCTTTTTTGCGGAAATGAAGTTTGTGAAGATATCTGAAATTGTTTTAAGTTTGTTCTGTGATAACGTTTTAAATTCACTTTGTAGATCTCTGAGAAGTGTAGATTCTCTTAGGCTATGGAAGAATTTTGGATCGGAATTTTCCGTAACAATGTAAAGTCCTACAAGACTTGTTGCTCTTGATAACGCAACATATACCGATTGTTGAGAATGTGTTTTCTCATAATTATAACAAGTCTTAAAGAACTGTACATTTTGTTACGGAAAAATCCGATTCATTGTTACTAGAGTTACATACCCGAGCGTAACAATGTTTGGATTTTTAAAACGCATCATTCAAGTTCACTCTCCAGCAAAACACACCTAAGAAGTTATCACTTCAAAAATTTTTCGGTATTATCACATCCTATTGGCAACATTATATGAAACGAAGTACATGGTTGCCAATTCAGCGCATATGACACATAGGAAATCGAGGTCACCAACTTGGCGAGTTTTTAACAGAGTTGACGATTGTTGCGATAATACGTAAGAACCAAATTTTCTTTGTAAAAAACCAAATTTTTCATGTTACGTTGAAATGATTTATCTGTTAAAACTTTCTACTAACAAGCCTGCAAAGAAAGGAAAATATTCTTCAGGTAACTCTTCAAAATAACCAGCTACCACCAAAAGATTAAACAAGGTACTAATTATTTTCATTACCTAATATAGCTTAGTTGTAAGCATAGCATTTAAACTAAAAACCTCATAAAACTAAAAACCTAAAAGAAAAAGTTCCACAATGTCTAATCTTATGGGAGAGATTTATGCTCGGACAACCCTTTTCGCATCATTGAGGTCGTTTGAGTGAACGGTGCCCCTTAAAAGGAAGTTTAGAAAACAAATTTCCGTCTACGAGCTTGCATTAAATGCTTTTACTGGTAACGATGGATAGAGTTCCGTTATGGCACCTACGACGCAGCATATTAGCCTTAATATCGTCATAAAAATATATACCAGATAAAAGGAAAGTTTTCTTAAGAGTACCAGTCCAAAAAGTTCGAGGATCTGTTGAATTTATAGGGTGGATGAAGAGTAATCCCGTTAAGAAAATTTTACGTAACCGTAATATTATGTTTAAACCTCTCTTATTACGTGAATCGTTCCCCGGGGAAATAATGTGTTAGGAATAGTTGATCAAGTCCAAGTTGATTGCTGTGTGAAGTTTTTATATCACGTTTCCTTGGAACGCGGGCACTGAATTTTGATGAGAGTTTTTAAAGATATTATCTGTGCGTGAAATTTACCACACAGGGGAGGCTAATAACTAGAAAGAGGAAAACGTCTATGAATATGCGAAAGGTAGAGAAACACGTTAACTTAGTTTTGAGAAAACTTCTCGCAAATGTTTCTCAAAGTTAAGATTTGTGTAACACTAAAAGCTGTGTAATAATACTTATTAATAGAATATCTTGCTGCAGCTATGGTAACAGGTGGTTATAATCGTTGGCTGATAGTCGAGATATTCCATTATATAAAAATTTATCCAGGGTCGGCTCTAGCAGTTTTGCCACCCGGACAAAATGGAAAACTGCCTCCCCTTTCTCCCAAACAAAAAATTATTATTAAAAAAGATAAATTGTTTACATAGATACACACATATATATATAGAACTTGAATAACTTTTGAGAACCAAAAGCAGCATAACACTATATATATTAGTCTAACATCTCTACAGATGAGAGATGAACATTTATCAATCAAAACCAAAAAATACAGAGATAGTAAGAAAACCATACATTGAAGGATATATGAGAAATTGAAATTTAAAAAATGGATGCTGCAATAAACGTTTCTCACTTAGGACAACTTATATATAAAATAATTTATATAAAAGGGGGGTTGAACATGTTTTGTGGCCAGGCAACTTTCCCCCTTTATGTTAATAATACTGAGCAAAAACCTATTGAAAATAATGGAAAGAATGTCTAAATCCATTACAGGATAGAGGTAACTTACCTAAAAATTGCACTAAAAATGTAGAGTCCGCGCTAAATTTGAGTACAATAAATAAGTTATTTCCAGATTCTGGACCCAAATGTAGATTCAAAGCATGAGAATGGATGAATTGTAGCACTTAATAAAAGTATGAAAAGAATAGGAATGAAAATTAAAAAGAGAGTGTACAAACTCTACCATAACTTTAGTGACACTAGAGTTAAATATGAATTAAATAATAAGTAATTTTATCTAATATTAGAATATGGAGGTAACTATAATTAGGAAAAATCATAAATTTACAGAAATAAACTATATTATTATTCTAAGGAATTTTAATCTTAACTATTTAGAGAATTTCTTTATTCAAATAACCATTAATAAAATTGGGTATTTCTGAATTAAGCAATATTTAGTAAAATGTTTACAATTATTTATTTTTTGATTTTTTTAAACTAGAAATTGATTGTGTTGTATGTAATTCATAACAATATTTCTGAATATATATATATATATATATATATATTAATTTAAGTCTTAGAGAGAAAATGCAAAATAATTCGAAATTAACGACATAACTCCCTGTTATTATTTCAAACGAGTCAAATGTAAGAGAAGACTTCTTCAAAAAAGGAGTCGATTAATGGTAGGGATCACAAGCGTTGATTTTAACTTATAGTAACTAAACTCAAGACTAAAATAATCTCATGTGGCTCTCTGTCAACCAAAAACTCTTATTACCCCTGTCCCCTTTTGGGTGAAAGGAATGTCCGTTGTGACCCTACTTCTATATGGGGATTTAACATATACTTCCGCCTCGAACCCTTCAAGTTTCAACATAAAAGAAAACTGATATTGCACATACAGAGTACAAAATAGAGAAATAAGATCAAATAAAATACCAAATTCACACACCCGATAATATTTCAGAAAATATATAAAATATTTTGTAACAAAAAAATACTTTTCAAATTCGATTCAAATGCCGCTTTTAAAATTTGCTGCCTTTGAGCATGGGTTTGGTTTGTCCGGCCCTAGAGCCTCCCCTGATTTGTTGTATAAAACAAGATTGCTGTGTGTGTTGAGTTGAGCCTCAAATTTCTCAAATAATGGGATGTAAAATTTAGAGAAAAAGCACCAGCTCAAGTAAGACTAAGCTCGATCGCGAGAATTTGGGGCAAAAAATTACAGGTTGCCCGTTTTCCGTGGTACTTTCTAGAACAGATTCAGGGGGCGAGGTAGGCAAGTGGTTTTTATCACAAACTCGTAGCCAGCGTGTCGTGGATTCGAGTTCTGACGCCATGTAGAGGGTTTGATGCACATAAATCTGTAGAGCTTAAAGTCCTCCCGTTAGTGTAGTGCACCCATTTTCAATCATTGTGGGTACCTGGGCACTTTTTTGAGCCACTTTCGTGCGTCAAATTTTTTTAAAATTACCAATGATACTCACAAGAAAAAGGAACGTCTAAGGAAATTCATTTAGGGCTGAGAAATAGTGTAATAGTAGTATTCCTTGAGGGTGTTCACCCCTGAATGTAATTCTGCCGAATGGCTAGTCAATTCGGAGAAAATAGCCTTCGAAATTAATGCTTAGCTTTTATACAATTAAGTTTTAATTTCCTCCAATGACTCAGCAGAGTGGTTGATAGAACGCCTGTTTTCTTCTGCGGAAGGGTAGGGTTCGAATCCCGCGGTAAACTTTTTTTTCAATTTAATTATTTTTCAAAATTAAATAAGCTTATTTATGAAAGGGTTATTAAATAATAAATGATATTTTATGTATTATTATTGTAATTATATAAATATTTATATTAAACTAGAGGACCCGACAGATGTTGTCCTGTACACACATCTTAAATTAAAAATAAAAGATTTTTGAATATTCGATACTGAGATCGTAACGCAGTCTGCCGGATCCAATGCTAAACATTCAAAGATCAACAGTTTATAAATAAAAAATTAATTAAATAAACATTTCTAAACCCAATTATAAATCTAAACCATTCTCGAGTCCACTGGAACAGACAAAGACTTTCATCAAAATCGGCCCAGCCGTTTAGGAGTTCAGTTTCATACACACGCCCAGAAGAATTACATGTATAAAGATTATTTGAAAAGATATTAATTAAAAACGCTAAAAAGCGTGAATCGTCTGCATTTTCGTAACAATAAAGACCGGGTTTGGCCAGTTTGGCTGAAAATCACCCTTTCGACGCCAACTTACGTCTTTTACAATTCCTTCTATTAGCTCACGATCTCTATACATATTTTATTTGTTTGTTTGTTTATTTATTTATCTTGGTGGAATTTTCAATCGATAATAAAATACGTTTTAAAGCGCTCAATTGAGCTGAAATGTAATATACATGATTATTTTTTGGATGGCAATACAATAATTTAATTATAATTAATAAAAATTAATTGATTAAAACTAATTATTTTAAAAATTACAAATGCAGCCACGTTGGCGACTTAGCGACCCTTTTGGCAACTAATGTCAAAATTTGAAAATGTTTTTTTGTCACGTGTTAAAGTATTCAGTTGAAAGGAAATTTTATATACACGATTGTTTTGGATGACAATACGATACTTTAATGATAATTAATAAAAATTAATTACCACTTAATGTTGTGATTCTGTCATATGTATATACATTTTTATATTAATTGCAACTATTTAATAAAAAGTAGCTAAAATAAATTTTTTTCTTGGTTGATCTAAGAAGGAATTGATTTGAATTTTTTTTATATATTACTCTCTCTCTTGTTTATAAAAATAGCGTTGTTACAACAATGCAGGTGAATGTTGAGTTGTATTTTTGAATGTTTTTAATTGATATCTTTTTAACTGATTGCGATATCGGATCGAATTGTGAATCTAAATCATTCTCGAATTTACTTGAACCCACACAAAACAGGTCATCGAAATCGGTCCAGACGTTTAGAGGAGCTAAGTGACAAACACATGCACAGAAGATTTTTATATATAAAGATATATGTATATATGTATATATATATATATATATATATATATATATATATATATATATATATATATATATATATATATATATGTAGGAAATCTGTATTCTTTACGATTTTGAATAATTTAGAATATTTTTAATTTCCAGTGTACTTCGAGAGAGAGATATGTAGGAGATGGTGGCCTCAAACGAACTGAATTGAATTTAGAGGCCAATCGAGGAACTCGGAGCGTCTGACGTCAGACGCATGAGGCATCATCTCAATGCCCAATCAGGGATTCGAGCGATGACGTCGAGCGCTTATAATCCCTAAGCGCGGGATCGTTTTTTTTTTTGGCTTGCTTGCCTCACTCGCACACCGGACACGACGGAGTGAGCTCGATGCCTCTGGCCTTTCAGAAACGGCATTTCTTTAAACCTAGAAATGTTTGACGCCCCCCATCTCTACAGGTGAATCCTGTTCTCTTTCCGAATTAACTTTTTATCATTTTTCTTGTAAGCAATTTAAATGTATAGATATAATCTGTTTCTTACTTTAATAAATTTATTTGTTCCTTAAATTTGGTTCATGCTTTCTCTTTCGTTAAGAATTTTATCATTGCCCCTAGACACCCGTCCCACAAATTGGGAGCTCGACCGCGATGTTAAACTCGTTTCTTCGTATTAGGCATTTGCCTATATATATATGGCAATAGCCTTATTCATTATTTTTTCCTCGTGCTAACCTTTCAGCGACTTTTCTTTTTTTTCAAAACGTCGAGACCTCACCCGTCCGTCGGTGTCAATTTCAACTTCCTTTCTAATGTATTTTTTTTAAAGTTTGCTTTGGAAAAGTTCGCCAGCGATCCTGAGTGCGTCGTCAACAATTCCAGTGAAATTCAATTTGCATCGTTCAGGAATTTCGTCGTGATACATTCTATTTCCGGGCGTCGTCACCGAAAATCAGCGAATCGCCATTTTATTTTTAAAGAAAGGCCTGCCAGCGATCCTAAGTGCGTCGTCATCCTTCAAGTGAGGATCAGCTTGCATCGTTCAAGATTTTCGTCGTGATCCATTTTACCTTTTTCGGGCGTCGTCATCGAGGGTCAGCGAATCGCCGGTTAATTTCCGCCAATGATCCTAAGTGCGTCGTCATCCATTACAGTGAAGATCAACTTGCATCGTTCAAGAATTTCGTCGTGATCCATTCTGTCTTTTCAGGCGTCATCACCGAAAATCAACAAATCGCCAGGTCAGTGTGGTACTTTCTTATCAAATAACGATTGCAGACATTTACGAAACTATCGTCTGTTCATGTCATTTTAAATTTTTTTTTTCATGTGATTAATAACTAGGAATCGTGAATATTTTATTTTCTCCTCGCATAAATTCGTTTCGTAAAAGTGTTTTGTAAAAAGAGTATGTTGTCTAATTAGCGGTATTTGTGGGCTAACTAAAAATGATTTGATTGCGAATAGGAATGATTTGTGAAAATTGTATTATTTTAGATAATATTTTTAGCTACTGGGAAATAGATATTTTGTCTATTTTTTTTAAAATACTTTTACGAATATTTTGTGGTTTACTTTAATTTATGATATGTTATTAATTTTAAGGAATGCTGCTTTTGCTATAGATTCTTCCAGTGTGTTTTTATTGACTACATTTTGAGAAATCGAGATATTACTGTCATAATTTTTCGGATTTCGTTGTATTAATATATTTAGTGTCGATTTTAGAATTTTTTAGTATTTGTGAATTTTATTCGTATACCTGTTATAATTGTATTTTTATCTACGTTTTGTCTCTCCTTGGTTGAGTAAGGGAGCTTTTCCCTGCGTTATTGTATAAACGTTTCGCATCCGGATTAAGTATTTAGGGAAAATTGGGCTTGGTTTATAAAATTTTAAATTTATTCTCTCTGAGCCGTCACCTTGGATCTTTGGTTGCAAAATGGCATTTCTTCTCTCAAAGAAAAAGGAGCATCTAATAGAACTCGCCGAAGAGTTAGGGTTGATCGTCGAAGCGAGCTTGACTAAACCCAAGCTAAAGGATCTCATCGTGAAAGCCCCAGATTACATCGAAGATGACGTCAAGGTAATGATCGATAGCATTGTGAAGGATCGCATACGTACAGAAGAAGAGAAATTGGGCGACGAGAACAGCGAGAATATGAAGAGAAATTGCGACGAGAACAGCGAGAATATGAAGAGAAATTGGTGACGAGAAGAGCGAGAATATGAATTAGAGAAGTTGCGAATACAGGCTGAAAAGAATGCTAATACTATGAATAACCCCGAAAATGTACAAGCACCGAAAGTGATCCACGAAACTTTCATAAGTTTAATATGAAGGACGATATTTTAGCTTGAACCTGACATTATTTGAACGACATGCGGGACTGACATTCTTGCCGAAGAAGGATTGGGTACAGAAGCTTATAGGACTGATTCCTATCGACATTGCTCATTTGATTGCCAGAGAGCCAGCGGATAAATGCAACGATTACAACCACGTTAAGGGGTTACTGTTAAAAAGATTTGGGTTATCCCCGAGAAACTTCGTCAACTCTTTATTTCTCACCGAAAAATCTAATGAACGAACTTTCAAGATTTTTTTTTACGAAATACAAACATACTTCGATGGATGGATTTCCGCTTCAAATGTGTAGAAACTTTCGACCAGCTGCGAGAACTAATTATAGCCGACCAAATAAAGAAGAGTGCACCGTACGAGCTTCGGGAGCACTTTTTAGATGAATGGTTCACTATTAACTCACCGCCGAGATAGCAGAAAATTTGAAGAGTATGAAAGTGTCCGAAGAACATTAAGACCGAAATTTTACAATTCATTTGCCAAGGGAAGATACGAAGCCAGCGGATCAAGCGATACTTACTTTCAAAGAACTGAATATCCCCAGGGTGGAAGTAATATGCGTGAGGGAAAACACTTTCAATTGAACGGTACCTCCTACTCCGGGAAAAGTAAACGACTAACCTGTAGCTACTGTAAAGGACCAGGTCATTATGCCGTGGATTGTACGAAGCGCCCCAAATGTTCGAAAATTAATAACTCTACAGACTCTCAATCCAAATCTGCTCACGAATCTCTCGAGAAAGAATTAAGACCAGAAAAATAACCATGGGGAACAAGATTATTGAAGCCTTCGTTGACAGCGGCAGTTCAGTCTCACTCATCTCGAGAAGATGTAAGCAAAGGAATCATCGAACCTTCGAAACTCGAAAGACATTTCAGTATTGATCGGACTGGGGAAGTACGAAGTCAAAACAAAAAAGGGTCGTTCCAGAGAAAGATTGAACTAGATGGAGAAGAATATTCTCTGACGTGGCATGTCGTACCTACGCCGAGTTTGGAATTTCAAAAGCAGTAATAGGTTCAGATATACTGGAGCAAGCCTCTGTCTGCTTCTATAAAGAAAGAAAGTGTTCAGTCCGAAAACATGAGGATAAAATTGTTTCCTGCAAATGCAAGTTTACGAAGCAGAAGTGGAGGACGAAATTGTAGTTCAACATGTTACCAGTCCACAAATACGAAGAGAACTGTTTGAATTAATCTCCAACTATGAGCCAAAGAAGACCGAAATGACAAATGTGTGTGTCCATGAGAATTATCCTGAAAGACGACATACCGGTTTACCAACCTGCACGCCGCTTATCATTTTCTGAGAATCAGGATGTCAACAAGCAAATAGACGAATGGTTAGAGCAAGGGATTGTAAGACCAAGCTCATCCGAATATGCGAGTCCAATTGTATTAGTTAAGAAGAAAGATGGTACCACCCGGTTGTGTGTAGATTACAGAAGACTGAACCGGAAATTAGTCAAGGATCGTTTTCCATTGCCGTTGATAGAGGATGTATTAGATAGACTACAGGGAGCCAAAGTGTACACAACGTTAGATTTAAAAAATGGATTTTTCCATGTTGACGTTAATGAAGATTGCAAGCACCTCACTTCCTTCGTTGTTCCAGACGGACAATTCGAATTTAATAAAGTACCTTTCGGTCTAAGCACCAGCCCCATTGTATTTCAAAGATATGTGTATAGTATCTTCAGAGAGCTCATGCGGAAAGGCGTTGTAATAATTTACATGGATGATTTGGTAATTCCTGCTAAAGATGAGAAAGAATGGTTTAGAAAAACTAAAGGAATATTAGAGGTTGCCTCGAAGTATGGCTTAGAAATGAAGTTTAAAAAATGTCAATTCCTAAGAAGAAAAGTGGAATTTTTGGGCCACGTCGTCGAAAATGGGACAATACGTCCTTCAATTGCAAAAACAATAGCCGTCAAGAAGTTTCCGGTACCAACAACAGTCAAACAAGTGCAGAGCTTTTAGACTCACCGGTTACTTTCGCAAATTTATTCTAGCGTACTCTCAAATAGCGAAACCATTGAGTGACCTAACAAGGAAAGACAACCCATTTATGTTCGAGCAACCCCAAATGGAAGCATTCGAAAAGCTTAAGAAATTGTTGACTGAAAGTCCAGTATTAAGCATTTTTCAGCAAGGAAGAACTACCGAATTACATACCGATGCGAGTCAACAAGGATATGGCGCCGTTTTACTCCAAGAAGCAGAAGACGGAAAATTACATCCTGTCCAATATATGTCGCAGAAAACTACTCCAGCAGAAGAAAAATATAGTAGCTATGAAATGGAAGTTCTTGCTGTTGTCAACGCTTTAAAGAAATTTCGCACCTGTCTTCTAGGAAATCATTTTAAAATCATAACGGACTGTTCAGCTTTTCAAAAGACTATGGACAAAAAGATTTAGTTACTCTCGTGTAGCAAGATGGATATTACTGTTAGAAGAGTATGACTACGAGATTGCACATCGTTCCGGCCAGAGAATGCAACATGTAGACGCTCTGAGCAGGTACCCAGTCACCATAATTACAAGCGATACTCTCACCGCAAGACTACAAAGAGCCCAACAAGAAGACGAAAATATTCAAATTTAAAGTCACTAATAGGAACAAATAATGCTACGAACTTTTTTATTAAAAATGAAATATTATACAAATACGTAGATGGCCGCGAATTAATAGCTGCACCAAGGGATATGCAAACCGAGCTAATCAAGTTAGCTCATGAGAAAGGGCACTTCTCATCTGCTAAAACAGAAGAAATTGTAAAACGAGAATTTTTTATACCTAATTTAAGCAAACAAGTACAAAACGTGATCATTAACTGTGTATCTTGTATTCTAGCTAACAAAAAGTGTGGGAAAAAGGAGGGATTTTTAAATCCTATTCCAAAAGAGGACGTGCCATTAAGCACTTATCATGTAGATTTTATTGGACCTTTGCCGTCTACCAACAAAAGATATCAATATATCCTCACAATAATTGATGCCTTTACTAAGTTTAACTGGTTTTATCCCGTAAAATCCACCACCCTAGAAGATGCACTGGATAAATTAAAGCTACAACAAAAGACTTTCGGCAATCCCAAGAGAATAATAACAGACAGGGGTTCTCCTTTCAACTCCAAAGGATTTGATGATTATTGTACCGAAGAGAAAATCCAAAATCTGCAGATCACCACCGGCGTACCCCGAGGGAACGATCAAGTGGAGAGAATCCACCGAACTCTAATCCCCGTTTTGACCAAGTTGTCAATCGACGATCCTACAAAATGGTACAAATTCGTAGACCGACTTCAAAGAATTCTAAATAGCACCTCCAACCGAAGAACCAAATGGTCTCCATTTGAACTATTTACTGGCGTTACCATGAGAAATAAGGAAGACCTTTACCTAAGAAATCTATTAATGGAAGAGTTGGTAGAAGAATTGCAGGAACAGAGAAACCAACTACGACAAGATGCGAAAAGAAATATTCAGAAGATCCAAGCAGAAAATAAAAGAACCTACGATAGGGAAACGCAAGAGGGCACCCAGGTATCAGAAGGGAGACTTAGTGGCCATCCAGAGAACACAATTCGGATCAGGTTTAAAATTAAGGCCTAAATTTTTAGGACCATACAAAGTAATCGAAGTTAAACCTAGAGATTGGTATAATTTAGAAAGAGTAGGTAACCATAAAGGTCCTAAATTAACCTCTTCTTCCGCCGATTTAATGAAATTTTATTCACCGGGATGAGAGATTGAACGTTTTTTAATTCATTGTGTACTGTGCTTCTCTTTCATTTTTTATCTATTGTCATTGGTGTTTTTTGTTTGCGAGAGTTGTGTTGTATTTTCTTAAATTTTTAATGTTCTAGAGCAAATTATTCGACGTTATGTCAAATCACTGGGGTCAGTGATTCCAGGATGGCCGAACTTGTAGGAAATCTGTATTCTTTACGATTTCGAATAATTAGAATATTTTTAATTTCCAGTGTACTTCGAGAGAGATATATGTAGGAGATGGTGGCCTCAAACGAACTGAATTGAATTTAGAGGCCAATCGAGGAACTCGGAGCGTTTGACGTCAGACGCATGAGGCATCTCAATGCCCAATCAGGGATTCGAGCGATGACGTCGAGCGCTTATAATTCCTAAGCGCGGGATCGTTTTTTTTTGGCTTGCTTGCCTTCACTCGCACACCCGACACGACGGAGTGAGCTCGATGCCTCTTGGCCATCAGAAACGGCATTTCTTTAAACCTAGAAATGTTTGACGCCCCCATCTCCACAGGTGAATCCTGTTCTCTTTCCGAATTAACTTTTTATCTATTTTCTTGTAAGCAATTTAAATCTATAGATATAATCTGTTTCTTACTTTAATAAATTTATTTGTTCTTTAAATTTGTTTCATGCTTTCTTTCGTTAAGAATTTTATCATTGCCCCTAGACACCGTCCCACATATATATAAAAGATATATGTATATATATATATATATATATATATATATATATATATATATATATATATATATATATATATATATATATATATATATAAAGATATATGTATATATATATATATAAAGATATATGTATATATATGTGGGAGACAACAAGGGGTCCAAGACGTTTGTCTTTCTTCTATTTTATTTTAAAACATAACAAAAATTAATTAAAAAGGTAGATAAGTTTGACAATGATATGCAGAAGGTAACGAATGCTCGCGCACCTCTCGCGATCTCTGCTGTTCCCTCTTCTTTAAGTCTTAAAGTTTTTTTTTCAGTTTCAGTTCTACTTTCACTTAGCTGCGCCTGCGCGCGAAGACTACTTGGCTTTGGCTGCATGCTACAACGGCCAGCCTGACTGTACGCTGTCCGCAGCGGTACGCATTCCTTTTTTTCCTTTCCATGAATACCAGAGGAGAATCTGAAACATACAAAAAAAAAAAAAAGACGGAACAGACAAGGACTATACGACAAATACATAGAGATTTAACATATCATAATTTTCTGAACTAGACAGTTTCTCCATCATGTGAAGGCATCTCTTCGACATCCGGAAGGTTCCACAGGAAAACATTGTGTTTCAGGCATAAGAACGTCTTTTTAACAAGTTGATCTTTTTGGTTGAACGCATCGATATTTTCCTCTCTAGAGTTCTGGACGTCTGTTCAAAACGATTTCTCTTTTTCCTTCGTTTCCACTGCCAGGGCTCAAAGATTCGTCGGAGCAACACAAACCGTCGATATTTACTCTTCATAGGTGAAGGGGCGTTGAAGTTCATGGAACTCGTTTTCATGGCACCATTTACTTTCTTACACAATACTATATCAGAACATTTTTCTCTTATAATACTCAATTTTAACTTAGTACTATTAATTTTATTACATTTATAATCCTTAATTAGAGAACTCAAATCATTTCTAGTATTAGTTTTTAACATGTGGCAAATCATAACTAGAGTTTTCTATCACATTTGAATTAAAATGAACACCCAAAGAGGATCCACTTTCACTCAATAAAACATCGCTCTTTCCGTGGCCTAGTTTCTTTATTTCAGAATATACACTGGGATGTAATATAAATTCTTCGGTCAAGGTCGGTGATATTGCCGTTCGAACACTTAGACCGGAAGAGTGTTGATTAAGAGAAAGATTTATCGGTTTAACTTCTACCATACGCTGTTCGCCAAAACATGAACTTAATGTTATGATCTCTTCGGAAGGTGTTTGCACTCTAATTAGTGAGGAATTTAAAACTGGGATCTGGCAACCTGAATCGATCAAGGCTGTTACGGGCAGATTTTTCACAAAAGTGTTTACGTATTGAAGATTTTCGAATTCATCGCTATTTTGTTTTTCGCTCTCGATTTTCAAAGTATTCACGTTTATTCTATTATGGATGTGGTCGTTAGATTCTTTAGGTTTAAAACGCTTCTCACAGTCTCTTGCGCAATGAGATGAATCACCGCATTTAAAGCAATTTTTATTTTCTATTTCAAGATATTGGGGATAGTTCTCTTTAATCTTTGGTTTAAATTTTTGTGATCTATTTTTAAAGGGGTCTTGGGTATATCCATAAGTAATAGGAGTTTCCTTACGTGATCCGCCTCTAGATGAAATATAAATATCACACTCTTTAGCTAAATCGATAGGCCTAAACCAATCTTCTGCTTCTCGAATGCCAATATGAGTTGCAGTTTCCTTATTTAAAGTTTCAAATAATTTATCAGAAATTATAAGATCACATAGAGATTCAAAGGAATTAACTTTTCTTAACGAACAATAATATCGGAAGTTTGCCGTCAATCTTGCAGCAAATTGGATGTATGTCTCGCCTGATGATTTTACTGCATTTTTAAATAAATTTAAACACTCGCGAGGGGTTAATTGGAATTCTCTGAGTACTGTAGATGTACTACTGAGTACTTTTCATAGTCATTTAATTCCTCTTCTTTAATATACAGTAAGACATTATGAGCTCTTTCGCCCAGAAGATTTATTAAAATTTCAGATTTATATTCGTCATTTATTTTCTTGGTTAAAAATGCGCGTTCTAATGATTGGAAGAACAGATTAAAATTTTCAGATCTGGTCGGAACAGGAAGAGATAAAGTCCTAATACTTTTTATCATATTTTCTATGTTAGTTTCGAACTGTTTATCTTCGACTTTAGCTGCAGTATTTAAACTTAATGCTTTATTTTTAGCCGTTTGAAGTTCGACTTCTTTTTCTAATTTTGCTAACTGAAGTTCCGCGAGCTCAATTTTCTGTTTTTCTAAAGTTACCTCTCTTTCGTTTCGCGATACTCTCTCATCTATACAGTTTTGAATTAAAGTTTTAACGAAATCTGGATCACTTTCAAATGTACTACTGTTCTCAATTTTAGTCTTTAGTATAACTATAGTGTCCGTACTCTCCACAGTACCGTCTAGATCCTCAACAACTCTTATGAGATCCTCTTTAAGAGCGTTTTTATACATTTTAGAAAAATATGGAAAGATCCTACCTTTTTTTTTCTAGCTCCCTTGTTGCTCGCACGTACGATGTATCCAATATTTGAAAAAAAGCTTCGATTTCACAGATCTCACCTCTTCGCAGGTTATATCGTTAGATGAAAAATAGTTCTTGAAATTGTTCGAATTGACACCTCTTCGCAGGTGTTTATTTGAGTGGTTCCAACCTCTACACAGGTGGAATTTTCGTCGATGGGTTCCAACCTCTACACAGGCGGAACGAAGTTGTCGAAAAATGGCGGCGCGTCTCCTCCACGGACGGCTTTTGTTCACGTTCCAAACTTTGATCAAAATCGAAATTTTTTTTTCAATCCCGGCCTCTACACAGGCGGAGTATTCATGCTGAGTTCAAACCTCTACACAGGTTGAACGAAGTTTCCAAAAAATGGCGGAGCGTCTCCTTCACGGACGCTGCCGTTCATTGTCCAGACTTTGGTTCAAAATCGAAATTTTATCGATCGCGGCCGAGCCCCCATAATTTGTGGGAGACAACAAGGGGTCCAAGCCGTTTGTCTTTCTTCTATTTTATTTTAAAACTTAACAAAAATTAATTAAAAAGGTAGATAAGTTTGACAATGATATGCAGAAGGTAACGCCTGCTCGCGCACCTCTCGCGTTCTCTCTGCTGTTCCCTCTTCTTTAAGTCTTAAAGTTTTTTTTTCAGTTTCAGTTCTACTTTCACTTAGCTGCGCCTGCGCGAAGACTGCTTGGCTTTTTGCTGCATGCTACATATATATATATATATATATATATATATATATATATATCCATATCTCGTTAATACAATGGTTTTGATTTTTGTGTGACTACTAATTATTACATCAATTATTGTTTTCCTGTATATTACTGCCCACTTCTGGAGATTTCAGCATGGAAAATAAGTGACAATTTAAGGCCATAACTGATCAACTGCTTTATTATTTATTCCACATGTCAAAGGGTTCCCAATTCTCATGTACCTTCTAAAGATTTTTCTACCAATTCAGATGATGGCGATTTCACACTTTCCCAAAATTCTAACTAAGTGACAATGTTAGCTTGGACTTGAAGTTAACGTGATGACTTTTCGTGCTTTCATGAGACACCTTTTATTCATAAAATTACCTCTTTTGAACTAAATGTTCGTTTTCGCGGTTTGAATCCGTCTAAAAGCAAAACAGAGATAATGGATTCATGACTTTAACAGAGGTATCTTCTCAAAGAAATTTTCCCAGTGAGTTACTTTCACATGTGCCATGTGTTCATCAAATTAATATTTAAATGATAAAAGTCTTCTGTTAAGCTGCGACACTGATGGCAAGAACACCGCATTGCACAAGAAATTAATGGATGGCACATGTTTATAAATGCTTCAGAAATGAATATTAAGGTGCCTTGCAAGTCTACCTTGCAAATCTTTTTCCAAGGCATTTGGAAATGTTTAACTTCAATAAGATTGGCTGGCACAGATCTGTGTTGACTCAAATGTAGTGTTTATTGATGGATCTACAGATAGGATCTAAAAAAGTATTGCTGTTTTTTCTGAGTGAGGAACAGTAAGTAAACCGTTTTGCATTACATCAAGAGAGATTGACAGTGAAAAGCATGGTTCTTCTTGAGGACATATTTACTTCATTTAAAAATTTTGCTGACATATTTTTTTAAGGAACCACTTTCTGCATTGTCAATTTTGTTTCTTCCCTGATAGTTGTGGACTTCTCAGTGAATGATTTCATGACGATTTTACCAACATAAAATAACGAAATCAGGGGACGTGGTCCACGACAATGTTGGAAGACTACTGTGTTGGGCTCTTGTCACAGATACTTCTCACGTTACAAGCGAAATTAATTCATGTTAGAATTCTTGGAAATTTCCTCATATGCATAAAAACAGTGAAAACTCCAAGTCAAAGGACTGCAGAAGTCCAAAAAACACAAATAAATTATTTATTAAAATACATAAAGAACTGATTAAATTACTATAATCCGCCTTAGGCAAAAATTTGGAATAAATTTGCCATTCTGGTAGATTAAACAGTTGGGAAAAAATGCGAAAAGTATTTTAAAATTCAGTATTTAAATTCCATAGAAGTAAATAAAATACAACACCATTATATATATATATATATATATATATATATATATATATATATATATATATATTCAATTCTGCCTTCGCAATGCTATCCATTAATTGAAATATATTTTTCTAATTTTATTAAATTTCCTTTTAGAAGTATTTGAATAGATATAATTAAAAACGATTTATATAGTTTTAACCATTTAACATCTTTCAATCGGTTATCAATATGCACGAGTATTTTAGTTATGTTCACATAACACATCTTAGTATTGTTTTGATAAATAACACAGGTCTGCGATGAAAATTTTTTTCTATATTTAAATAGTGGGTTTAACTATATTTTTTCTGCTCATTACGGGAATAATAGTCAAAAAATTCCATAACCCTTAGATAAGTCACAAATTTCATCTGAAATTTTCTTATTTTCAGGGGGTTTCAGGTCCAGTATGCATACGAGTTTTCAATATTATAGCTTATATAATTGGTGAATTTAGTCTGAATTATGGATATTTTATGGTAAATAGGTTACTAAACAATATATATGTATGTTATTTACAAACACAGTTTTATTCTATTTATTTGCTATGACAACGAATCTAAACTCGTAATACCAATTGCTACTGGAACGAGATATGTCTCATTCTGTCTGCCCCTCCCCAATTCTACTGGATGCTAGGCGTCATGAGCCGTGACCTTGGCTGCAGTCAGTGACTCAGTGTGGAGCTAGCCACTGTGGTGTAAACATCAAACAGTTTTGTGCTATGGTACTTAAAAGAAACAGCTACTAGAGGATGTGTTAACTCTCCTAACTGTTTATGTTATATTTGTGGTTCTTATACCGTCAAGAAGCAACAAAGGAACATTTCTAATTTTGTTCAGAAGGTGTATTTTGCATACTTTGGTATTAAATTAGGGGACCAAGATAAATCTTGGGCACCCCATGTAGTGTGTTCTGTGTGTGTTGAAGAATTGAGACAATGGTTTAAAGATTAGAAGAAGACATTTCGTTTTCCAGTACCCATGATTTGGAGAGAGCCTAAAAATCACAGTGATTACTGTTATTTTTGTTCTTGTTCAGTGCAAGGTTTCAATTTAAAAAAACAGGAAGGACATTTCATACCCAACCATCATACGTTCGGCTATTCGCCCTCTACATCATGGACCTGACTTGCCTATTCCTTCACCTCAAGATACCCTGGACAATATTTTAGATGATTTAGACCAAATATAACATATTAGCAGCGACAGTGATGATAGCTACGATCCAGGTACAAATGACCCTGAACTTTTCTCTCAATCAGATTTGAACGACTTAGTGCGAGATCTGGGTCTCCCAAAGGACATGGCGAAAATTTTATGGTCTAGACATAAAGAAAGACATTTTTTAAACTCCGGTGTTTCATTTTTGTGGTACCGATTTAGAGAAAAGGAATTTGTCCCTTTTTTTACGCAAGAGGTGGACCTAGTTTTCTGCAACAATGCACCTGCAATTTTGGAAATTTTCAAAATTATGTATGAACCAGGGGAAGGGAGACTGTTTATCGATTCGTCAAAAAGAAGTTTGAAAGCTATACTTCTTCACAAGGGTAACCGATATGCTTCTGTGCCTGTTGTACACTCAGTCCATTTGAAAGAATGCTACGGAAATCTTGAGTTTATTCTTAATAAGCTCAGCTACTCTGACCATAAATGGACCATTTGTGGTGATTTGAAAGTTATAACTATGTTACTAGGTCAACAAAGTGGTTACACAAAGCTTCCATGTTTTCTCTGTGAATGGGATAGCCGTGACAGGAAACAACACTACGTAAAGCAGACGTAGCCAATCAGAAAGGCTCTTATTCCTGGAGTTAAAAATGTTGATAGACAAAGTTTAGTAGATCCTAAGAAGATCTTGTTTCCACCACTTTATATAAATTTGGGGCTAATGAAACAGTTTGTGAAAGCATTAGACAAAGAAGGAGATTGTTTCAAGTATGATTGTGAACAGTTTCCTGGTTTATCCGATGCTAAGCTGAAAGAGGGCATCTTTGATAGGCCTGACATAATAAAACTAATAAAAGATGAAACTTTTGTCACTAAAATGGAAATAAAAGAAAAAAAATGTCTGGAATTAATTTAAAATTGTTGTAACAGGCTTTCTTGAAAACAAAAAAATTCAAACTACAAAGCTTTTGTTGCTGAATTGTTACAAAACTACAAAATATGGGACTGCGACATGAGTGTCAAAGTCTATATCCTCCACTTACATCTGGACTACTTTCCAGAAAATCTTGGGGCTGTAAGTGAGGAACAAGGAGAACGTTTCCATCAGGATATAAAAGAAATGGAGCGCAGATACCAAGGTCGTAGAATGTCAACATGATGGCAGACTACTGTTGGATGTTAAAACGGGAAAATGCACAAGCACACAGCCAAAAAAGTACTAAATGAAGCTTCGATGGGAAAAGAAAACGTTTTCACAAAGACTTATAATAGTATTTTAAACACATGTGTATCAGTATTTTTCTTATTTAAGCTATTTATCTTTGTTTTTCTTTCTTTTAGTTTTTCTTTTTTTTAGTTTTTCTTTCTTTTGTTTTCTTTCTTTTCTTTGTTTTTCTTTCTTTTTAGTTTAAAATAATAAAAACGAATCCAAAATTTTCGTTTTTTGTACTTTTTTCAAATATTTTACCTTTATTTTGTAGGCAAGACTTACGTGATCGAAAAAAACCCATGTTATTTTTCAAATCAGCGCAAATAACTAAATGAAGATCATTTAATAAAACCAAAATAGTTTTAAAAAAAAGTTTTTTCTCTAGTACTGTTTCGTCAATATTTGTGTGGACTGTAAAATTGGTTAAAGAATAAAAAATCAGTCTTTTTCGCAACGCTAAGCCTACTTTATTCGTGCACCCGCTTTTGCTGGGGTACAGCTAGACAATCTACTTTTACAAATTTTTTACAGATGGTGCTACAGTGCGCTGATGACGTAACATTCCGCCCGGCGTTGAAATATACAATATTTCAAAAAATATATTTAAAAAATGCAATTTGCTATATACAGTTTAAAATGCCTAAATGAATTAAATACAAATAAATTCAACATTCTAAAATAAGAAAAACAATACAATATTCAAAAATAGAAAAATACAATATTCTAAGAATATAATATACTTCACATTACAATTTAATTTATATTATTATTTTCTATTGTGGTAAGATACATATTTTTGAGATAGAACGTGTGAGAACCCCCGTGGCAGTTTTTAGTTTAACGACTCTGACCTTACCGTCAGTTCCATAAATATCCTCCAAGATTCTTGCTATTGTCCATTTGCAGGGAGGCAAATCATTTTCCTTTAAAAGCACTAAACACCCTACGGCAACATTATTTTTCTCGAACTACTACTTGTTTCTCTGTTGTAAATGATTAAGATAATCATTTTTCCAGCGTTTCCAAATAGTTTGTACACACTTTGTTGTATACTGCCACCTAGATAGTCTATTATCTGAAATATCTAAAATTGCGGGCTCAGGTATTGCACTGATAGGTCGACCAATTATAAAGTGTCCAGGAGTTAAAACTTCATATTCATTGATATTATCTGACAATGGTACTAATGGACGTGAATTAAGTAGCTACCTTCAATTTGAATTATTATTGTCTCGAATTCTTCGAAAGTTATTTTACTATTAACTAAAGTTCTATAGAGATGGTGTTTGAATGATTTTACCCCTGCCTCCCACAAACCCCCGAAATTAGGAGAACGAGGTGGGATAAATTTCCACTGGATAGCTTCTGAAGCAAAATAATTTGCTAATGTCTCGTTTGTGTTACAAATTAATTTTATGAAACGATTTAATTCTGCAGCTGCGCCTTTAAATTAGTTGCGTTATCGGACATTAATGTAGAAATGTGGTCTCTACGGGCACATAGCCTCTTCAAAGCTGCAATAAATGCCTCAGTTGTTAAATCAGTCACTGCCTCTAAATGAATAGCCTTTGTAGCCAAGCATACAAGAATCGCAACATAAACTTTTAAAATATCCCCTTTCTCTGATTTTTAAATTTTATTTGAAAAGGTCCGCAAAAATCCACCCCAGAGTTTAAAAATGGCGCACTTGAGTTACTCTCTCTAATGGTAGATTTCCCATTAATTGATCTACCCCAGTAAGCTTCTGTCTAAAGCATGCAATGCAATCATGAACTGTTTTTCGTGCAATACCCTTGCCATTAATGGGCCAAAACTGCATTCTAATTTGATGTACTAAACCCTGAGCACCAATATGAAAAACTTTATGCATATGCTCAAAAGTAATTTAGTAAATTTATGTTTACTAGGTATAATTATTTGATGTTTTGCTTCAAATGGTAAATCAGCATTACAAAGCCTTCCACCAACTCTGAGTAAAGAATTCTCATCTAAGAAAGGATCTAAAGCCTTTAACTTACTTGTTTTTGAAACACCTTTTTACCTTTTCCAAGGCATCGATTTCTGCTTTAAACTCACTTAATTGTGCTATTTTAGCTAAAAATTCCGTACTCCTTTGCTTCATCTGCAGTTAGATATTTCTCCTTATTACAAGACTCCTTAGCTTTGATGTTATTAATGAACCTAAAAATAAAGCTAAAAATTCTAATTAATTTTATGAAATTATTTGTAACATTAAAGAGTTCATCATAAAAATTTGAAGAACACTCAGTCATTGAAAGAGTCACAGCACATTTTAGTTCATCTCTGTAGGAAGGATCAGGAAAGTTGATTGTCCTCGTATTCATCAGTTTGTAAATCTGGACCCGAGAACCACATTTCGTTCTTTAAAAGTTCATCCACATTGCAGCCTCTAGAAATTAAGTCGGCAGGATTGTTCTTGGAGCTAACATGTTTCCAATGATAGTCCTTTGAAAGTGCTTGGATCTCCGCCACTCTGTTGCTGACAAATGTTTTGAGTTTATGAGGTCCAGTCTTTATCCACGCTAAAGCAATCGTTGAGTCCGTCCACATCCAAATTTTATGAATAGATAATTGTAGAATTGGCACAACCTTTATGACTAATCTCGATAGTAGTAAAGCTGCAGACAGTTCTAACCTCGGTATGGTGAGTGTTTTCAAGGGAGCCTCTCTGGACTTGCTGCATAATAATCTAGTTTGAGATTGTCCAGATTCGTTGAAACATTTTATGTAGACAACAGCAGCATAGGCACGTTCTGATGCATCGGAAATCCGTATTGTTGCAGGAAGTAGAATGCACCTTGGGATTTTGAAGTTATTTACTTTCGCTAATTTTTGGTAGAAGTTCATCCACTCTTTCATTGCATCTGGTGGTAGCTGTTCACTCCAATCTAATTTTATTTTCCAAAGTTCTTGGATGAATATCTTAGCCTTCGTAACAATGGGTCCTATCAGGCCCAAAGGGTCATAGAGCCTTGCAATTTCTGAAAGCACGTCTCTTTTTGAGAAGTTGACTTTGTCACTAATCTTTACTTTGTATGTGAGACAATCCACCTTTGGATCCCATAGCATACCTAATGTTTTCACTGAAGCATCCTGAAATTCCTTATCAAACACATAGGAAGATGCAGATAAATCTTTCAACAGTTCTGGGCTATTTGACACCCATTTGTGTAGCTCAAAACCCCCTCTCTTTAATAGTTGAGATAATCTGGTTTGGAGTTTTTTGCACCCTCTAATGTAGACTCTCCAGAAAGAATATCATCCATATAAATATCATTACAAATCACATCTGCTGCGTCAGGAAATTCCGCTTTTTCTTCATCTGCTAAGGCCCTTAAGGTCCTGGTAGCTAAAAATGGTGCATAAATTGTCCCCTAAGTTACGGTAGCTAGCTTGTAAGTCTTGAATGGAGCATCTGCACTAGTCTTCCACATAATTCGTTGTAAATCCCTTTGATTAGGATCAACAAGTATCTGCCTGTACATTTTTTTAATACCTGCACTAAACGCGTACTCGTGTTTTCTAAATCTACTGACTATGGAAAAGATATCTTGTTGAATAATTCCTCCGTTTAGTAAAATGGAGTTTAGAGAAAAACCACTTGTTGTTTTTTGCACTTGCATCGAAGACAACCCTCAATGGAGTGGATGTCTTCTGGTTTTGTACACGGAATGATGAGGAATGTAATAGTTAATCTTATCTAATGTTTCATTTTTAATCTCCTCCATATGGCCTAAAAGTTAATATTCATTCATAAATTCTTTATACAAAGTTCCCATTGTATTGTTTTTGTTTAATTTTTCCCAAATACCATTTAGTCGTTTGATCGCATTCTCTTTGGAATATCCTAATAATGTTTCTGCATTTTCCTTTATGGGTAACCGAACTATAAATCTTCTCGTTTTATCTCTTTTATAGGTACTAACAAAATGTTCCTCACAATAAATTTCCTCTTCACTTTTTGTTATTTCCTTAGAATCATCTGGAAGTGATTCCAGTTCAAAGAATTTCTTTACTGTTATATCTAAGCTTGGTTTACTTATTAAACAACAATTGGCTTGCTGTTGTGACTGAGGAAGGATACCTGTGACTAAGTAGCCAAATTTTGTATTTTGTAAAATTACATTTCCCTCCTGCAAATAATATTGTTCTGGATTTAAAATTTCAAAAATAGTTCACTTCCTATCAATATATCTATTTGACCTGGCATATGGAAATTAGAATCAGCCAGCTCAATTGAAGCTGGAATATTTAAATCCGATATATTTAATTTCGATACAGGAATCGCATCGATAATTTTAGGTAAAAGTGAAAATTGTACATTGCGTGCAAAAGTATAATCCCGATTTGAAACTTCAATATTAGCTGAATATTTCGATGATTGCGTAATTCCGTTAATGCCTGTTATAGATTGGTTTGCAGACTTAAATTTAAATCCCAACTTTCTTGCTATGTCTTCTCATAACGCATATCGTAGACGCATTATCTAATAATACTCTTTTAACTTAATTCTATATCCATCAGCACTTTTAACGAAAATCATGAATGTATTCAATAAAACACATTTATTTCCATAAGTCAAAACCGCAACTTCTGGCTGACCTTCAAACCGAGTAGGATTCGAATTGCTCTCTGATTCCCCTTTCCCCTACAGTGTGATTTTTAACGGCAGAGCAAAAGTTCAGCAGAATCGTGAAGCAATGAATTATGTAATCCTTTGCAACCACTAACTGTGCATTTACATTTAGACATGCAGGCACCATAATGAAGTCTGAGGCAATTTATACAAAGTTTGTTATTGGTAACAAATTTCTTTCTGCACTCCACAGACATATTTTGAAATGCAATACATTTATTAAGAGGATGAGAATTTCGACAGATAATACAATGTTTAACAGTTATTTTTTTACTATTAACTACCAGCGATTTGGCTTTAGTTGACATTGCAGTATTTTTTATGGATCATTTTAGTACTAGGAATGCGAGTAATGTTTTCTAACACAAGCACTTCACTTTTCTAAAATTTTCATAATAGAATCAAATGTTGGAACTTCTGCTGTTTTCAACGAAAGTTCGAATTGTTTTCTAGATTCTTTGTCAATTTTTTGAAGAATTATATTTATTAAAATTATATCTGATAGATCATTCTGCTCATATTTCAAAACTTTAAGTGCTCTAATGTTTCTATTGATACAATCCATTAAAGCGCGCAGTTCTTTGGCTGATTGGCTATAAATTTTTCATAATTAATTATCTCAAGGACATGTGAATCTATCAACTGCCGTTTGTTTTCGTAACGATCTTCTCTAATGCTTTAAAGAGAGAATCGAAACTATCGCTAGGGCGACTCTAAGAGCTTTGCTTCTCCCCTTTAGAGATGCTCGAAGATAGTATAGTTTTTGCGAATCATTCAATTGCTCATTATTACTTATTAAATTAATAAATTGATTTTTAAAATTAGAAAATTCTACTATTACACCAGAAAATTCTGGCAATGGAATTTGAGGTAAGCGGATACTATTTTTACCATTGTCATTTAAATTAATGTTTACATTTTCAGAATTTTTCAAAGAATACATTAAAAAGTTTGAGACCTACCTCTGTTGTCTCGATCCGTTGATTTATATCTTCAATGTTCAGCTGAATGATTTCAAGCTTTCGAAAATTTCTATTTCACAATAATCCTCAGCTATTTTATCTAGATTTATCTGTAATTGCTCAATTTTTTTTAGTTTAATTTCGATTTCAGTGACACTAGTATCCTTTGACACTGTCTTCTCCGAGGTAAAAGCCTCTAACCTAGTTAAAGTTCCTTTGATTGAATCTTTTAAACGATTCAATTTCTCTTCAGTAGTTACGTTGGAGTTATTTTTATTTTTCGATTTTTTATCCATTTTCTGTGGCTTCGTAGGACCAATGTTTCGTCAATATTTGTGTGTACTGTAAAACTGGTTAAAGAATAAAAAATCAGTCTTTCTCGCAACGCTAAGCCTACTTTATTCGTGCACCCGCTTTTGTTGGGGTACAGCTAGACAATCTACTTTTACAAATTTTTTACAGATGATGCTACAGTGCGCTGATGACGTAACAAGTACTATAAATAAGCTATTAATTACAAAAAATAGGGTTTTTAAAACATTAAAAGATTATTTTTTTTAGAAATAAATATTTGATTATTTTAACATAAAAATGATGAAAGATTATTTTAAATGAGTGATAAATAATATTTCTGAATGATAAATCATGTATATAAATAAAGAAAAGATATTTATTTTAGTAAATTAGTATGCAATCATGATTTTTGTAAAAGATTCAGTAAATATTTGGTTTCAAATAAAAATTTAATATATGTAATCAACAATTTTTTAGTATATTTAAAATGTTATGAGAAAGATTAGCAAAAATTGATTTGCAACACAATTATTATTTCATTCTTTATGTTTGTATTTACATTTTTATGGATATTTGTAGAGTTTTACATATGAATATATATACATAAATGTGCTACTAATTTGAGTATATACAATACATTACTTTTCATTTACAGTAAATATTACTTAAATTATTCGTAATATGTGTGTAAATTATGCACTCTTGGCATGCTCGGAAAAATGCTAATGTAAAAGTAACATTTAAATTTTGTTCAAAGTTTAATCTTTGAATTTTTTTTAAATTTTAAATGTAACCATGGGCAAAATTTCCAAATGATTAAAAAAAGGAAAAGACTGGTATTTCAATTTTCTCAATCCTTTAAAGGAAAGTCTTCCATTACTTCTATTCCAATCCTATCATAAAGAATATTAATATTTAACATCTATAAATTATCCCATTACCAAACCAGCATTTTTCTCGACTGCAAGTTTTCCATTTCTCTCATTTCACAGATACTGTTCGACGATTGAAATTATCGACCTAAAAGTCAGGCATTAAGCCAAACTAGTTTCTCGGAAGTGAGCAAAGCACATGGCAAATAACACAATGGAATGTAAAAGACAGAAAAAATGGTGAAATAGGGCTCTCTCGGGACATTAAGAGGCATACCGCATACCGCAATTAAAGGAAATCTGGAAAACGTTTTACTTTAAACAAGACATTGTGGCGAAAGAAAAAAAAATGCGAGTGTTTGTACTTTATTTATACTGGTGGCAAATGCCATTATTAATTTACCTTCCCAAATAAATCTCTCAGCACCAAAAAAGTTAGATAAGGGGCGTAGTGAATATTCAAACATTTTAATTGTTTGTAGAAAATTTGATAAATTAAGATCTCACACGACTTATAGTAGATGACGTTAAACTTTTAGTATAAAAATATTTTTAATTAAATATTTAGCTTTACTATACAATAGAAATATATTCATTGTAAACAGTTCTGCATCAATAATTTTATTTAGTTTTTAAATGAATAACATTCTAAAAATCTGTGTTTTTGCAAACGTAAATCAATTGTCTTTTTTCTCAATAGTTTTGAACAAATCATCATTTTTCATTTTATTGTAACCATAATACATACGAATAAAATGTATCATGAATATTTGAAACATCTAAGAAAAATAATACATATGTTGACATTCACAGAATCTCTAACCGTTCAAAATTTATTATTATTATTCATATTATATCGCATATCTTGATTAATGTAACTGCCATAAGATAATGCTTTTTCCATTTCAAAAAATTTAAAGTTGGATGATACTTTTCCTTCACGTAGCTTCTAAATATAACTTTAGGAATATATATTCGCAAATAGTGCAATATAAAACATGGATGCGAAAATGTTAACTTGAAGTAGGGGATACATTCCTTAATACGAATTTATCACTCCAATCTATGAGTATGACATGCAATGTAAAATGCAGCTGTAGATTTGATTAATTCAAACAACTCATAATTTACGTTTTATAAATTTAGAACTTGCTTTAAGAATTTTTTTGAATTATTCTTATATCTTAAGCAATCACGTTGATAACTTTTATTTAACTTTTAATCTTACAATACTCGTATCAGGATAGATCGCTTTATGAGCCATAGGTTCATCATTAAGTGTTACTAGTTTGAAATTTGAATTTAAAAAACATGTTCCTGAAGAGCAATATTAAGGATGTGATGAACAAACACAGTATATAACGTTGTCTTCATATATATTTTTGATACACGGGTTAATAACATATTCAGCTATCAAATTATTCAATTTATTTAATGTATATTACTTTTAATAAGCCGAAAACTTTATTTAAATAACTTTCTTAGGTTATGAATATCTTAAATGCATTGCATGTACTTTAAAAAATGCACATGAATATATGCCTCAAATAATAAAACATAACATCAAATTTGCTATGTATACTTCTTTAATCTTATGAACATAAAGTACCCTTAACAGTTTGCCCGTACAGTGTACGTGCTACTCGAAATTGGCCTCATCTGGTTTTCCCGTACGGCGTACGGACATCGATATTTTCTCCCTTTCCCTGGTTTGCCCGCACTTTCATTATTGAAAGATACTATTTAGTATTATTATTTTTTCAACAGATGGCGGCATGTCCATGAAAATGAAAATGCTTTTTATCCGGGTTGTTCTATGTGGAAGAGACAAATAAATATGCTAAAACAGTGCATCCAATCCAGTGTTCCAAGACAATTCCTCAAAGAATAAATTTTGGGTAGAAACTACAGTGAAAGAGTTCAATGTATTTTTCGCTCAATATAATTCAAGGAATTATAATGAAACCTGAATTGATCATTATTGGAGCAAAAGATATTCAACTAATACACCTTTTTTTCTCTAAAATAATGTCTCATCGCCGATTCTGCCTTTGCAACGCTACTTGCATTTTTTCTGATAATGCAGCATTTGACTCAAAATCACGAATGCCCAAAATTAGTAAAAGTTTGGCCAGTTCTGAAATATCTCAATGAAATTTAGTGAAACGGGTGACACCAGAGCGATGTTTACAGATGCAGAATGTACTTGAAAAAAAAAACATTTACAGGGGTTTTGTGTCCAAAATTGTAAAATAAAAAAAATGTTGTAAAAGCATTAAAAGTGAAAAAATATGTGGCCTTAATATTCTTATTTTATTAAGTATGGTACTTAATTATATGCAATAAAAATCTGCCATTTT